>OY720442.1:45332773-45498271 GCA_963082915.1 Dolichopus griseipennis | reverse complement strand
AAAAAGAAAACCCAAAAAAAAAAATTTATTGAGTTGCATTAACTTATTGTGGCCCAACAGCTTTTTATAGGTTTTTTCAATACTTTTTGGAGTTTGTTAACCCATGTCGGGCCGACGGGTGGTCAAAAAAATTTTGGGTCCAAATTTTGTCCGATTTTACGAAATTTTGCTTTGGCTAAAAAAAAAGCCCTAAAAAATTTTTTGTTAAGTTCCATTAACCCCATTGCGGCCCAACAGCTTTTTATAGGTTCTTTCAATACTTAACTCTAAATTAGAAACGATTTGACCGGTTGACCTCAAATTTTGTATGTGTGAAGCACTTGAAATGGAGTTGGGTCTGTTAACAGTCGGTCGTACGATTGATCAAAAAAAAATTTGAAAGTAAATTACGTCAAATTTTGGAAGTAGTGTGTACTGCTTTGAATTACAGAAAGTTTCAAAAATTACTAGAATAATCCTAGAAAAATCGTTTTAAAAGATTGCTTTCATACATTTAAAATTTACATGTGTAAACCGTGTGTAATTTTTGTGTGAACTTTTTGCAGAACATCAACTTCAATTAAACCTCCGTTGAGAGGCGCAGCAACGCGCACCGGGTATTAGCTAGTATAATATATACTTTAGAATAAAACATAAATATCTATAGATAAAAAGTAGGTGGGAACTACTTATATGTTTATATTACATTTAGTATTAAATTAATATTAATTCAATAAAATATTTAAATTTTTATGTATACCTTAAGTGCAGTGTATTTTATTAGATTTTTATTAAAATTAATTTAAATATTATTATATATAAATTTTATAATATATATATGTGTATATATAGTAACATATATATATTATTTACAACAAAAATAAAATAAAACTTAATTATAAGCATTAAATAAATTTATTATTTACATAAAAATTAAATTAATGTAAATTATTAAAATAAATCATTTAGATTTAGGAAATTTAATTAAAATATTATTTTATTAAAATATTATAGTATTCTTGAAACTTTTTGTTGTTGTAAGATTTTCAACATAATTGTAACTTCCCTTTGCGACTTAATTAACTTATATTAAATTAAATATTTAAGTGGTTTTTTTTGAAAAATATAATTATTAATAAAGAAATCGGTTCAAATTGAAAAATTTTAAACAATTAATTAGGTTTAAATAAATTTTATTTCTGAAATACATATAATGTATATTTTAATTCAAATTTAAGGAACGATTGGTTTCTTCTCAATATTAGGTTTTCATTGATCTTCGGGTGCATGGCACTTTTCTAAAAAAAAAAAATCCAGAACAAAATATCCCGAATATAAATTTAATTGAAAAAATTCCAAATTTTACAAAATCTTAAAAGAAAATCTTGAAAACCTCAAAAAATACCGAACTTAAATATTTCGAAAACGGAGGAGTAACTTTAATATACCCGTAGGTATATTTGTATGCCCGGGTATAAAAAGGACTTTCAAGTTGCAAACAAAACTGTAGTTTGATTTTTCAGAGTATATTATTTTCCAAAGCAAAAATAATTCGGTGAAATTGTTGGTTTCAAAATCAGTGTTTCCTTAATTTGTTTAAAAAGGTGTTGGTTTCAAAATCATAGGCCGCCCCCCCCCCCCCTATTTTAAGATTTTTATTAGTAAAACATACCAGTAAGCATAAATTAGTTTTTTTTTATTCTAGAATTTATATTACTGGGGATTTTTGTATTTCGAGATTTTTTTTCAAGATTATAAAATATTCTGTATTTTTTCATTTGAGATCTTTTTTGACAATAAAGTCCATAGTTCTATCGGCCCTTCTTATGTTACGAAATATTCAAATATTTAGAAGCCATCAAGAAGTCTTTAAAAAGTGCTACCGATCTGTGGAGAATTTGAGCCTCCCATTCTTCAGGTAAAAACCCAAATGGTTTAAGAACTTGGTACACTGTTTCTTGTAATATCATTCCTTCCCAAAAACCTTAAATTAATAGAGTGTGGGTGTCACATTAAAGGGCTTAATAATTTTATGCAGAAGGTAGCTTTAATAGATATTCAGAATATTAAATAATAGAAATTCGGAATATTTTGAAGATGAAACTTCGATGAAGTTTATTAGAAATTTTTAAATGAAACTTTGGTTATATTAAATTATTCCTGGGAATACTTCAAATTATTAGACTGCATATTAATTTATAAATTTAAAATTACATTCCAATATCAGAACATTGGATTCGAAGATTTTCCAGAGAAATGTCAATATTGCTTCCATAAAAGTATACGAACATAATAGTAGAACCAATCCATATTATCTTGAGTTTATTCATTATCTTTACGTCATCCAATTTCTTATTAATACCAAGAAGATAAATATAATTCCTATTAAATGACATTTTATTGATGCCTTCGAGCACATCTTTAATAAATTTTTGCAAAAGATAAAAATAAAAAAAATTAAATCATTAGTTATTAAATCAGTTTTTTTTTATTTTTGCCTTGTGATTCTTAACTCTCATTATTTTCTTTCGAATTATTTATGGTGCAAAAATTAAGAAAAAAAAAAAATTCATCATAAATTCATTTCATCATAATTTAGATTTTAAAGATCATGGAAAGTTTTTAAGTGGAAAGAAAAACTTCTATAACTTCTACATTTTACTCTATTCCCTATTCTCCTACTAATTAATTTTCTTTTAAAAAATTTTTTAAATTAAAAAAAAAAAAACTTAAAATAATTTTTTAGGAAAATTAAAAGAGAATAATAGAACTAAGAAAATTAATACAGTAGTTATAATAATTAAGGGAATACATTAAAATATATTATATACTAGTATATTTTTTAAAAATAATTAGAAGAAAAAATATTAAACTTTGTTGGTTTATATTCCACAGAGGTGCGACTAATGCATTATATTTGTACATGGGATTAATGCATTATGTTGCAATTTTTAGCAATCCCGAAATCCCGGGATCGAGCACTTGATCCCGGGATTTGACTTTTTAAGCCTAAAAGGAAAAATACCTTACAGTTTCTTTAAAAATTCTTTAAAACAATCGTTTTCGGTTGAACATTTTCAAATTTAAATTTTTTCGGTTGAGATTTGAATTTTGTCATATAGAAAATACTTGGAATTTTTTTTGCATTCAAATTCTTAAAATATATAAATTTTAAAAATCGAAATTCTTGGAACTTTTTTTTTTCAATATTCAATTTTTAATTATATTCTTAAAATTTTTTGTTGGCGCTCAGACGTAATTAGTATATAATTTTTTTACGTGTTATTGTTTTTGATTATTTTAAAGTGTAGATTTAATTAAATTATCATTCGCACTATTTGAACAACAAATTTTAAAAATATAATGGCTTCTTACATAGACTATGAAAAGAAAAGTAATTCTGCTGTTTGGAAACATTTTTTACGAGAAGAAAAAGGACAGACAGCGATGTGTAAGTATACCGACTGCAAAAAAATTCTAAAAATTGGGGGTGGGTCAACGAAAGGTCTCCATACGCATCTACTTTCCGTCCATAAAATTAACATCACAACAGCTACTGCTTCGGCTAACACATCAGATGAACCACCAACAAAAAAATCGAAAACGTTAACCAAGTATTTTCCGATGCTGGAACGAGAAGAAAAATCACTTCCTGCTACACTTGCAAGGTTAACCGCACTTGATGGGATTTCATTTAACGTTATATGCCGTTCTTCTGATTTACGTGCAGGTCTTATAGCAACAGGATTTAAAAGTTTACCTACAACAGTCAACACAGTGCGCAAAATAGTTGTAGATTACAGCAAAAAAATTAAGAATTCATTAATTACGGAAATAGATGGCAAAAAAAACCCACAATTCGGTGTTGGTGAGAGATTTTCCTTATCGTTTGATGAATGGACATCACTACGTAACCGTCGGTACATGAATATTAATTTACATGCTCAAAATTGTCAGTTCTGGAGCTTAGGCTTAATTCGAATAACAGGATCAATGCCTGCAGATAAATGTATTGAGCTCCTAGAACAAAAGCTCGCAGAATATGGACTTGATTTGCGAAAAGATATCGTCGGAATTATGACTGACGGAGCAAGTGTAATGAAAAAAGTTGGGAGATTATTACCTGTAAATCAACAATTATGTTTTGCCCATGGTGTGCAACTGGCCGTAATTGAAGTACTATATCAAAAGCAAAATATAGAAACAGATCAGCAATTCGACGAAGACGAACAATCAGAAGTAGAACACGATTTTTCGGAGAGTAACGACGATGAAATTTTTTCTGACAACGAAGAACTGGTTGATCTCGATTCTGGTCATAGGCATGGAGGAAACCAAAGTGATGTTACTGAGATAAATTCCGCTCCAGTGATCAAAAAGGTACGAAAAATGATAGTAATGTTCAGACGATCGCCAACAAAAAACGATATCTTGCAGAAATATGTTGCGGCTGAATTTGGGAAGCAAACAACTCTAATAAAAGATTGCAAGACTAGGTGGAACAGCCTTTTGTCAATGCTTGAACGTATCTATTTATTAAAAAATTGTATTCAAAAGGCATTGATAGACATAAGACTACCTGAAGGTGAATCATTTGCTTTATCTAATGATGAGCTTAAAATGATATCTTCTATCATTAGTGCTCTAGTACCAGTAAAAGCAACAGTCGAGGCCCTTTGTCGTCGGGATGCTAGTCTGTTCACAGCCGATGTTGCTATAACTTTTATGTTAAAAAAACTTAAAGATTCTAACAACGTTATATGTCAAAAATTGCATTCAGCTCTCATTCTTCGCATGCAACAAAGGCGGACAGATATCAGTGGTGTACTTTAGTATTTACATAATGGTAGGACAAACGTTCAGTCCGAATCTGAAATAGCGCTCGTAACAGTTCCATCTGCCGTAAAATGTCGCAAAATAATAGTTGAGTTACTCGAAAGATTAGATGCTGCAAATCCAGCTACAGCACTAACAGCTCATGAGTCCGAAGTTGAATCTTCTGTTTCAAATGAGGCACCTATCGAAATTGTTTCAGATTCTTCTGATTCTCCATCTGAATCTCTTTCCTTTTCTCTTGAACAACCTTTAACTATTGCAGACGAGCTCAATAAAGCTATAAAACAAGCACATTTTCCGAGGATGCCAATTCGATGTGAGATGCTGTCAGCGAAAATTCAAAAGGAAATGGTATTGTTTGAAAATGGAGGAACACGTGGTGATTTTTTGCAAAGAGCGTATGATTTTCTAATGACAATCAAACCAACCAGTGTAGAGTCCGAACGTGCCTTTTCTGCGGCCGGACTTTTTGCAACGAAAATAAGAAGTCGTATGGGCGATGAAACTTTGGATGCACTATGCTTTCTTAAAAGTTATTTTAAAAATAACAAAGAATAATTAGGTATTTTTTTATAATTATTTAATAATTAAAAATGTAACTTTAACAATGAACTCTTTATAATTTATTAATTAAGAATATTATAAACATAATGAATTTGATGTATAATATTATAAAAACATTTATTTTCTTTATAATTTAATAAACTATTTTTTAGAAACTTATTTTTGAATGTGTCATTTTTTTTAAATACCTGTTCTTGAAATATATTAACGGGATTTTTAAATACCTGTTCTTGAAATATATTAACATATTATTTTAACAAAATTAATCTCTTTCTTTTTCTATTAATTTGGTTAAAATAGTATGTTAATATATTACAAGAACATGTATTTAAAAATCCCGGGACTAATCCCGGGATCCCGGGATCCCGGGATTAGGAAAATGCAATCCCGAAATCCCGGGATTGAAAATATAGCACGGGATTGCCAACCCTAATTATGTATCCATTAACATTAATATACCATGAATTAAAGTAATGCATTGGTTTCTTTAATAATGCATCAAAATCATTATTTTGAATTATTTTCTCACACTAATTCATAAAAATAATGCAATATTTGAATTACTTTTGAATTAAAAAAAATAATTCATTCAAGTAATTCGAATTATTACTGAATTACTTGAATTATTTCTGAATTATTTTTTTAATTCAAAATTAATTCAAATAATTCAAAAGTAATTCAATTAATTTGAATGCATTATTATGGAATATAATGCATTATTTTAATGAATTAGTGTGAAAAAATAATTCAAAATAATTATTATAATGCATTATTAAAGAAATTAATGCTTTGTATCTATTTATAACTACCAAAAATAATGCATTATAATAATAATTCAAAATTCCCATCTTTGACATTGCAATACCATGTAATAAAAAGTTCGTCTAGACTTTTGTAAAATTGTAGTCTTTGAATTTATTTGAAATTTTAACTTCCCACTTATTTAAAATCAAAAAGTTATCAATGCTAAATATTGAAAATTATTTGCTAAAGAAAATAAAAACCACGCAGAATTTGAAGTACCTATTTAATAATAAAGTATATTTTAAGTACAAAAGGAGGTGGGCAATATACGTGCACAGACACTTTATTAACAAAAAGTCCATTTTGGACATAAACATTTTATGATGAAAATGCAATTCGTTAGATTTTGTGAAAATTAATCAATCTAAGATTTGTTTTTGGATTATAATTGATCCAAATGCTTGTTGATTAAATGTTTTTTAAGTGAAGCTGTTCAATTGTAAGACTAATAAGCCTGTCTATACCATTGGTACGTATTGGTAAAGGAGGGACATATCATATTTTTGTTATTAGAATTGATGTTAGTGAATTCCACATACAATTTATATATGAGATAATACCAGGCCTTATAACATGTAGAAACTTGGTATCATTTCATATTAAATTTTAAGGTATATCTATATCTGTAACTTGTACTATTAAATTAAATACTTTGTTCATATAGTTATTTTAATGTATTTTTTAATCAGGATATATGATTATTTTTTATTAGTTGTGCAAAAGCATTTCAACCCAATGACGAATGGAGACACTTTTACCATCAATCGAATGAGGGACTTTCGAATGAAAACTTGGCACTCACTATTGCACCAAGCCGTTTCCATGTTATCGTAAGAATACAATTTTTACGTCAAATTATTATAAATTCTTTTTGATTTTCTTAATCTTCATATTATTATTTATATTTACATTGAAGAATGAGGAGAGGATAACGGTTTTCAACAATAATATCATATACTTAACGAATCATAAAATGCTGATCTAAGCACCCGTTAACTACTGTATAATGTATTCTTTACCCTTAGTTTTTAATATGTATGTAATGTATTTGAGGTTCCTTTGAGCCTTGGGAGACTCTCTTAATTTTAGTGAATAAATGACTATTGATAGTTTTGTGAATTTTGGTACCTGGTGCAAGAACAGTTTCCAAATAATTGAAAAAAAGCTTCGTCAAATTTTCGGACAAAAAAGTTAGTTGCGTCTTGAAAATTATTAAAAGTCACAAGGTATATCAAAGGACCGTATCACCGACACAGTTTCATCATTTTGAAGTAAATCTAATGCAAAATATAATTTCAATGATGGCTTCCTAAACCGTAGTGCCTGCCAACAATTTGTGTGTTGAAAATTTTAAAATTAAAAAGTTAGACTTCAAAAATAATAAATCAGATAGCTTTTGTCTAAGTTTATATACTATGGCACATGAACAAAAGTATATTGTATATATACACTAATATTTTATATAGAAAACGGAGCCTCCTTTCAAAATAAAATTAAATCAAAATATTTTTCTTAACTAAATATCCTGTTTTTATATATTCATTTATTTTATTAACTTTCTTTCTATTTTTAATGCCTTATTTATTTTCTTATTAATATCACACTTGTGTGACAATGATGTCAAAATGATTCCATCATCATCGTCATCATTGCTGTTGCTGTTGTTGTTGTATATTATACGGGACAGGTAACATTAATGAAGCATGACTATCAAACGCCAATAAACTTAAATAACTAATGAAAATTATTATTCTATTTTATTTTAGTCCGTTACTTCCTCATTCTCTGAACTTCCTTGTCTTCTTCTTCTTCTTCAGAAATAATCTATCATTTTTATGTACATATAAATCAAAAATTTATTAGAAATTATTTTTTTTTTCTTTTTTACTGCTATACCTATACTTATATTATAGTTTACAGTTAAATGTATTAATATTAAAGTAACGGTATAAAAGTTTTCTAAAGGGGTATTAGTTGTAACAGTAATAATTTACTATTAAAATATTGGAAAAAATAAAATTCTGATTTTTCTAGTAAATGGCAAAAGGACATTTAAATATGAACAGTTATTTTGTTTATGTATGTATAAATATATATATGTCAATCACATATTATATGAATATATGAATATTAGATGCCGTAAAATAAGGCAAAGTGAAATAAAGCCCACGGCGGGGTGATAATTCTGATAAATGAGATCACAAAATATGAGAAAAAAAGCCCCGGGTTGTTATTCCTATTTAAATTTAACTTTCGACTGTTTTAGGAAAAATACCTCGTAGTGTTATTTCTCTTTCAATAAAATCTTCGATCTCTTGAGAAATAAAGCCCCGTCGTGTTCAATCTCTTATAATTATAATCTCAGAGTAAGATTCAAAAATGGTAGATATTTTGTTTTTCCAGAATTTGGAGTCCAATTCTGATTAAGGATAAATCCATTATCCTTAATCAGAATTAGATCTACATATATGTAAATAATCTGGAAAAAGAGATAAACCTTATTTCGAATACCTTTCAAAAATTCTTACTAATTTAGAATCTTTCACATGCAAAGGTATAAGAAGTAAGACTCCAGAGAGACATCACTTTTTGAGAATTAAAGTCCAAGAGTATTATTTCTCCTTCGATTCAATTCTCGAATACTTGCTAAACCATGCTCCGGGACTCTATTTTTTAAAAAATCGAAAGTTAAATTGAAAAAAAGAGAGTTACCTGAGGTATATATATTTTATTCGATGTGGAATCTAATTTATATTTACCAATGAGGAATTACACCCCAGAAGCTTTATTTCACAGGACCGTATTTCACGGCACCTAATAATGTAATGTTACCGATATTTGAATACAAAAACAACAATCTAAAAAACGTAATATTGTAATGTCTCAATGTTAATGTTAATGTAATTCTAAGTACCTTAAAGTTAATGAATGAAATTTTAATAATTATTATAATAACCGTAATAAAATGTGACATTTTTAATAAGTTTCAATCAATTTTTTTTGGGAAAAAAAATTATACTAAACAATAATAATGTCTTTTCATATTTTATTTATTTTTGCTGTACGAGTATATATATACCTATATAATAAAGTAACTTTTAAAAATATTTGTAAATACATAGGTATCTATCAATTTAAATATTATAATAACTATGTAAAATTTAAAAATCGTCTCCAAGAAATAATAGTAATATTATTAAATAAACACACGTATTTTATACCGCTATTTAAGTAGTAGTATGTCATTTATTAAGTGACAGTTCATTGAAATAGGAGTTTTGAATTTCCTATACATGTGTGACAATGAAATTTATTTTATTTTATGGTATAAACTATTACGATATCAATTATAAATTATATTTTTATATTAGATGATCTGACCAGGATTTGAACCCAAGACTTTTCGATTGAAAAACCGTCACTCACCATTGATTTATAAGTCTGAATATTTTAAATTATTTCTTTTATAGTATCTTAAGTTATCAAATCTAATCTTTAAAATAATTTGTACATTAAAATTATATTAACAATCTCTGTATTATAAGAATTTAAATAAACTTAAAATACAAAAAGTTAAGCAACGTAATAATAAAGTAAGAAATGTCCAAATGAAATGGTACTCAGTAATCTAAAACATTCGGAAAAGAAATTAAAACATTCCTTGGAGGCTACAAGATAGTGCTTAATCATCGGTAAGAAATTAAATGTATAAATTAACTTTAAATCAAATAAACTTTTGTAACAAATCCCCTTTTTCTAATGGAGGTTAAAACTTAAAAACGTAATTCAAATCTCCTGCAATAATATGAGGATTCTATGCACATCTAAAAAACACCATAGGATTCAACTTTCCTTCAGTAGCCTGGATATAGTTGGTAAAATCCTTAAGCTTTACCTTTAATGTAACAACCAAGAATTAAGAGTGGGAAATAATAGGAAGGAATTGTTGTTGAAGCTAACCAAACTATTTTAATTTCAAACTGCTGGAAAAAAAGCATCAATAGTTTTTCAGCTATAGATTAAGTCTATAATGCAACAATCCCAAATAATCCAAACTAAAATACCCAGACCCTTCCATATCCCCATCCCTGTAACAAAACAATTCATTTGTATTACAGGGCCCTTCCTAAGCTTTTTTCAAAAATAGTTTGGTTTTGGTGTGTTGAAGTCGTACACTACTCAAAGGAAGACCGCACAGTTCCAATGAATACCTTTACAAGCTTTCCATTCCTTTGTAAAAAATAAGAATATGAAAACAAAACGCCATTATTAAATTCAGATATTTGATTTTTATATTTAACAGACAGTCAAACTGAAAGACATGTTTTAATTAACTTTAAAGTACTGTTTCTTTAAATCAATAAGACATGGTCATCAATTAAAAAAGTAGTTGGATAATTAACGTTTTTTTAAAAAAATAGACATTCTTAAGAAACTTATATTATAAAAAAATTTTAAAGAGGGGTTAATGGAATATTATATTATTATTATTATTATTATTTATTATATAACGGATTATTTACTATTTCTTGTATCTATAGTACAAAATATTAAAAAAAAAAAATCAATTGAAATGTTAACATAATAAAAAAAAACAATTGAAGAATAAAAGTTATATAGATATTAAAAATAACAAGTGCTTAGAGACATTATTATTATATTTAATTATATGGTATACTAATTAAATATGAACTTTACTATTAATTAAAAATTAAACTACCTTAATTATATTCAAATTTTTCTCTTAGAAAATAATAATTAAAATTTAGTTATAAATGTAAAAGATAATTTAAATAAAATGATTTCTGAGGGGATGGTTTTAATTAGATAGTTTTAGAATAGTAATCAAAATAAACAAAATATATAGGAGTTTCATATTTAGGAATGCGTTTTTTCTAATTAGTTTTTTTTTTTCGTTTCTTAACTAAAATTATTAGAAAAGGGTTTCTTACATTATCCCACGCATAGTTAACCTATGGAAATTCTACTTCATTAACATACAAATAAACGGTTTTTTGATTAGTAGTTAGGTTTTCTAATTAAAATTATATTATGACAAAATCAATAAAATGAAGGTATAATTATTAGCTGCAACTAACGGGCAGTAGGGAAATTTGTGCCTATAACCAAAGAAGACAATTTTTGTCCTGTTACTCCAATTGGAAGCATAAAGCTTCAACTAGACTAATCTATCTTTATTCATAACTTGAGCTACTACTTAATTCCAGGATATTTTGTGTATTCTTAATTTATCCAGCACCGTTTTTCTCCATGTTGTTGTGGGTTTATCTCTTTACCTGGATCCACTTAGAGAATTCCAATTTAGCGCCATTCTTGTGATGCATTTTTCATCATTCCCTAGTATATAACCAATTGAACTCCATTTCCTTTTGGTTATTTGCTTCACCATTGGCTCTTCGTTTGTTAGTACACCAATCGGTATTACTTATTCTGTTCGGTCAGAATATTCGATTTACGATGTTTGTTTATAAAGACTTGTAACTTATTCATAATGCAAATAGTGAGCAACCATAATTCGCAGCAATATGTTAATGTAGATTTTATGCACGAATTGAATATTGTTAGTTTGGTTCTTCATGATATTTGTAAACCCTTTCACATTGGGTAAAGTCTGCCGAAGACTGTTCTAGCTTTCTATTTTCGATTACTATACCTGGAGGCGGGATAGTACTTGCTATATAACACAAACTAGTTGCACATTCAAAGGCTCAATCGTATTACTTGATTGGGTTGCCATTTATCTACATACATAACTTTTTACTTATGTTAATCTCTAGGCCATATTTCACAGGATGTTAGCTGGTAATTGGTTTGGTTGATCGTTAACAACAATGGAAAGGAATGTCGATCAACAAAGAAGGCTAGAGATAACTATTTTATAGTACCTAACTAACAAAATACTAGTCAATTAGTTATAAACGTTAGGATATAAACAATTAATACAGATCAATCGTCTTATATATGATTTACCTACAACGATATTGATACTAGTAGTAAAACAAGTGATGAAAAAAACCAAGGGTTTTTAAAAAAGCACATTTTCAAAATAATACAGTTTTTCATACTGAGTATTTTATCGGAACCAAATATATACGTTGGTGATTAAGTTACTACTTACTTATAAAAACAGTAAATTTTTTAATTTTTAGGTCCAAATAGCCCCTCTATGGGGAAGGTTGCCCAATTTCTCAAGGACCTAACTTCATCAATCCTCCTCCTCCCTCTCCATTTTTGTAGGTTCTAGGAATGAAACCAAAATTTGAAATTTTACTTAGAATTTTATTATCTAAGCAAAAATGGGTAAAACTGAGAGACACTTTCTTCAATTTATAGAACCGCTTTTAAATTTAAGAAAATCTTTTAACATATGTTAAAGTATTAACAGGTTTTCAAGTTACAGGTGTTTAAAAATAGCAAAATTTCAATTTTCGGGCCCTAACAGGGGACGTGACAAAAAAACTTTGTTAACCGACTTTTACTTATTTCAGAGGATCTAACTACTCCCAAAATTTCAAAACCCTAGCTTGGCCCGTTTAGAAGATATGTGTAGCCAAAAATTTTGCAAAAATTGAGTTTTGCATAATGGTATAGTTTAGTACCGTATGGCAACCCTAAATATTTATTTTTTTTTAAATTTATTAAGTTTATAGAAAATACACCTAATAGAACTCTTGTTATAACAATACTCTTGTTAAACAATTGAATATAGGGCTTTTCCCAACTTTGAGGGGAAAATACCTGTTAAAATGGGGCTACAGAAAAAAATTCTTCTACAAAATTATTTTTTTTTGTAATACCTACTCGTGGTTAAAATTTCTTTTCTCTATTTCAAACGATGTAAAAGTTTTTGTAAACATACGGACAGACAGACAGATAGACGGACGGACGGACAGAGTGAAACTATATAGGCACATTTTTACAAAATTTTTTGAAAATGTGCTAATGAGGTATTAATATAAACATACACACAAAATATTTTGTAATGAAAACCCATGAAAAATGCTATGAAAAGCATTGCATTTGCGATAAATTTTCAGTCAATTACACTGTAATGAAATATACAGTCAGTGGTCACTACATTGTAATGAAACTTTTAATTACCATTTATAGTTAAACTTATTATATGTAATGAAATTAACTAAATAATTTATTATAATAATTAAAGCAGAATATGTAATGAATTCCATTACATAATAGTAATTCTTACTAAATTTGTAATGTAACAATAATACCATATTTTCATTACAAAAAAGCAAGGTAGTGAAAGTTATTACAACTGAAATACCTTCGTAGTATACTGCCGCCGAAGAGAAAAAGGGCACAAACGCCAAAAATTCAAAATTCAAATTTTTGAATATTTGACACTTATAAGACCTCTATCTAGTTTTTAACTAAAAATATGAGATTTCTGGTTGCAAACAGTAGAAAAATCCATGTAAAAATGGGCGCTTTTTAAAATGAATAGTCCTGTAACATGAAGGACTATAAAAACATTATCTGAAAAAAAATTAGTAAATAACTACTATTATGTAATTAATTGTTTTTATTATTTTTGTTTTTATTTTAAATATTCACAGAATGATATAAATTAAAGAATAAAAAAATATAAAATTCAACACGTTATTAATATTAATTGAACACATATTGTAATCTTAAATCTAAATTATCTTAAATCTAAAAGCTATGCTCATATTTGAAAGCTTATATTAATTGAACACATATTGTAATCTTAAATCTAAATTATCTTAAATCTAAAAGCTATGCTCATATTTGAAAGCTTATGAGGTAACGTGGGATAATATTCAAAATTTTTAACATCACAAATCTCAAAATCATTCAAGTTATCTTTTAATAGATAAGAATTTAAATGCTGATCAAAACTTATTTTAAACTTTTGACAAATTAAAAATAATTTTTTTTCAAAAACAATCATGTCAACAATTTTATTAATATAATCAATATGTTTATATTTTAAAACATAATAACCGGACTTATATACTGTTCCTTTATATACTATATTAGATGCTACTAAAAAATTTTGTGGAAAACCATAATTCTGAACATGAGAGTAATATATTTTGTTTATTATATATAACTCTTCCTTAACGATCTCAATATCTTCTACTTTGCAGTTATCAATTATTAAACCAACAAATTTAAAAGTTGATTTAATTGCTAAAGAATAACAGAGATTTTTTCTTGATGGAATAGAAGTCGCATATTTTTTCAATTCCTTGTGCTTACTTTCATTTCTTAATGCCCAAAACATTTTAAGAGGTCCAACTCTTTTGATAGTTGTCACGTAATGTGTTAGAAAATGAGCTTTGGGTTTTAATGGAAGTTGGAAAATCTCACAATAGTTTTTATTGTGAGTAGCAATAACAGATTCAAGCTCATATAATTGATTTAAATCAAAGCTAGACCTTAAACACAAGTCTAATAATTTCTGTAAATTAAGAAAAAAGTCCCACATCTTGTTACCAATTGGAATAAGATCTCCTATCATAAGTGGTAAAAAGTGAACAAAACACCAAGTTTCAGCAGCAGACATTTTAAGGTTTTTTATCTTTAATGTTTCCAGATTTATAGGAAGGGATATGTCACTTGCATCAATTTCGCCATAATCAAAAAGTTGCTTTCTATTATTTATGTCGTTTAATGAAAAAACTTTAGTATCTATAAAATGTAAAAGAATTAGACTTACATCATTTTTAAAAACACCTTCAAATAAGTCATGCATAATATCAACTGCTGTATTTAATACAACATGAAACGAGGGTAAATTATTAAAAATGCATGAGTCAATGATACCTGTTATTTTCGGATTGTTTAATAATAAATTAGAGTTATAATTTTCTTGATTTCTAAGTTTTTCTTTAATTTCGTAGGCTGCTGTTTGAGTTTCATTTTTACTGCACATACAAATGCGACAAAAATACAAAGCTGAAAATGACCGTGAAAATCCTAATATGGTGTTTAAACCTAAATTGTCGCCAGTGATAAGGCCTAAAACAAAATATATTTTCTGTTCAATATTAGAAATATTAATTGTTATTCCATTAATTTCAAGATCTAATAATGCTTCGTAGAGATTATGACAAATATCTTCGTGCTCGTACTTTTTCATGAATTTTGTTTTAATAAACATAATCGGTATTATACTTTTTAAAGAAGAAGTCAAATGGGATGGTATGCAGGGAAAGTTTAAATAAAATGCGGAAATAGAATTTTGGCCAGGATGTGATCCTAACACATTGTCTGGATCAAAATCATCATTATAAAGAAAATATGGGATAGCGATTTTTCCTTCTCCTTTAAATTTATTTTGGATTGTTTTCCATATAGAGCCTGAAGCAAAATTTGAAATAGAATTAGTTTGCGATTCAAAGTATTTAATATTTTCTAGTGTTTTGTTTAACAAGCCGGGTTGTTCAAAAAATTTTCTAATAATATAAGGTATATTCATAATGGTACCTTTAATATTTGTATAATCCAAAACAGGCACCCCTTGATGAACCACGTTTTGAATTTCAGAAGATAGCAAAATATTTTTTGGCATGCTAATCAAATCGTCTTTTTGAAGTTTACGTATTAATCTATATTCATTGTCCACCTCAATAAATGCGCTATCAAGCTGTTTTTCAATACTTTCTAATTTCAAGTTAAAAGAAGATTCGGAAGTGTTTTTAATTATATTTTTAATAGGGTTTAATATATATTGCTGGACATTTTGAATAATTTGAAAAGCTTTTTTTCTTGGAATACTATCTTCTTCTATTAATTTTAAAACAAATTTTAATGTATTAGCTGATAAAATATCTGAAAATTGACAGTTTTCATCAAAGTTAGTTTGAACTTGTTCACAATCGTTCGAGATAGTTGCAAGATTTTGGTCTATGGCGGTATTTTGCTCGTTATTTATAAAAATGTCACTATTTTGCTCATTATTCGAAAAAAGTTGATTATCGTTATTTGAAAAAACATCACTATTTTGAAAAGAATTTCTTGAAACAATAGAACTTAAAGAATTTAAATTTTGGTTTTCTTTATGAATATATCTTAAATGTCTCTTTAGGGCATATATATTAGAAAATATTTGAGGACAATATTGTTGTTTGCATTCAAATCTTGAGTAGGAATTGAGTTTATGAAAATTTTTTAGATGGAAAATATAATCATTTAAAATTTGAAATTCATTTTCGCATTGAAAGCAAATAAACATTGTTGACATGATATAAAATTGATTTAATTATTGATTTTATCAAATGTAAGTCTCTTAAGTTTTAGTTTTTCTTAAATGTAAATAAATTAATTATTTTAAATACATAAATAATAAAAAATTTTTTAATTTAAATATCTAATTGGTTTAGTAACGAAGTGGTTTGAGATGAAGTTTTTGAAGAGCTATCAAGAATTTTATAAAAATATCTTTGAATAAAATCCCACACTTGGTAGCTTTGTGTAGGAAATTTAATATTCAGTACAAAAAATAACTTGAATAAACTATCTAAGGCACTTAAAAACGAATCAGATTTATGCAAAATATCATCGAAAACAATGTAAAAATGTTCACCTTGTACTGCTATTATAGGCTGAAATGAACAATTATAAGCTGCGTATTTCTCGCGTACTTGTTGGTATTGAATTTGAATGTCTCCTTGATTACCAACAATCATTAAGGTGCTATCCAACGAATCTTGGATTGATAAATGCCACAATCTGGTATTGTCGTTCTTCAACTTTAATTTTTGTGATGGTGGCAATTTGAAATGTAACAATTTGAACGCAATTAAATGTTTTTCATCTGCAAATATAAAATTGAAAAAACTTATTTCATAAAATTTTTTGGAGAATTCAAATACCATATTATATTGTATAATATTTTAAACTTTTTAATAAATAAAGCTGATATAATGAACTTATTAGTTTCAATAGTCTCACTTTTTAATCTTTTGATTAGTTTTATGGTTTGAGGCTTGGCTTCATCTTCTAAAATTGTTTTAAATTTAGGAATAAAGTTTTTTCAATTTTCGAAAAGTCTTAAAGCTTTTTCCTCCCCATATATTGAAATAAAATCTAAATCAATCTGAATTTGTAACCGTAAAAAGTACAAATTACTTTATTTTAATAAATTTTTTTAAATTGAAAATTAAAAAAATATTACCAATCGGAGTGCGTTAGATTGGGTTAACAACGGCCATTCCAAAAAAATATCACTTGGAGACTTTGATAATATATCAGTTCTTCTAATTTGGAAAGAGTTTGTCCACTTTTGTTCAACCACAGGCCACGGTGTAAAATGATTTTTCAGCCAATTTTTATCATTATAATCTATATAGTTACATAGTATTTTGAATAAATAAATTTAAGTTTTTAATAATTGGTAATTTCTTTTTGTACAATTAAATAAAAAATTTTTTTTAGAATTTATAAAAAATACTTTTTGTTGGTAAAACTATGGATTTTTCTAATGAAGGTGATAATGCTGTTGATAATATTGGAGATCGACTTGCTTCACGATCAATATTTTTATAAAAAGAACGTTTCTTTTGATATTTTAATTTATTATTATACGCGGTATATAAGGCACCACGAGATCTTGACCCTTTACCATCACATTTAATAAAATAACTTTCCTAGAAATTTATTTTAAATAAATAATGCTGTATTATTTAGTGATTATTATTTAAAAATAGCTAAACCTTTTTTTCAAGAGGAAATTGGACTAATAATTTGTCCACTATTATTTCGCACTCCTTTGTGCCCATGTGTATGTTGTTACTAACTAAGTAATCGACGATACACCCAATGACAGTTTTTCTTTTTGTGTCATTTAAAGGTTTTTTAACAGAATTATAATCTATTAAAATAATTTTAGTGTTCGAAGATGTTAACAATATTTCTTGAATGTCCTAAAGCATATTTAAAACAATTATTAAATCTATGCCATTAATTTTAAATTAATATAAGAATTACCAATTCTCCAAGCTTTTTATTTTCATTAGAATTAGAACATCCGATATTACAATTGGAACTATTAGATCCAATTGTATTATCGGACGCCCAGTTTATAAGTGTATCTGACGATCTTCGTGAAAGGGTTTCAGCCACGCTAAATGGACTATATCCTTGCTCAATCCTCCATTCAGCAAGTCTTCCTTTAAATTTAATCTGCTCAGCAAAAAGTTCGTCTGGAATTAATTTATCAACTGCCAATTCCGTTATATACTTGAAGTATTCTAAATCAATTTTTTTGGCTAAAAAATGTTAAAATTATATTATACAAAACTTCTATTCGAATGCTTGTTTAGATGATTGTTTTGAATTGCAATCACTTGCTTTTGAATAAAACAATTTTTATCTAAATCAAAACAATATACTTACTATATACATTTGTTTATAGTAAGTATATTGCTTTGATTTAGCAATTTTTTTTTGATTTAGCAAAAACAATTTTTTTTACTTTTTTTTTTGTAAATATAACAGTAGTTTTATTTTTTTTTTTTGGTTTGAAAATAAAACGATTGATGTAAATCATAAGGCAGGTACATATCTAAAAGTAAAAAATGTCTATACATTTAATACTATTACTCTATTACCTACTTATATAGAAATTTATATTATTTTTCTAAAAAATTTGTTCAAAATTATAAATCTGATTCATGAAAATAAAAATTTTTAAAAACATAGGTATTTTATATTTAAGTACCTACCTATGTATTATGAATTATGATTTTATAGTAGCACATCATAAAGTAAAATATAATATGTGTTATGTTATGATTGAGAAAAAATGTATATAAAATACTTTTCTAAATCAAAGATAACTTGTTTTGCTTTCCAGACAAATTGTTAAATGAAAGTATATTTTGTAAAAAAAAATGAGCTAAAAAATATGTAGGTACATCTATATACCTATTTTATATTTGGTAAAATTGTTATTGGCATTTGGTAGCAAAATATTTGTTTTCTTTTGTTGTGATTGAAATAATAAAATATGCATAGGATTTTAAAATTTTTTAAAACTTTTAAATTGTACCTATGTAAAGCTAAAATTTTTACTACTGATTCAATTATATTGTTATAGGTGGCGGTACGAAAGAAGATCGATATAAGAACGCACTTATGTAACTTTAAAAATCCACTAATTAAAAAATAAAAAGAAAATGAACTTACCTTTAAAAATATTAATCAAATTTGAGAGACCCCATTTATTTAATAACACAAGCTCTGGATTTAATTCTTCTGATATTATAATTCCCTCATTTATTCCTTGTGCTATTATATCTTCACTTAAATGTTCTCTTATTAAACCATCCTCTGTTAACTTTAAATTTTCATCATAATAAATTAAAGTAAGATCTTCTCCTTCTGCTTCTATTATATTTGCATTATTTGCATTATTGTTCTCACCATCAACAGCATTTTCACCGTCATTAATATTAATATTATTCATTATAATTATTATTATTAAACTTACTTTTAAAATCACTTGTTTAATATAAAATCACTTCTTTTAAATAAAAACTACGTCCGCACGTAAAAAGCACTGATACACTTTTGATTATAATTCGAATAATATTTCAAAATAACATTAGAATACAATGAAATCTATTGCTTCACAATTAAATTCATTGCAATTGTAATGAAAATTATTTCATTGTAGTTAAATTTTTACAATAGATCGTTGAATTTTGTTTAAAATTAAATTTTGTTACAATATGTAATGAAAATAATTACAAAATAGTAAAAAAAAATAAAAATAAAAAACTTCACTACATCGGTTGTAAAAACAACAACACAAATAATTAAAATCAATGTATTTTAATTGTAATTAAATAATTTATTACATTGTAGTTAAAATAATTGTTCAAAAATTTAATTGCAGATTAATCAAAATTTTTATAATTTAATTGTAATGAATACAATATTATTACATTTGTAATCAAATTTTGATTTTTTAATTTTAACTGGCAGTTTTCGATTTTCATTACACTGCCTGATAAAATTCATTACAACTAATTCTCTGTGTGTACAAAGTTCTAAAGTTTGAAGAAATTAATCTAAAGTCTAGAAGCATAGTTGCAATTTTAGAAAAATCTCTTCAGACATTGAATTACATTTTGGATTACATTTGTGAGGCAAAACAAATAGAAACCTTAAAAATATTATTCATCTACATTTAATTAGTTATATTAAATAGCTCAAAGTCTATAGAATTAATAGAAATAATAGAATAATGTTTCTTTATAAAATGTTACAAAAGAACTTTTATCAAAAACACCTAACCTACATCTGTTTATATAAAAGCAACAAATCTTCTTTTTAAAAGTATTTCAATATTTTTCTTTACCACCTAAATCAAAATCTCTTAAAACAATATAATATAAAATTATTTTGATATGATAAAATGTATAAATCAAATAAATTAGACTTGGTAGGTTGTAAAATATCTAATTTCTATATAATAAAATAATTAATAACATGAAATCTAATAATATTTACAACACCTCTATATATTTATTATGTAATATAAATCATTCTAATGAATCATTTATTAACCCTGAGCTAACATTTACCAACTATATGTATAATTATAATATATATATATATATATACACTATATTATGTATAATATTCTAACAATATAATATTATGTTGTAGATAAATATCGCATACATAATTTTATATACATATACTCATGCATATTATAATAAACATGAATATTTTCCATTTTCTAGATTTTCATAGAGATTAATAAAAATTAAAGTAAAAATAATGGGGAAGTACCGTTATCTAATCCTCCTTATTTTTTATTTAACTTCTTTCTCTTGTATAGGTGAATCCTGACTACACTGATTTCGTTCTTTTATTCTTCAGGTTTTGTTTTTTTTTGTAATTGATATTCCAATAAATTAGAATATATATATATATATGTATTACATACATTATGTATATGTATTTTTATTGGATCCTTACATACAAGAATTAATATCTGCAACCATATAAAGAATGAATGAAAAGTAAAATGCCTTTTCATAATTTATGTATATTTTTTTGAATCTCATACTTATGTAGGTGTCAAAGATAGTTCTTTTTTTCTTTGATTCCCCTTTTATTTTGCGATTAATACAAGACTTACAACCTGTATACGATGGCTAAATTATATTGAATGAATGAATTCACACATAAAATCCTGGATAATATTATTATAATCATAAATAAACAAAAAAAAAAAGTAATAAAAACAAAAAGAAGAAAAAAAAAAACTAGAAAATTACAAAAGGCTTCAGTTATGATTACCATTAGACACGCAACGCAACTTTAAATTGATGCCAACATAATTTGTGCATCTGTAATACGAAAAATAAAAAAAATGCCTTGATAGACCCTTGAATTAAAGAAAAAAGGCGTATTCCTCATTTAAAATGCTCAAAAAGAAAAAGAAACAAAACAACTTTTACCTAGAATAGATTTTATTTATTTTTTTTTTGTAGATTAAAAAAAAAAAAACTTTATACTAAAAAATTTCTAACAAGTCGTTAAAAATTGTTAATTTGATGTCATTATTTAAAGCCATACTAATTTTAAACAGAAATTTAATATGAGTTTTCAATATATTGGGTGAAGTTCAAGAAAGGATGATTAAGTAAGTGTCTCTTGTCTAATTAAAAATTTAAATTCAGTGAATCTCTTGTTTCCCTTAGACTGTGTCTTAGATTCATTTAAGCAACTAGAGCCTTTAAAAATTACGAAAAAACCTAAACTCCCCGTGACAATTTTTGTTTATTTAAAATACATCATGCTGTCAAAACAGTGGGACCCAAAATATAATTTTTAAGGAGTAACTCTTATAACGTCTGAGGAATAAGTTTTGGAACCGGTAGGGTTATTAAATTTTAAAGGAGTTCAGTAAGAAATTTAAAAGGAATTAGTTGAATGCTCCCTACAAGTGTTGTTAATCTTCAGAATTCGGAAACTTATACAGTGATCTTCTATTACACAATTTAGAGGTGCGAAAGGATTTTGAAACAACACTTATATATCAGAATTCTGGTTCGAAAACCAAAGCTCCAGTTCGAAAAGGCTATACAATATTTATATTTGTTTCACTTGCTAACCGAATTTTGCTAACCAAGGCCTGGATTTTTGGCACAATCATTTCATATTGTTTTGAATAAAACCTAATTGTAGTTATCCATTTGTTTCAACGATTTATTTGGTAATGCCCGGTTAAATTTCTTTAAATCACCCCATTTTGACCTTTAAATGTTATTTGCTTTGGAGTAAATCTTTTTAACATTCAACCAATTCGTAACAACCCATTTTTAATAATCAAATCATTAGTACAGTTAAAATCAAATGGCATCAAAACTATTGAAGACATTTACAAATTACTTCCAAAATTGTTTCTTCAAGGGAATTGTTTCAACGAAATGAGACAACGTCCTCAAATTTTATTTTTTCTATTCTGATGAAATGTATTTATTGCCAAATGTCTTGAAATCAAATTTATATTTAGCAGTAATACAAAATTTTAACATTCTTATTTTATTGTATAAGTACTTTTGACATTAAGTCATTCACAATATAATAAAATAAACTGGGTTGTAATCAGTACATAAACTTCCCAAAGTAATATCCCCAAGGTAATTTACTTCAATAAATTTTAATGTTAAAAATGTTATGTCTTATATTATGTGTTATATAGGTTCTATGTACTAATTTATGTAATAAAAGAATATATAGTTGTAAGTATATATGGTTGCATTTATGAAGAGATAGATTGTTATCTAGGTAAGGGATATTTGAAATTAATGATTTTTTTTTTTCTTTTTACTTTGAAAAAAAAATTGTAAATTAACTTCCTGTTCTTTTTGTAGGAGTTAATTGTTGGATGTAATTAAGGTTATTGATTAAGGAAATTATTTGAAATTTTTCTTACTCTTAAAAATTTCAACAATATTTTTCATTTCAGATTTTTCTTTGTTTTTTTTTTTTTTTTATAGTTTATAATTTAATTTAATATTTTATTAAATTATTTTTTAAAGTTCTTGAAGATTTAACTTTTTTGTTATACCTTTGATTTATTGTTTCGAAAAAATGTATCTATAGATATTAAAAAATTTGTTTTTAGTTTTTTTTTTTTAAAGTTTTATTTGTAGATAAACTTAATTTAAAAAGTTTTGTATAATTTCATTTTGAAAATTAATGTTTCAGGATTTCTTAAAACTTTTTGTATTTTCTATAAGTAAATTTTGGGATTTGCTAAAATATTTTTACTACAGCAAACTAACTAGTTTATAAATTAATTCATTTCAGCTTTAAAAATCACAGATGATTTTCTGGAAATTTTAAATAAATAATAAAACATTTTGTAAATAAAAATTAAGAAGACATTACATTACATTAACATTTGTGTTGTAAATCTTAATTATTCGCTTTGATGCATTGCTTGCTTTGCTTAAGCAAATAAACCCAGCAATGTATCAAAGTAATTTCAAAGTTTCCCTCATCTGTCCCACATCTCGCTCTTAACTCTCCCTCATCTATCCCACATCCCTGCATCTTTCCCTCATAATCTTTAAAACATTTTTCTTTTTAATAAAAGTTTAAAATGGAAGAAAATGGTTTGGGCAAGTGGCTTCGGGTATGCAATACCTGAGTTCAATGCACAATAGAAGCCAAACAAAATAAATATTTTTTAAACTAAATTAGCTATATTAAAAATATTCCAAATAAAATTTATAATTTGCATTTGATAATGCAAAATTCAATTAAAAAATCAACATTTATTTAACACAATTTGACGTACATATAAATAATAGATACATTATTTAGCAAGGTTGAGTAGGTACATTATAGAATGTTAGCAACAAACAGTATTTTGATTTGAATCTAAACAAAGGAAACAATATAGAATGTATAGCAACATTTTTAAAAAATATATATACAAAACATTAATAAATAGAGAAATAGATCAGTATTGAAACAAAATAAACCTATAAAAAACTTAAAATTATTTAATTTAAGCAAGTACGCACTTAAATAAAAAAATATTAATTGAAATTAAAAAAAAATTATACCAAGAAGGGATTTGAACTAAAGACCCCAACATTTTATAAAATACGAAACATATAAAAAGTAGACTAACTAACTTCACGTTTTTAAGATACAACAAGAAATTATATGAGTCATTTATTTATTTTTTGTGTATCTATTACTAGAATCGAAGCATAATATGCGTTATATAAAATGTAATGGTTACAATTTTATTTAACATGCTTTTAACATGGACATTATATGAAATTAGAAATAATTTTTAATTAGAAAAAGTTCTTCTTTCAATTGACCTTCCGTCACTCTGTGATGGGCCAACAGCTAGTGTTAATACATTTATTAATATTGATATAGTATAATTAATTATTGAATTTATATGACCAATGGTGTAGTGAGAAAGACCATTCTAGTCTGACCCCCTTTAATGAAGATCGGCACTCTTACCTTCCTTATATAAATACTAAGTGCTGATATTCTACAAACTTTTATTACAGTTTAATTAATTTAGGTGTATGACAAGATAGAGTACTGTATGAGAATCCTGGATATTGACAACTATAATATAAAATTTGACCCAACTACAGTTCTAAAAAACACTTTTACGATTAGAAAAATTTTCATTACACTTTTTAACAAAGACCCTTTTTTTAATAATTTTTTCACAACTTATAACGAATATTAAGTGTAAATATTTATTATTCCCCCATTGCACCTACCGTATAATTAAATCCTACCAAAACAAAATTAATGAAAAATCAATCGATTACAAATTGAAAGCCTACATAATATTATACCTACTCACATATAACATTCCATTCAAAGTATCTAAAATATCTAATAATCTATTCGTAGTACCTATTACTTATATTCCTCAAAAAATTATAATAATATATAGATCAAATCTTATTGATTACAGGCTACAGCATCCCTCAAATAATTCAATTAAAAATTTACAAATTAAAGAGCGTAATTAATTACTTTAAAATCATTTTATTCCTGATTTTATCAATTCGTGGTTTCTTCTTAACCAAAAAAAAAAGAAATTTTCCAACTCTTCCAAAACACAAAAATCCCTTTTTTTGCCACAAGGCAGAAAAAAATAACATAAAATTTAACTTGGGATCAACTTTAATTTGCAGCTAATATTAAAGTTTATAACCACACAACGTCCTCAAAATTTGTTTTTTTTTTTTCTTTATTCTGTTCAGATTTTAGGGTCAGATGAAGTTTAACCGCTTTATTTTTATTGATTTTAATCCTCTGGAAAAAAAAACTTGGTTTATTTGTTACATCATTATTTTGTGTACTTCAAACCTATCTCGTTCTGCTTCAGAAAAAAAAATATTTAAAACTTAATACTCTAGACCTTTTAATTCAATTAAAATGTTATGTTGATAACTAAACTTAAAAATGTTTCATTTCATGACAAAATAATTTTCCCGGATTTTCCATGGAAAAACAACCATTAAAAAAAAAAAAAAAGTCTCGTTTCTTCTACGTAAATTTTTGTTTTTTTACGCGAGCCTAAAAAAGTAATGGTTTTTGCTGTACAATTTTTTTTTTATTTTTCAATGCACAGATAAATTTTTAAAATATAAAAAAATTGCTTTGAAATATTTTTCCTTAAGAAAAAACAAACAAGAAAAAAAAATTAAATTTTGAAAATGGGAAATTGAAAAAAGCAAACAAGACTAACTGGGTTTTATAGGGTACCCCCATCCATAAGTCCAAGGTTGATTCTCATTGTTGCATATTTCCTAAAAATTTTTATTAGAAGCTGACGCATTTAGTTTATGAAATGTTTTAAATGATCTGACTTTAAAAATTTGATACTTCTAAATTCTAAGATTTCTTTTTTCTAAGAGCCCCATTATGTGGCCTGCTCTGGGTATGGATATTGGTCAGATATTATTCATTTCTAAATGTCAATGGAATGTATTGTAGTATATGACATCTTACTATTATTTCGAATTTACATGTGATTTATCTGACTTCGATGCTGGGGTTTTTCAGCTTTCGCATTAACCTAGTCCATTGACTACATCTAGATAGTCAATCGAGATCCAGTAGTGAAGAACTTTATTTGATTCTTTGAAAGATTTTAGGTGTTTTTAAAGAGATTAGGGTTTTAGGTTTGGAGCTTTTTCATTCTAGGAAGTAGAATCTTCTTGTATAAAATTTTTGTACAAATATAATTGCAAAAATTGTAAGTACCCCTTTTAACATTTGAAGCCATGAGCTCAAAGTGTTTTGGTGATTACGTGATAATTTGTGACAATGGAGTTGCTCAGTTTTTAACACACTTATCTAATACGAAGCGTAGAGCTTTAAGAAAAATATAGCACTTAACTCTATTTTTCTGTTTAATTTCCATACTTTTGGACTGACCTGCACCATGTTTATCGAGGCCTACCTATTTTTTCTGAGGCTTCTATTTTAGGTCTAAACATATGTATAATATCAATTGCCAGTTAGCATGCGGTTATTCCATATTTATGACATAAAAGTTTTAGCCAAAATCTACACTTAAATCATGTCGGTTTACCAGTTCATTATTGGTATTACATTTTAATATATTGTGTACTGCTGAGCTTCATCATTACACCATTAAAATGGGTACAGTCATTTTTTTTGTAATATTTTGACTCTTTTTAAAATTAAAAATCAACCTTTTTATCATTAAAAAAAAAAGGTTATGTCTTGACGTTTACGTTTCTTTTTTTTAATTTTCAATTTTCTATATTCTTTAAAAGTTTTTCTTTTTTTTTTTTTGATTTTGTGTCTTTTTGGTTTTAGGTTTTCCGAAAAATTTTCCAAAATGGCTTAAAAATAGCATTATGATTTTATATCTGAATTTGTGTGTGGGTTTTTTAATCATCATTAATTTATTTTACAAGGGATAAAAAGCGGTGAACATCAAACTTCTGAACTAGAGCATAATAATTATATTATCAGAGGCCATAGAAGAATTTGTATAGAAAAATATAAAGATCTATGGATACTTTAGGCGAAGAAAAAGCAGTGGGAGAAGATTTTATCTTGTTGTTATACTTAATTCTATAAAAATCAACTAGTTAGAATAAAGCCTCTCATTAAAGTGATATTTAAATATTAAAATTTAAGCAGAAGAATATTTAAAGGTTATTTATACATGAGAATTCAAATGGAATAAAATTGCAACTTTAAGGTTTATTTATTGGAATGATGGGGGACTGGAAAATTTTTTAAGTTTATTTTTTTATACGAGATATTTTAGTTGATTCCCAGGTAACAAATACAAAATAGATTATAGGTAACATTCGGTGCTCCTGAAGCATGTCAATGTTTCATTTCCCCTCCTTTTAATTAATTAAATGGGTAGGATCCTCAACCTTCCACGAAGCATATGTAAAAAAAATATAGAAGTAAAGGAAAGTATATGATAAAATAGTTTGCGGAACTTCAAGCAATGGAATGAGACTATGAAGAACGGCGATTCCACCTTCACCTGTTTAGATTAAAACTGCCTTACTATGTATGTACATTATTAGAACGGATCAAAAGCCGTTAAAAGTTTTTTCTTTTTTACTGGAGTTTAAACTCGGGCATTTCACATGAGAGATCTGCACTCTTACCACTGCACCACCCCGTCGTTTATTTGTATCACAGTTGTTATAATGTCTTAAATCTTCACACTATCAAAAATACTCTCTACAGTTCCAAAGACTGGCCTTTGATGTTTTGTACTGCCACTCATAAAAAAAAGGGTTAGAATTGTAGGATAACAGACACAAGACTTTTAACTAAAAAAAAACTCTTTCCATTTCTAGTAAAGGATGTCTTCGCTATAATAAAACTATATTTGTAATTCCATTTATTGACTTATTAGTTTTATTTAAAATGTTATTTATTAAGTAAATATTTAATAAATAACCTTTTCGTTTTGAAATTTTAATTCTCGACAAGCCCCTCAACCCATTGATATTTTTTTAGTTTTCCCCTTCCTAAGACGTTTTCAAAAATCCTACAAACCATCTAAACTAAAAAAAATTTTAAAAACTTATTTATATTATATTTATGATGAATTTGATAAAAGTTGAGGTTTAAACCCACTCTCACTACAGTTATTTTATTTATAAATACAGTAGGGGAAAATATATTGTTAACCTTGAATTTGACAGAAAGGTTAAAGTTCGGAATAGACGTTTTTTTGACTGTAATAAATATTATAAAATACTTTTGTTTTAAAGAACAATATTTTATTAATTTTCTGTACAGAAAACTTTTAAATGTTTAAAATATTTAACTGTTTTTTTTAGATTAGGTAGGGGTGAATTTTGCTTCATAATCTGACTGCGTAATAAATAGATTTCTTAACTTTTCAAGATATCATATAGTGGGTTTTTAATTAAAGAGTACTTTTTTTAAAGTTATTACAAGGCTGTGTAATTATTGTTAAAGCTTATATTTTTAATCCGATTTTCTTGTCTAGTAAGTAGTTGTATGACTATTTAAGTCAAATTAAAATATAATAGGATTGATTGAATTGAATATATAAATTATTTAATAGCAGCTTTACATTATTATTGTATGGAATTAAGAGTGGCGGCATTAAAAAAATGCCCCAAAAGCAAATACTCCAAAGTCTGAAATATTATTATAGAAAAAGTCCCGAATTAGAAGCATTTTTTTCATCAAAGACTCCCCAAACGTGCCAAACGAACACATATTCAAAGAATTCAAACATTTCAAATTAAAGTGTCACATAGCATGGCGAGTACTTCCTGGTACTTAGGAAATCCCGACTAAGATAAGGATCTAAAGATTCAAAAGAATTTAAAACCTGCTTAAAAGCTCTTATAAACATAGAAGCGTCAAAACTCCAACTATCTTCAAATATTAATAGAGGACTCAAAAAAACTAGGCTCCTCAAACTAAATTTATATAAATTCAGAACACATTAACGGAGGCCTATTATTTAAGTAGATCACACATAAGTCGGTGTGATAAAGTCACACATAACTGTAATTGCGTGTAGGTAGTATCTTTCGATACCCACAAGAGAAATACCACAAGAGAAAAAAAAAACAAATTCCTAATCCATCCCTTGGATCAGGTTTTGGAGTCTTTTTTCTTTGAGTTTTTTTTTTTCAGAACACCATTTAAAAATGTTGTTTTATTTTAATTTATTCCTTAAAACATTTATTCTAAGTAAAATCCAATCAATTAAAATACAAAAAATAAATATATGGAATATATGATTGCTTCATTTGTCCAAATTGGATTTTACTATTATTACAGCTGTCATATTTACGTAATTATTAATATTCTTAATTTAAAATAATCTTTTCTCTAAACAAACTGAAAGAAAAACTTAAAAATCTCAAACCCAAAAAATCTGAAGAAATCATTGAAACTGAAATCTAGATATGAGTGTGTTAACTCCTCTTAGTAATAAACAAACACCAAAATTCGAGATTTAAATAATTTATAAATTCTAATTAAATAAAAAAAAATCTGAACAAATTTGTTATTTTGAAAATTAAGATAAATTTATTCCTTTACTTTTTATCCGATAGCTATATTTTATTTCATTCAAATATTTTCTCAATTACCTTTGATGTTCCAGAAAGCAGACATCCCACAAAACATAAATCACAATATTTAATTAAATCACAAGTTAACAAGAAACTATTTTTCATCTTTGAAAATGAAAAGGAAATAAAATTTAAAAGAAAACTATTTAAAAGTAAAACAACCCAAAATGAAAATTCAAGTAACACAAATTCTTAATTTCCCACGCTCCTTTCAATCACAGATTTGTTGTTTTTCCTGGGCCATAGTAACGTCATAGTCCATAACCATCGATACCAATTTTAAAAATAAAGGGATCTTAAAATTTAGAAGGAAAGGACATTTTATCAAAAGATAATCCTAATAAGTTTGTCAATCTTTTCAATTTAATATTGTCATTCATACACATATATTATATAGTTAAAATGTCCTTAAGGACAATGATTTGAGGTTTTGTTCAAAAGAAATACCTTCATATCTCTTGATATTAAAATTTTGTAAATTTTGGTTTTTGTTACTTATTTTAATTTTTAACACTCCGTAGTACAATTCATCACTTAACTGAAAGACTTTAAACGTTTATAACGGATAAATCGCAAGATGGATTAAGATACAAGTATGTACTAACATAAACTCTTTAGTCAAATTGTCAATCATAGGGTCATTAGATTAAAATTATATGCCAATAAAACTCGTAGGTCAGTAGAAGCTATATATGTACATATCTCCTCATTGAACAAACATACCTTTCCTTTACAATTGACAGAACATCTTTAGATTACAGATTTTGTAAGAGTTTTGTACTATTTGGGTAAGGGAAAGTTAATACTGTTGAGCCAACACTAGTTCTTGCTCCTCTTTGGAAACCTTTTTCATTAGCTTCAAGTAATTAATCTTATGAAATAGACAACTTTCTTGCATTATACATATTTATAAAACCGACTAAGGCCATTTTCCACTTTTCGTGTTTTAAATTTTTCAATTCATGTGTTTTAACTTACAGATATTATGTTTTTTTTTCAATTTATACTATTAGTTCGAGTCCTTGATTCATACAGGATTTTTTAAATTATAGGAGGCAATTTTTAAACTTCTTTAGAGCTTAAAGGTTCAAGTGAAATTATCTTAATTTTCAGTTACCAAAATATTTACAGTTAAAAAGATTTTGCAAAAGATTTATTAGAACATTTGTATATATAAATGGATATTGAAATGTCTGTTTTAATTTTGCCATCCATATAAGTTATGAGGAACCGGAAAGAAGCATATCACTTTAATGGTTTTCCCATTGTTAACTTAAGTTTTTCAAAATCCTTGTTAAGTTTCTTTCCCCCCACCCCCCTAAATTTTAGTTTTGGTTGTCTGATTTTGATTAAGTAATAAACCACAGGATAACTGAAACATTAGGAGGTAAAAATAAAAAAATGCAGAAATTAATGAATATGTCTTTTGTTTTTAATTTCTTATTTTCTTTTCAAATTGTGGTGGTCCTTTTTCTTTTTTGAAAGAATTCCAAAATTTTTAATTTCCCATGTTTTTTTTTTTTAACTTTGGCTATTTACTCATACATATGTAATTTTTGTTTTTAATTCAAACATGATTTTATAGATAAATACATATTTTATATTATATATATTTTTTTTATCCTGGTTTTTTGTAACAGCTTTAAGTTCCGAGGATATCACAAATTTGACAAAACGTTTACGATTTAGTAATCTATAAGACGTAGATTTGAAAAAAGAAATCAAAAACACGTTATTATACTCCTTCTCAGTATTAAATTCCGATGTAATTTAACTATCAATGTCAACTTGTCTGTCTGTTCTTCAAGTCTGTCGTAATTGTTAGGACTAGGAATCGGTAGCTTTGAAACTATGGATTTGAAGAAATGTAAAACTTCAGTAACTAAAAATTTTTTAAAACTAATTAAAGTGTTTTTACCGATAGCTTCTGCAAAATAACGGTTAATCCAGAGAAACTAATTCGGAAGGCTTCTTAAAACTAGTTAAGCTGTTTTTACCGATAACTTCTGCAAAATAACGGTTAATCCAGAGAAACTAATTCGGAAGACTGTCATAAAGCTGTCTACTTCTAACCCCCACTCCTTTCCTATCTTATTATACATAATACAGTTAGACATTCTAGGAAGTTTTATAAGTTTTAAGACTGGAAGTTCTGCTAGCTTTGGTGGGCTTTTTACATTTGAAGATTTTCTAGCACACATTTTAAATTCTCTCAATTTTATCCAAAGTTGATTTAATTAAAAGTATCAGCAATGTCGAAAGATGTCATGAAAGTCTTTTCCCCAAGTGAAACGATTTTCTGTATATAATATTATTTTCCTTCAAAGATCCTAGAGTTGTCACAGTGCACCCATACGATCTTTCTAGTTTATTACTGAATTTTTGGACATTTTTATTTTTTCTTATTCCGTTTTCGCTTTACATATTTTATTCCCTTGTTATTTACTGTAGGTGCCATACACAAGATTGTTTTACTTCCTACTGTACTAGGTAGTAGGTATATGATTTTGTATTTTATAGAATGAAAGAGATAAAAAATAAAAATTTTAAATATTTATCTTGTTAGGATTAGAATTCCGTAAAAAATATCAAGGATTATTTATGATATAGGTATCCTACATACATAGCTATATTATTATGTATTCAATTTATTATATTGCATAACATTTTCAATTTTGAAATTTTAAAAATACACATTTGTATTCATAGGTTTGGACTGAAATTAGGACAAATTAATATTTTTGTTTTTTTAACTAATATTGGATTTAAAAACGGAACTAGAATAGATTGAAGAAAAGAATTTGAAGAACAAGTGGAATCCTTAGTAATAGATTATAAGTTAAAGGAAACTTCCTATTACTATACACTGAATATGACTTAGTTAGCAGTAGCGTAGGTCTCCCGCTTCCTTAGTTGTTTAGTCAATCATTTAACAACTATTTGAGTTAATATTCAATTTAGGATTTAGCGAGGATTAAGAAAGTCTGACTGGTGACTAATATTTAAGACTAGCAACAAAGTACCAAATCGGATTATCGTAATTAGATCTAAAGGTATTTTTTTACGAAGGAACTGGAAAGTTTCGAATGCCACCTATGGTAGCTGTACGTAGTTTGAGTTTAACACACAAAAACCACAGCCTTTTTTGGACCAAACTTTAGGATGGGACATGTGGTACAAATGTACAGCTTGGTTCCGAGAGTAAGGATAAGAAATGGTTATTGGGAATTGGATTTGTGAACTATGGAAGAATCCTTTCTGAGAGAGTTCTTAAGATACGATTGTTGATATTCCACTTAGTTTCAAAACCTAAAATTAATTATATTTTAATATCAATTACTTGTATGGCGTCTGAAAGAGCCTAGATGGTAAGATAGTTTGCTTACCAATCTTACCAATTAAAAGAAATACATATTCCCATCAATATTGCAAAAAAAATACTATCTACTAAATTTTAGAATAAAAGAAGTGATGTTTTCAATCAAAAACAAAAAAAACTTTTTGAAACCTTTTTTCCTCATCACTTAATTCTAGTTCATTTTTGGATTCCATTCTCTGTTTTGTTTTTTAAGTTTTATTTCTTAATTTTGGTTTATTTGGTTTTTGAGGTTATGATATAAAATCTGAAGGCAACATGATTTTAATTATTGTAACATTGAAAAAGTTAAATGTTTTTTACAACAACTTTAAAATAATTCTTTTGATTAAAATTAAGAAGTTATATTTTAGTAAAAGTTTTGAAATATTTTCTCTTTAGTAAATTTAAAGATATATGAATATAAGATTTAAATTTCAGTTTATAGAAAATATTTAATTATGAGATTTAAATACCTAAACCCGTTTACAATTAAAAAGAAAATCAAATAAATAATAAATTGTAAATTCACTGAAAATTCGCTGAAAATTTCTAAGAAAACTCAAAAATTAGCCCCATAGTGATTTTTGAACTATGTCCCCTAATCAATTGTAGTGCCTTAAAGGGTTTATAAGTATTAGTCGAATTTTGACGAACTTGGCAATATAAAAAGAGTAAATTTCATAAAACTTATAAGCGGATAAAGAAACTTGACGCGGTACCAGACATATCAGATGTTTAATCGACGCTTCTGTACCATATTCTTTGTGTTAATCAAGAACCATATAAACAGGGCTAGTACTTTTCATAGAAAATTTAAAAATTTGAAAATTTATTTTATTTGATACTTTTTTTAGGAGGACCTAACCTTTCAACCTCCTAGTACTATACGACTCATTTTATAGCAAAAACCCTAGTCTTCGAACCAAATATAAATTTCCAGCTTCCTAGGTCAATCGATTTGAACACTAGTTTGCACAGGGAAAAAAATCTAGACTATAACCGACTAACAGACGAACTTTTTAATCTTCTATTGGAAAATGGTATTTCCAGAACAGCTGAAGCGACTTAGGCGAAATGTACATCAACATTTTCTTGGAAGACTTGGTTCCATTTCCGTTAATTGAAGGGCAAGGATCTTTAAATAACGGTACAAATGATAATCCAAAATATAAATGTGATATTATTAAATACCAAATTGGTCTAAAGCCAGAACCATTTTATTTTAATAAGATGAAAGACTTTTTTTGGAATGCTCAATAGCTTCTTTCAACCTTTCCAGTGTGGTATTTTTAATAATAATTAGATATACGAAATTGAATCTCATAGAAGCAGAAAATTGAACAACTGCTATAAAGATATTTAAGATAATGTTCAAACCTTTTACAAAGCCTCCAAGTAAGTTTAATTATATGTTACAAAACTTTTGTAATCGTAGTACTTAAAAAGTAATCGTAGTACTTACACAATATTTTTACAATTCAACTTTTATTTCTTCTGAAACAATTAATTAATTACACACAACTATATATTTTATAGTCTAAAAATATAATCTGTGTTAATTTGATTACATTTAACTAAAAAAAAGTAAATAAACTACACACACAGTCAATTGACACAGTTTATTACATGAAGAAAATTTAAAACTGGCATTTTTCCAGATTAAAACAGTGACCAATTTTTTTTTTTTTAAATTCCTGTTGAATTCTTACCAAAAGTTGAAGAAAATTTTTAGTGCATAAAATTTTAATTTTATTTTATTTATTTTTTTTATTGTATTTATTACGATTATATTTTCATTGTTTTAATTAATGATTTTTTTTTTAAAACAACTTTTGTTCAAGTTAGCATAAAAATAAAGTAATGAGCAATTAAAATTAGTTTGCATTAGTTATTTTAATACAAGTTATAAGTTCATAGAAATATTAGGCACCTTGATTACTAATATGTTGTTTAAAAAATATTGTAATTTTGTAAAATTATTTCACCGTCTTCTAAATCTCAAGTTTTAATTGCAATTTTAATAATAACTTAAATTACAAGAAGTACTATTCAAATCAAATAATAACTGTAAATGCTCATATTTTTTAATTGATTCAGTTTGATCTATAATAACCAGTGTTTAATTTTTTTGCTCGAATGAGCGCTCTCGAGCTCATTTTTTCAAAGTCTCGCATGAGCACGAGACTTATTTTTAAAACAAGAGCTCCTGCTCATAAGAGCAATAATAGAAAATTAAAATAAAAGTAAAGCATGAACTGAATGTATAAATAATATTAACAAATCTCACAAATCTGTGAGTCTAATTTGAAAAAAAAAAACTCTTGCTCATAATATTTGAGCGTAAAAATTATTTTTTACTTTTCTGTTTTTACTTCAATAATAATAATGTTAGTGTACTCACTCTTTGAGAGCTTAACATTTAAATTTTAGTAAAAGATCACGAGAGCAGAAGTAAAAGTTTTATATGAAGTGATTTACATAAGTAAAATAGAGCAAACTGTTTTAAACCAATGCTCATTGAAAATGAGTATACCGAAATTATAAATTTTATACAGACATATAGATAATGCTTTTTAAATTATTGCTGTGGTAAATTTTTATGATGAATGTATGCGTTTAACTATAGCGTATTATTATGTATATCTATATTTATATTTTATATTATATATATATATTATATTGTACTATAGTGATATATTTCGATATTATTTAGAAGTATTATACCTACAAACACATAGTAAGCTCATAGGCAATTAAAATATAAACTATTGTTTAGGATTTTGTTAAAGTAACGATGCTTTGGAATTAGAGACTAAACAATTAAAAATTGTAATTGTTTGGTTGAAAATTTTAAAGTATAAATTAATCGGTACAAATTATTAGACAAAATATAATTAGACATTTTTTATACTTGTTTCTAAACCCAATTAATTTAAATCTTCTCTTATAAACATATAGGTATTGAACGTTTTATTCAAAAATATTACATAAAAATATTTTTGCTCTGGCCGCCAGTATTTCCTCTAATTTTTAGTATTAGAAAAGCACCGCTCAACACTGACCTGTGTAGCTGGGGTAGCATGAACAATTTTTGCCAATTTCAAATTTTTGACAATACAGGAAATTCATTTTGTTTGAGCTTCCAATAATTTAATAAATTTATGCCACATTAGTGCCTGTCTGGAGAAAAATATTCAATTTCTTTATAAGCATTATCACGTTCATTTACATTTGAATTAATATTGTTTGAAGTTAATACTGCATTTCCCAAATATTCTTTCATTAAATGTTCAATGTTAGTAGATGTTTTGGAAGTAGATGTTGAAGGAGTTCTTGTGAATTCGAGGTGTTTTCTGTTAAGCTATTTGAAGCTAAATTTAATGTTGCGTTTGATTCAGTTAATTTTGTTATGTTTGTTGAATCATGACTATTGTTTAAATATACTGTATAATCATAAACTTTTTTTAAATGTTGCACAGCAGTTTCTTTATCTTCAAATTTTAATGAAAAATTGAACCGTGGATCTAAGTATAGAGAAGCCAGCATTGTTTGATTTTCCATTAATGTATTTTCTCTCAGCTCTATACATTTCTCCAACGATTTGGAAATTGTGTGGGTATTTATTTTTATTTTTACTTTCATTTCCAGCCAGTACTTAAAGAAATCTTCCATGGTCAATTGTTCTTGTTGCAACCTCATTGTAATTTCTTTGACGGGTTGAAATATTTCTATAAATCTAGCACAAAATTCCCAGTCCTCCTCACTGATTTTCAGATCACGATTATAATGCTCATATCGTTTGCAATGTTCTTTAAGTTCTAGTAGCCTTACAAGCATATCATATGTTGAATTCCAACGAGTGACGATATTAATTACAGCGTGCCTGAAGTTATTTTGATCTATAAGCCCTCTATGGATTGGAGTTCGCAAAACTATAGCCATTTTACGAAAAATTTCAATTTTGGATTTTAAACTTAAATTTTTTATCACATCTGTAACACACAACTGGATGGATGGATGGATTTAAATTTTTTTCTTTAGATTTTACAGGCCATAGTTTTGGAAGATAGTAGAATTTGTTAGAATTGGATTGTACTACAATATCCAAATACAATTTTGAAATAATTTAAAATAACAGACTTATATCAACTTCAAATATATGACATGGACCTAAATAATTAGAGCCAAAAATAACTAATTAGGTAGCATCTAAACTAAACTTTATCGTTTACTCATCCTTATTATTTGAAATTAATTATTAAAAGTTTCTCTGCATACGATTTAAAACGCATAATATACCTACAAAGGAAATCATTGCAAATTGAAAAACCAGTAAAACCAATATAGAAAAAATCAATTTAATTTGTACTAAATATAATAATATTACTAAATTTTTTTTTAACAAATTATTATCTACATATATTTAAAAGAAAAATTAAATTTGCGCACCGGCATGCGATAATAATTCTAAAACCAAAAAATCAAAGAAAAACATTCTTATTTCTTTTTCGCCAATAACAAACAAAAATATTGATTATTAAACCTATATAGCGAGCACTTAAAAAAATTTTTTTGAAAGGCTCACAAAGTACAGAGCATAAAAATAAAGAAAATTGGCTCGCTCTTCGTGAGCAACATAAAGAACAACAAGATATGAGCTCTTAGTTTGGTGAGCAACATAAAAAAAAAAAGAAATGAGCTCTGCGAGCAAGAGCAAATAAAATTTTTTTTTTGTATATACCAAAGTATTATAAGAAATTTTTTTTTGCGTCTCGCTCTTAGAGAGCAGAACATAAAAAAACAAGTGAGGAAAAAAAACCAAGGGTTTTTAAAAAGCACATTTTCAAAATTATATACGATTTCTTACTGAATATTTCATCATTTATTTTTATAAAAACATATATAAAAATAAATGATAATATTAATTTAGTTATTTCATTAATTTATTAATTATATGACTAATAGGGAAATTCTTAGAATATAACCTCAATGCACACAAGGAAACTTGTTAATAAGTGCAAAATATAATGTTGGAGCTTCAATGTTAACGTTTAATTTTGAAAAAACTTACTGGTAAATAAGTTACTGTTTTATAAGAACATAAAAGTTTTAATTTTGAAGACCTAGTAGCCCTTCAATGGGGAAGGTTCCCAAATTTTTGCTTAGTAAACTTATGATGGATCTGCTCACCCCCCTCCTGTCTTCACCCTTCCTTTTTTTTCCGGTTCTAGGAAATCAATTTTGAGCTCCAACAAAATTTGGAATTTTACCTAGAATATTATTATCTAACCAAAAATGGTTAAGACTAAGAAACAATTTCTTCAATTTAAAGAGACCCTTTCAAATTTAAGAAAAACCTTTAACGTATGTTGAAATATAATGCTGGAGCTGTAAATTTTGCATATTTGTAATAAAAAATTTGAACAGGTGTTAAAGTTACTGGTGGTTGAAAATAGCAAAATTTCAATTTTCAAGCCCTTATAGCTCCTAAACGGGGGGCGTGACAAAAAAATTTTGTTAACCGACTCCTACTAGTTTTGGAGGACCTAACTTCTCCCAAAATTTCAAGACCCTAGCTTGAACCGTTTAGAAGATATATGGGGCCAAAAATTTTGCAAATGTTGAGTTTAGCTAAATGGTAAATTTTAGTACCGTATGGTAACTCTATACATTTTAGTCTTATATTTTTGTAAAGCCTATAAAACCAGCAATGTTTTGCCGTTTTCAGATCGAAAATACACTTAATAAAACTCTTGTTATAACAATTTAAAAATAGAACTTTTTCCAACTTTGGGGGGCTGTAGCTCCGTAACGGGTGGGGCTACAGAAAAAAATTCTTCTACGAAATTAATTTTTTTGTAATATTTACCTGTGGTTAAAATTTCTTTACTCTATTTCAAACGGTGTAAAAGTTTTTGTAAACATACGGACGGACGGACGGACGGACAAAGTCAAAATTAAGAAAAACCTTTGACACTTAATGAAACTTTCGTTTTGGAGCTTTCAATTTTGTATACAAATAAAAAAAAATTTTGACAAGTATTCAAGTTATAGGTGTTTAAAGGCAAAATTTTTAGCAAAATTTCAATTTTCGACCCCTTACAGCTCCTAAAAAGGGGGCGTGACAAAAAAATTTTGTTAACTGACTCTTACTTATTTCTAAGGATCTAACTTCTCCCAAAATTTCAAGTTTCTAGATTTAGCCGTTCCGAAGTTATGAGGGATCAAAAACTTTGTAAAACTTAGTTTTGAATAACGGTAAATTTTAGTACCGTATGGTAACCCTATACAATTGGTTTTTAAAAATTTATAAAGATTATAAGAACAGCTATCTGCTACCGTTTTCAGGTTGGAAATATACCTTATAGAACTCTAATTATAACTGTTTAAAAATGGGGCTTTTAACGACTTTGTGGGGCTGTAGCTCCGTAACGGGGGGGGCTACAAAAAAAAGTTTTAACATTAAATTATTTTTATTGCAATACCTACCCATTTCTGATATTTTGTTGTCATTCGTAGGTAAAAAGGGACGGACGGACGGACGGACGGACGGACGGACAGAGTGAAGCTATATAGGCACATTTTTACAAAATTTTTTGAAAATGTGCTAAAAAAAGAATAATAAAACTTTACAAGAGCTGTTTATGATGATTTTGTAAACAAACTCTTGAGAGATACACAAAATTTTTTATTTGTATTGCTCGATACGAGCAGTCTTTTGAAATTTTTTGTTATTAAATTGTATATACCGAGCACTATATGAGAGCTCATGAGCGATAAAATCAAACCTTGATAATAACACAATGGTAAAGTAATATATCGGGGCCCGATAATTTTGATATTTGATGGAGATAGTTTTGTATCTCTTTGAAAGACTAAATTGCTTTATACCACCGGACCTGAAGTCCACAAACCAATTCAAATTTAATGGAAAACTAGAAAGATTTTTGAAGTAAGTAATTGGAACCACATTAGTTGAAGCTTTTGAAATGTTTGATTTATCGAACAATGGTGGTTAGGGAATATTCCAACGGGAAGTTTTTCGAAAATTTAGCAACGGTTATCAAATGCCTTAACAGATTCTTTCAACAATACTATGAGTATTAAAATATATGTTTTAATTCAGTCGATAATAATTGAAAGAACGAGGTGTCGGTATGAAGCAATTAATTACAGTGGCAAAACGCAGGAGTTCGGGCAGAGACAAAAACTATTAGGAGAATTATTTCTTTTGATAGTAGACCAGAATAGCTTTAAAAGTTATATTAAGGAACATAGAGTATCACAATTATGATTGCCGACCTCCAGTCGCAGATAGGCAGCAAACCCAGATTAATGCTATATGTACTTGGCAAAGAAAAATTTCTTGATTTCTTACAAATTTCTATTCTTTAAAATAACAAATTTAATACAAATTATTGCAGCGTTAATAATTCCAGAATTTTAATTCCCCTTCATCTTAAAAAATTCAAAATTCTACCAATTTAAAAATAAAATTAAACTTTAAATCTCTTTATTTCTAGATAGAATCGTCAGGGGAATATCATTTATTCTAAATTTCCCTTAATAATTTTCCGTGAAAAATGGAAAAACAACAAAAAAAAAAATAAAATATAAAAATAATTTTGAGAAAAACTCTGTCCCTTTTTTTTTGCGTTGTTAATAACAATATCCGGTGACGTTTTTGCTAATCTTCTATAATTAAATACAAATATTATAATTTTAGTATTCATATACAGAGTAACCTGCGAGAAAATAATTCAAAGCCCAAAAGAGAAGAAATGATCCACGAAAAAGGAAAACCTCTTTCTTAGACAGAATTCGAGAACCTGCTCGTTGGTCATCTGCGATATTTAGAACATTTTCTTCATTAAAAATTTTCCAGGGTTTGTCATACAAAACTCATATACCGAGCCTCTCCTTTACTAAACTGTGAATCAATTTTCTTTTCTTAATACCATCTTCAACAAAAAGACACCGTATATTAAAATATATATATATAGTATAGATATAAAGTTAGATGTATTCTACAATATTTTAACTCTCGAAAAAATTAAAAAACGAAAAAGATCAGGATAATTAAAAAGTTATTCAACTTATCCACTTTTTATAAACTGTCCTTCCTGTATTAGTCAGTCATTTTCCGTTTATTTTTTTTTTTTTTTTATTTTTTTATTATTGTTGCCCTGAACTCCTATAGGATTATCTTGTAAAGTTTTATTTTATATTCTGATTCTGATTTTTTTTTTTTTGTTATTCTTTATCACAAAATTAATTTTTTATTTTATTCTCAACTTAAAAAAAAAAACAACAACAATAAAATAAAAAAAAAAGTACCATTAACTCTATAAAAAAACTTAAAAAAATGACTCTTACCTTAAATTCGTGAGATTTAAATTGCATATATACTATACATAATAGTAATTTACCTGTATCATACAGACAGTTACAGACCCGTTTAATTTTTTTTCTATTAATTTTATTGTTGTAAATAAAACAATAGGCAAAAAAAAAAATTTTTAAATCAGTAGTAATACCTGAATGCAATTTTTTGTCTCTTTCTAATACGTTTTTTGTCCTAAGTTATATTTCTAAAAAGAAAAGGAAAGTAACAAAAACACGATGAAAAATAAGATTTCCTGTCTTAAAAATTGTTTATTTAATTTTTTTTTCCGTAGTAAGTCCCTAAAATTATATGCCATATTCAGAAAATAAAAAATGGAGATGGTTTCTTCCGCTTTTATTAACAATTACTCTATCTGTCTCCGTCTATTTTTTTTTTTTTTTTTTTTTTATTGTAAATTATCATTTAAGTTAAATCTTGTCTCTTTTACATTATATTGTACACAACCAAAGGTTTGTTGTTTACGATATTAAGCTCCTAGAAAAACGAATGCGTATGATGTCACACATTTAACGTTCAGTATATTAAGGGTTAACGGATCCTAAATAGGGTACATAGAAATGCAGTTTGGAGCTGTGAAGCACCAATAAGGAAATTTAGATAAGCTTGAGAATGACCTATATGATATTTAACTTTTAATAGTAGAAAAGCGTTGATACAAATGCAAATTAACTTTCAGTATGTTGCTATATGAGAGCTTGTGTTTTGGTGGTAGGTAAAGTGAACTGAACCGCCTTCGATTACCTTAACTTGAATTAAATTTATTTGTTCAACAAGTCTGTGGAGTATGGTGTCTTCAATAATACCAAGGCTTGTAAAAAGACCGTTAGTCAAATTAAATTTTTAATTTATGCGGTAATAAACTTTAAATAAACCGAGTTTTAATGAATTCCATCTGATAACAGTCTAAAAACCATATTAAATTTAGGCAAGCAATAAATATACAAAGTTGAAGAGAAGCAATCTATAAAGGGATTTAAAACCATATCCGAGTGAAGATTCATACCACTTCTTTGCTGCATACAATATAAAATAGAGGCAGCATTCGGAAATTAATTACTAAAATTTATGAATATCAGGCACTTTTCATTTTTCACTTTAGCTATATTATAAGTATTCGTTAAGTTAAGAAAGTATTCATCTGACTAATTGAAGGTACAAAATTTTTAATCTCAAATTGTTTTTTGTGTTTTTCATTTTTTCCACTCTTTTAGAACACAGCATTCGGAATCTAACTCTGTTTTTGGCTATTGATTTGTATTGTTATTTTCAAGTGTTTTTGTGTTCTTAGTATGTGCCCTATCCACATGTACACAATTTTTTTATCGGAATAGATTCTTATGGCGTTATTAGCCACAATTCTTCATCAGTTTTTCTCTGTGAAAAGAAGATTTTTCATATAATTTGCCAACACTTGTTGATGCATATCTGCAACTTTTTTATGTTATGTGGCTAACGTACATTAGTCAGGTTTAACCACCATGTAGAAAAATTGGTGTCACAAAAGAGATAAATATTTAAAATTTTAGTTGATCTGGAAATTTGTGTAGATTTCCATTTTCTACATAGTCCATCTATATTCTCCTTAGCCGAAAGCCGTTCTTATTAGACTTAGCCTGTTTTTGGCCAGGTTTATCTACCAGGTAACACAACTCATTTCACACACGAACCAAATATTTTAAAATATTTTTTGTCCTGGAAATTTGTGTAGATTCCATTTTCTCCAAAGTCAGTCTATATTCTTTTAGCCGAAAGCCATTCTTATCAGACTTAGCATATTTGTTATATCTTCAGGTAATTGAAGCTTCAATTTAATTTATTCTTATATACAAGTCCCTGAACTTTTTCTATTTAACTATCTTAATATTATTAACAGCATTTAATTTCATTTGAAAAAAAAAAAAGCAATGTCTACCTATTAAAAAACAGTAAAACCTAAAACAATGAATTCAGTAGTTCATTGCTGTATACCTGTATAGAAAAAAACGTAAAGTCAATCTCTGCATAGTTATAGGAACTATTGTCATTTTTTTTTTATGCTTCTTTGTTAAAAAGTAAAATAACAGAAAAATAATTTCCCTCGCGGTTTTTTTTTTCCAAAGTTTTTTGTTCTTATAGAAAATCAGTAGCAGAAAAGAAGAGAAAGAAAAACAGTTTTTTAAGTTAAAATATTTAAAATCAAAAGCAACAAAAAAAAAAACACACTCACAAAAACATACAAAAGATAAGCAAAAATAATAAGAAATATTTTAAATGCTTCCGCTTCCTTTATGTGCTATTCATTCATTCATTCGGGCTGAAAAAAGTCCAACAAAAGTACAAAAAAAGACTAAAAAATATTCCTATGTTTACAATTTTCACCTGTGTTTTGTAAATTATTGCAGAAAAGTGACCTCTTCTCTTTTAAATTTTTTTTTTTTTTTTTTTCCTTTCTTGAGTCGTTTTTTTTTACCAACTCTTATGCTTCCCCCCGTCTTCTTCAACTGCACAAAATTATTGTGGTTTCAAAGTTTAACTTGGCAAAAAGAAAAAAAACAAACAAGTTCAGTTGTTTACAGTAGTCATTACTAAGACAATTTTCTTGTATAACTACTACTTGATATTAAAATAAAATCTGTTTATTGTCCAATGGATAAGTTTTAAAGTTTTTCCAATGCCATGCGATGTTCAGAGAGTACAGGACTGTGAAAAAAAAGATTTCGTATGAAATTCAAATAGACGTGTAGAAAAAAAAACAGTTGCAATGTTAATTTGAGACAAAAACTGAAAAGAAAAGAGAAAGAAAATACTAAAACAATTTGTCACTTTATAGTTTTTTGACCCAAAAAAAAACAGAAAATATTGAGGTTTTGTTATTCACCGTCACCAAATGTTGTAAGTTTGAAACTAAAAAAATAAAAAGAAATTGTTTGTATTACTTTAAGTTTTATTTTAAAAACAATGCTTAGATTTTTTTCTTTTTTTTTTTTTTTATTTGTTGTTTCTTTGTTTTAAATTGTTTAACAATAAAGGATAATAAAAAGGATTTGAACTAAAAAAAATACAATACACAAAAAAAAATCATAGTAGACAAACAACCTAAACACAGTTGAAGCTTTATTGTATTTTGTTGTTATTTTATTTAAATTGAGTGTAAACGATTTTAGTTGGTTACTTTTACTTGGAACTTAAATGGGGAGAAAAATTCCTGAAAAGATGATCTGTCTGAATGAATGGGCTCTTGTGTTTTATTCAATTTGATGCAGTCCTTAATTTTCTTTTTTATAAAATTTATTTATTTTCTATGTTTCTGCTCTATTAAATTTTCAAAAGGGTGATGAAAGCTTTCACAAGAATTTTTTTAAATCCATTTTAAAGATTCAACTTCTAATTTTGGTTTAAAGGAATCCTCAATACTAATGAAAAAGACTTAATTAATCTTATGAATAAGGCTTAAAAGAATCATCTACACTTTAAACTCTTTTTTCCAAACTTAAACCTCATTAGAATTTATAACATTCTTAAATATGAGGCATAGTTTTAAAATAAAATATTGACATCCTTATAGCATATAGTTTCTTCTTGAGCCACTCCTTTCAATTGTGTCTTCTGGTCTTATGAGAGCTTCTTTAGATAGTAAATCTTTTTTACTTATAGTTTCTTAGTCAAGTGTAATATGCACTCTTACAAAATAATTCTATTCCTTCCTTTATGATCATTATAAGGTTTAATCTTGAGAAGGATACTGTGAAATTATTCTAAAGTATTAATCTTGTTCAAGGGGCTTGTACCTTTTTTTCGTACTCAAATCGAATAATATGACAATATTCAATAAGTAGATATTTGTGGAAAGCTTGTCTCGACTCCTTGTTATAAATCTTTCTTCCATATGATTTATTATATGACTTTAAACATTTTGCTATTGATTCTATTTTAAGCGTCCATATTGTTGACGGTATTAAAATATAAAAAAATGGCTCGTTATCGAGGAATGATTCAACGGATATGTTTAGGGAAGCCTAAAGTAAGGTATTGAATGAATTCAACTAGGCGTATCAACACAGCTCTTGGAAACCCATTTTCTGTGAGAATTGTTGGAATATCAAACATCTTTCTATGGGTGCTTCTCTCTGAAAGAAATTTCCCATTTTATAATTTTTAGAAATGTCTTTATGTATATTTATTTCCAAAATATGCTTCAGCTTTTACTTACTATTCCATTTCTCTTCCAATTCCTTTTAATATGAGCCTAGCCTATATATCAATTTTCATATTTATTTACTAGGAACTAGTTTTTACAGTTTGCATGTAAAAGACAATAAGACATGTGAATATGTAACTTATTTGGTTTCAGCTAATAATTCTATTAAATCTATTGCAATATAGCAAAAGAACAAATTCTAATTATGATCGTCCAATATCTATATGCCTAGATGTCTTCAAGACCCGTATAAGTAAATCAAATACTTTAAACACAATAATACGTTCAAAGTATTGAAGCAAATTATTCCTAAAAACTCTTTAAAGAAACGTCCTTTCAACTTTAAGTAATTTTACTTCAGAAATATAAGAAAAAGAAAATGTACACAACTACATCAAATTAAACTTGTACTTTTTGTTATTTTCCTTAAAAAAATGTACCTACATAATGTATTTTTAAAGGAAAATCCTAACCCAAGTCAACTACAAACCAAAACCGACCCTTTAGCAAAAAAACAATAAAAGCCCGGAAAATAAAAGGGATTCTCATGAAAATAACAAAAAAAAAATTCAATAAAATTGTCAACAAAACAATTGACTGAATTATTACCTGCAGAATAGAAAATTACAAAAATCCTTATTCACATATACAGACACACGTATATCGATCGACTATAAATATACACATACACAAATGTAGCAAAATATCTGTGGAAATAGGAAGTATCGAAAGAGAAAATTTAAATTAATAAAAAAACACGTATATCTCAATGCGTACAATATATCATCGGAAAAATAAACCTGCTTTCAATATTTTATACACACAGTAATTTAAAAATAATAGAAGAAGACAACAACAGTTATTCAAAAAAAAAAAAAAAGAGAGAGGACAAAAAAAAGAAAAAACAATATAATTTATTTCACCAATGGAAAATTCAACCCTTGCATATTTCACGAACTTTTTCTCTGTTATTGTAACCTAACATAGCCCACAGGACTAGACATACATTATTTTTTTATCCAAAAATGTCAATGATCTTCTTCTATATAATATATATATATATATGTATAGGTAAAGCAGATTTGATGTAGTAATATAGAATACATAATGAAAGAAAAATAATATTTAGATAAAAATATACTCGTATATTAAAATATAGTTATTCAAAAGATTTAGGTAAGTTTCAATAAAAAAAATAAAAAAAATAAAACTTGTCACTTTTTCTTTATTTGATATTCAACTTTTTCGATATTTCGTTTGACATTTTTATTACCTTAGGGTTGTCTTAATTTTTTTTTATATTATTTGAATATGTGTACATATATATATATATATACATGGTATATAAATATTTTATATATTCATGAATCCATGACTTTAATACATTCATTCTATATTACACTTTTTGTTAAAGAAATAAACACATTATTAAAATAAAATTAGTTTAGGGGTGTTAGTGGTAGGTTGCTCTTCCTCACCGGAAGAAAAAAGGATTTTTCGGGTAAATTTCTCTTCTGCATGGAAGAAAAAAAATGTTGAGACTGCCCTGCAATATTTTATGTAGGCTAAAAGGTTTTCTTAATATAAAAATTTGAATCCAGGAAATACCGTTATTTATATTATGGAATTGCTTCCTCTTGCTTCGGATCTTTATTGCCTTTCTATTACGTACATGACGCATTCGGAATTATTTTCTTCTGGTATCCTTGATTCGTACCAAGTAACGGCAGTGAATGCATAGTTAACATTTACTTACATTGATGAATAAAAGTACATTGTAGAGGTTCGAAGATTCAAATTAACATTTGTAAAGGAAAATGTATTTGAATAACATATTCTAAATCCCACCATAATCTTAGATGAAAATTAGATATAATCGAATAAAAAAACATTTATTAAAGATTTTAATAACCTATTGCATTTACAGCTGTTGTTTTAGTTCTAAAAAGCAGTACTTGTATACCTTAGACGCTCCAATAAACTTTAAATGCTCCAATATTAAATCTGTAAAATGTACAATTTAAGTGCTTTCTATTGTAATCTTTATTTTGTATATTAAATTTAATTTAGAAAAATTAAATTACAAAAGCCAGACTTTAAACTCCAACAGACAGAGTTTCATGGCTCAAACCTTAGAAAATAAATAAATGAAAGGCATTTACCGGATTTTTTTTCCTGGGGAGTAAAAAACCTTCAAAAGACACATAGAGTACTAATCTAAGACCCCCAGTAGTGTAAGATTCGTATTCACCAGTAATCAAAATAATAGGATAAGTACCCAACCTGCTTAAACAGTATAATTGTGGAAGAGTAACTACAAAACAGTTATCTCATGATATCATATCTAAGGAATGATTTAAAACCAAAATCAAATGATCTATTGCTATAGTTTTTTGTTCTATTATTTTTATATGCAACTTATCAACTTGTTATTCTATTTCTCCTGCTTTTTTTATCAGTTTATTTCAGTTCCTCTTTGTATATTGTTTTTAGTTTCCTACTTTTTCTTTATACTCGAATTTTTCTTCTAACTTTCCATTTGGACGTATTCTTAATAAATTTCTTACATTTGTTTTTTATTCTTGTATACTTTAGAATTTTGTTTCACTCTAAGGAATATGAAATCCTTGTGGGGTAAACAGTGGTACTGACTGTAATAATTTTCTATTTTGCTTTCTCAATTCTATTTTTTATATTCCTTCACTGTTTTGATTTGCGGATAATACTGTGAGCTTAGGCTTGTGCACAAAACTAAATAAAAGGTGTTTTCTTTTTTTTTCGTTTCTTTGTACCCAGGTTTTCGTTTTTTATTTTTGGGTGATATTGCAGGGTATTTACTTTAAGATAGATTTATTTGTACAAGGTTTATTTTTTATGATATTTTTTCCTTAGGCTATTTTTTTTTAACTTTTTTATAGATTTATGGTCTACCGGTATTTTATATTTATTTCAAATAGTATTTTTCTGTTAGGTCTGAGCCCTGCTTTAATTTCAACTCATATTTAAAGCTTTTATTTCATATGAAATTATTGGCTAAGACAATTGCAACAACAATATGAAGCTTGCAGTTGATATACTCGAAAACTGAACTGACGATTAAAAGTGACACACTGAATGATTAAACAGTGACAAACAGTGGAAAAATATTTCCAGCGAAAAGTACATCATCTATTAAACACCATTCTTAACTTTATTCTAATTTAGCTTTAGCTAATTCTTACCAACAAAAGCTTCGCATGAAACATAAGACTTTTGCTGTCAGTTCCTTCTTCATAAATATATAAAGTTTCCTACAAGGAGTTAGCTTCCTTTTTTTTCGGTTTAACTGCCCGGAGCAGCATAGGACTTCGACAAACCTTCTATATCATACTTTCTTTTGAACAACTGCAACAAGTCTTCTCCAATTTTTTTTTTGATTTACCTGCACCTCTTTTTTTCTAGGGGTTTCAAGCAAGCGTCTGATGCACAATGTTTTCCTGTGACCTATCCATCTTCATATTTTTCTTATTCGACCGAGTGTGGTTTTCTGTCTTCAGATGGTTAATATAATTCCTCATTCATTATAATTCTAGAACATCTTATTATATTATGTATTTTTCCGAGGCAATTTATTTTCAAATACTTGTAGTTTGAATGTTTCCATAGCTATGTTTCACTGCCGTAGAGAAAGCCCGATTTTACACATGCTTCATATATTCTTGTTTTTGTGCCTCTGTTTATTTGTGATTATCTCCAGGTTGCTCAAAGTCTCCCATATGCCAATCTTACTAATTCTATAGAACTTTCGTTTTCAACTCCTCTGGTTGTGTCAAGATAGTTTAAATTTGTCACATCCTCAATATTTACTTTATTTACTATCAGCGGGTTTGAATATTGTTAGCATTTAGTCTTAGAAACTTTATCTTTGCTATATTATTAGTCCAACTTTCTGTGCTTCTGCGTTTATGGAATCGAGTTTTGGCTGCGTATCTTTTTAGGTGCAAGCAAGGCAATGCTTTCGCGTGATTCCTGTAGTGCTGATACTTATTTGGAGGACTTAGGTTTATTGTAGCGGATTATGTTGCATTACATTCCTATGTTGATGTATATTACTATTAGCTTTTCAAATGTATAAACATAAGCTTCATTCAACTTATACGACCAATTGTGTTGAGTACTTATCTTTGTATTTGCAATGTACTTTTTCATTATTTTCGGTAGACTTTAATACAACTACATATTTAATTCTAATATATATATATATATGCTATACATTTAATAAAGAATAACACTTAGAAACACACTCTTCTTCTCCTACCATATAAAATATATAAAATTCAAAAGCCTTTCACCTTATATTATAGTTTCATCAGAAAAAGTTAAAGAAAATTAAAGGAAACAACCGTAACCAATTCTCAATCCAATTCTCTATGAAATGTAAAGGTACAAGTAATAGGACAATTTTGTATTTCTTCTTCTACTCCAATTTTTTTATCAAATATGTACTCTTTATTTTATATTACAACAAAATTGTGTCTAATATATCTTTCCCTTTTCCTCAAATTTTTTTTATTTTTTGTTATTTTTTATTTTTATGATTTTCTAATTTTTTTCTTTTTGGATTTTTTTATGTTCGTTTGCTTACAGTTATTTTTGTTTTTTTGTTGTTGTTGTTGCTTTAATTTAAGTTTTATTTGATGAATGGAATTAGTGTCATCCGGTCGGAAATTTTCATGAATTTTATTTATGGAAATAATTTTTAAATAAATAAAAAAATTGTATATATATACATATATATATATATATATATACATATATATATATATATATATATATATATATATATGTATATAAGTATATAAAAAAAAAAAACAAATTAAAATTGAAGTAATGAAAAACTTCTTTTGAGGACAAAAAAATAAAGTATGTATTGGGAATTTACCCTGGACAGGACAAGGATGCACTGATGAGGCATGGAAATGCAAAAGTTGGTTATTACAAAGGAGGGAAAAGTATAGTACAGCTAGGGGTTTAAAGTTTTCTCAAAAGTTTTTCTTTGAAGGAAATAAATAAAATAACGGTAAAATTTTTGATATAGAAAAAAATTGCTTTATTCATCTTGTATATTTGTAGGTAGCTATGTATAAGAACATGTGACACAAAGAACAGTATAATATAATTGTAATCTGGTATTATTTAATTTCAACAACTTTTAGTCTTCCTCTAGAAAGTCATAAATTTATTAAATCCAAAAAAATAACTTTAGTTTAATAACTATGTCAATACCAAATTACTGTATTTTTACAGAGTACATATTATATATATATATTAATACCTTTGTATATATTTGAACTGGACTTTCTTTTACTTTTTTTTTTGTCTTTGTCTTAAATATTTAAATCCAAAATATTGTAGGTGGGCTGTTAATAAACATGTGACCTCATGGAAGGAGAAGTAGTTGAAAATACAAAAGTAAAAAACAATTTAGGTAAGTAGTAAAAGAACTTTAAATAAAGGAAGTAATTTTTGGTTAAATAAGTAATAAAAAAGAATAATAAAAAAAAAATAAACAGAATTGAAATGAAAAAATTAAGAATAAGAAAACTTTAAATAATTTACTTAAATTGAGTTCTACTATTGGACTGGACTGAAGTGGTCTGATTTTGGTCTAATTTAAAGTTATTAAAATATCTTCAAATGTGGCTAACAATAAAATCAAAAAAAAAAAAAAAATTATAAAAAAATAACAAGAAGATTAGTCAAGAAATTATTTAATATTATAGCAGAGTGTTTGGAAATTTTATTTTAAATAAATTAAAATTAGAAAACGAATCATAACAATGTAGAAGAGGCTGTATTAGGGTTGAATGAAGATGATGAAGGCTAGTGACTTTTTAAACTGAGAATGGTGAGCCGCAGAATAGGTCATGATAGAAATTATTAAAGAAATATTAAAGGTTGAATGAAGTGGAGGATGAGAACAAATATCTTGGTTAAGAAATATTAAAAATTGGAGGTCAATGAGAACAATTGGAAATTTACTTCGCAGCTGTGAAATACGAAAAGTGTGCTGATGTCGTTGCCAATATTTCTTATATCAACTAAAGTCGAAAACACGTTCGTATGTCGATAGGCATTGTAGTAGAAAAGAAAAAAAAGACTTTATAAAAATAACGGAGCGGGGCATAGTTAATATAAAGGAAGATCTAACATTAAAAGTGACTTTATTTCTTAAAAATTTTCCAGCCTTAATAGTTACGAGTTTGTAGAAACTGTCGGTAATTTTAATCTTCTAATTTTATTTATAAACCTCGAATCAGCCGCTAACAGAAGCACTTTCGAACAATTGTAAAAGTATTAATTAATTAAAATAATGGAGAAAAACAATGAAGCGGTAAAACTGAACTTTTAAATAATTTTCAGATAAACACAAATTCTCAGGTTCCCAGGGCAATTTCCATTCAAATCATTCATTTCATTTTGAAACACTCTTCTATGATAATTTTATACAATTGCACAGAAAATGAAATTTTATACAAAACCCCAATTTTATGATTGTAATAATTTCACTTATTATTATAATGGAAAGCGATTTAAGTTAAACTTGGACGGACGTAGAAATAAAGAAAGCAAAAAACAACAACAACAAAAACAACAAAATAAAGAAAAACTTTATTTTTATGTAAAAAGTTTCAAAAAAAGTTACAAATAAATGTTGTACTTAACCCAAATTTGACCAATATTTTGACAATTGAATAGTAAATAAATTAAACAATACTATAGTCAAGAAAACAAATGTTCATTTTTAAAAATTAAAACTTTTTTCTTTATTTTCTTTTAATGTTTTTGTGACTGCAGGAACAAAACAAATTTTGTAACGAGGTCCATTTTTAATTTTTGGGTCTGTAATACTAACAAACTTTAACGCAGGATCTAAAGAAATAATTTTTATGAATTTGATTCTTTAGGCTCCCGTTGAAATAAAAAAACTTTTCCGAGGCTTTGCAATTTTTTATTGTTACAAAGGAGCAATCCCGAAAAATATAGACCTATTGCGTTAACAGCAGTGCAGTCAAAGATTATGGAGTTAGTGATTAATGTCAATTTAAGAAATTACCTGAAGAGTATCATCCGACATCCGTGTCAACCAATATGCTTTTAGATCAAAAATATCAGCAGGTAACCTGTTGACCTTTTCGATCGAAAAATGGGGTCGTTCCTTGAATAATATGGTGAAAAAAATATATTCGCTCTGGGTATATCCGAAACCTTTGATTACGTTTGGCATAAACCACTACTAAAACAGCCTGAAGTAATTGAGCAACTTTTTAACTTGTGATAGAATGTTTTCTTTCAAAACGTTCAATCGTTTTAATTGGATGATTTTGTCTCAAAAAAATTTGTAATCAATGCAGGTCCACTCAAGGCTCTGTATTTTCTTCAACTTTATTTCTAATATTTATCAATGATCTTCTATCATTGACGTCTAACAAAATTTAAAGCTTTGCTGATTACTAGAAATCTTGATTACTCTTACGTTTTTAAGAGAGCAGCAAATATTACCACAACATCGGTAAGTACTTGATAAACCAAAATTTCCAGTTCTTTAAACAATGGCTTTTGAATATTTCAGGAGAGGAGAATCATGAACAAGAGTTTTAAAGCTTTAAAAACCTGAGTTGTTTGTTTGTTACCAAGCGAAGCGAGTCTACACCTTGTATATCTTTTTGAAAAGAATCCTCAAAATTCTAGACATTAAAATCAATGAAAAACTCTTGTGAAACTACCATATACTTTCGCTCGCAAAAGAAGATGTAAAATGTCCAGAATTCTTAAGCAGGAATAGAAAATGCTTTACATCTCCAAATCTGCTTTTAATATATAAAACCTATATTCATCAAAACTTGAATATAACTCTCACATGTATACCACTGCGCAAAACTAAAAAAATATCTATTTCGATCACAATCCTGATTATTTTGACAACTAACCCATTTCGGCAAAACAAAATTTTAATTTTTTTGATGTTTACCCTCAAACAAGGCAAACGGTAAATTACAAACTTCGCACAAAGTTATTCGCTGCAAGAACAAAGTTTTTTAATTTTTAACTGACTGCCACTGCAAAATCCGTTATTTCTTCTTTAACTATAAACCATTTCACCATATTTTGACTTCAAAATATGATAAATTGTTGCTCCTTCACAAATTTTTTAATTCATTGAAACTGATACAATTTGCATTCTGATGCACATATACAAAGAAAATACAAAAAAATAACGGTAAAACCCCAAGAAGTTTTACCCTCAATTAAATTTAAAATTTTCGTCTACTTTACGACTATACAGAGAACTCTATTTCAAAATTTGAATAACTTATATACATATATGACATATGTCATAACATTTTTGAAATGACATTTTTTAATAGGTTCAAAAATTTTAATTAACTTCAAGATATTTAAATTTCCAAAAATCTTCAGTTTTAATATATATACCTAATATAAATGATAACTTGCTTATGTTTCTCATAAAAATGAAAATTTATTCATCCATAAACTTAAAAATTAATGAATACTTTGATAAGTTATTTTAATAATGTTATAAGTTTTTCAAAAAAAAAAACAAGAAACACATTTATACCTAATGAAAACTCTTGTGCAACATAGAAAAATTAACCCCCACAAAATAAATATTAAAAACAACACCCTATTTTAAAAAACAAACAATCTTAGGCAATCTAACTAAATTAGTATCTTTATTTAACTGTAGTTTTTTTCTTTAGAACAACAAACGATTTTCTATTAGGAAAAATTTTCTTAAGAAATTTTCTTATTTTCTTTCTCATTTTTCTTCAGAAAATTCATATGTTAAGGAAAATATTAAAAGAGTAAAAGAAAATAACAACAAAAACAATATAAAACCAACTCACAACAATTTTACTAAAATGAAAATTTATTTCTGTGATTTTTCATTTAGAAACACGCGGTTTTCTTTGTTTTGATAAAAAATAAAAGAGTCAAGGAAAAATTTTTAAAACCCAATTAAATAAAAAAAAAAAAAAAATTGAAAGAAAATAAAAATTAATAAAACTGAAGATAAAAGACGAAAAGGAAAACTTTTTCAATATTGTCTTCAACATACAATGTACACATGTACAACACATACTATTATCTATTTTATACATGAAAGTGAATGTATGTGTAGAAAATCTAAAGAAAAATCTTTTGTACATTTATCATGAAACTGTAGAGCAGAAATAAAATATATACATATATTTAATTTGTTAGATTCACTATAACTGTACTACAGAATAAATTGTCTTGGGGAAACAATAGGACTTCTTATTAAAATTAAATATTTCCTTGAATCAACATGAGTCCCATGTCAGATATTAATTATATATATACAAGAAAATTGTTTTTGTAGAATTTCATATGTATATATATATATATATATGGTCGAAGCAATTAAAATTTTTCGGTTAATAATCGTTTTATATAATAAAAGTATATATACATACACAAGTTGACATATTATATAATGTTCAAAGGATATACTTCCGGAGAGGGGTTGTGAGCTATCAAGATGACGTCATCACATACCGGTACTAAATATCTCAAAGTTTCCGAATATATATACTATTAGTGGCGATGGCGCCATCTAGTGGTCGAAAAATGCATTACAAAAATTTCCTAAGATTTTGTAGCATTTCAATTAAAATGTTATATTTTTCCTGTAAGACAATAGACTGGAACCAATATCTTACAGTATTGTTGGGCATGATATTGTCTTTCATAAACATTTTGTTTCATCTGAATCGGTGCTACTGTTTTGGAGATATTGCATATTCAAGTGGAAATTTAAAACAAAAAAAAAGCAAATTTTGTACTCTCAAAAAAACCACTATAAATATGAAATTTTCAAAAAAACACCCTGTATTTTTTATTATATTGTTAGAAAGGTCTTTTGACACTCTTTCTAACGATATAAGTATGGTATATGTTGACAAATAGCCCCATCAGAAAACATAAATGAAAAACTGAAACAAAAATTTTATCAAAAAATACAGTTTCATACTTTATTTCTCATAAATTTTTTTTGGCTTTTTGTTTTCCAGTTGAAATATTTATTTTAAAATGTAAGAATGTACTTTATAGTTTGATACAACATTAAGTTAGGTTTTAGTAATTTATTTGGAGGGATTTTGGAGGTGGTGCTACCACATAGTTTTAAAATTTTTGTTGTTGAAATATGTATGTAAAAGTATAATTAGAAAGGACTTTAGAGTTGGCTACAAAATTAGAATTATGCGCTTTTTTAAGAATATTTATAAACATATATATATACAAGAATCTGAATCAGGAGGGATTTTAGAGTTGGATTCTAAATCAGGATTTCCGCTTTTTCCAGAATATTTAAAAATATTTATGAATATGCCAGATTCTGAATTTGAAAGCATTTTAAAGTTCGATTCAACTATTAGAGTTGGACTAATATATTCTTTATTTATTTATTATTTAGAAATCGCCACTAATAGTATATATATTCGGAAACTTTGAGATATTTAGTACCGTTATGTGATGACGTTATCTTGATAGCTCACAATCCCTTTCCGGAAGTTTATCCTATTCAACATCTCATCAGTGAATTATTTAACGAATTTATATATGTATGTAATAATTTAATGGATAATAAATTGTTAAAAATTTTGTACTAGATAATTGATGGTGCATAAAATATAGTTTTGATTGTAAGGAAAACTATAATTTGGGGATAAAATGTTTCATATAATTAAGAACAGTAGGAATCATGTATTTCAAAATCTAGAGTATCGACTGCAGCGAATTATTAACTTTGTAAAATGGTTAAATTAGTTACAGATTAATCTTATTTTTTTAAATATATTTCGTAGATTTTTAATGACATTCCACGTTGAGACTAATATAGTTTTCCATTACTGCACGTGCATGAATGCACGTTATTTAATTATTATATTTTGCTGATTTTCAATTAACATGTTAATTGTTTCTACAACATAGTAAAGACCTACTGAATTACTTATCAGAATTACATTAGAAAAGCCTTGTTTACACACTAAACGTGGGGAATGTTCTAACAGAACCCCTTAAAAATTGGTAACACGTTTTATACTTGGAAAGAGAAGAATTTACTAACTGATATAAAAATACGGGAGATACGTACTTGAGCTTTTCTTTAACTTTTCACGTAAATTACTGCTATAGCTGTATAGTTAAATATTCTTGAATTTATAGACAAATAACTCCTAAAGCATTCAAAAATAGTGTTAAGATTTAAACGTTTATCTAAAACTAAAAGCATAAAAATCAGCACGTATACTCCTTTTTGCATATAAGTAAGCAAATTGTCTTCTCGAAAGGGTTAACAAACGGATTTTGATTGAATGTGAGTTATAAGATTTCAAGTGAAATTTTTATATTTTGGTGCAATAGTTTTATTATTCATATCTTTCGGTTGGATGAAATAGATTGATAGTTTGGAATGAAATAGATTAATTTGGTTTGGATCAAAACTATTCCAAACTTTCCAATAAAGACCTTTAATTTTTTTCCAAGTTTATCACTTTTAAGTGACAACCAGAGCGTTCTTCACTATACGAAAACATTACCATAAAAAATTGATAAAAATATGATATGATTGTAGCTGCTAAACAGGGGACGTGCCAAAAAAATTTTGTTAACCGACTCCTACTAATTTCTTAGGATCTAACTTTTCCCAAAATTTTAAGACCCTAGCTTAAACCGTTTAGAGGATATGTGGGGCCAAAAATTTTGTAAAAATTGAGTTTTGCATAATAGTAAATTTTAGTACCGTATGGCAACCCTGTACATTTTAGTGATGTATTTTTGTAAGACCTAAGAAAGTAGCTCTCTTTTGCTTTTTTTAGATTGAAAATATAGCTAACAGAACTTTTATTATACCAATATAAAAGGCTTTTTTGAAATTTGGGGGGGGGGGCTGTAGCTTCGTAACCCTTCAAAATTAAGAAAAACCTTTGACACATGTTGAAATATAATTAAAGAGCTTTCAATTTTGTAAATAACAAAAAAAAAAATTTAACATGTATTCCAGTTACAAGTGTTTAAAAATTGCAAAATTTCAATTTTCGGGCCCTTATAGCTGCAAAACAGGGGACGTGACAAAAAAAAATTGTTAACCGACTTCTACTTATTTCTAAGGATCTAACTACACCCAAAATTTCAAAACCCTAGCTTGGCCCGTTTAGAAGATATGTGTAGCCAAAAATTTTGCAAAAATTGAGTTTTGCATAATGGTAAATTTTAGTACCGTATGGCGACCCTAAACATTTGTCTTTTAAAAATTTATAAAGTTTATAAAACCAACTATCTTTTGCCGTTTTCAGATTGAAAATATACTTGATAGAACTCTTGTTATAACAATTTGAATATAGGGCTTTTCCCAACTCTGAGGGGCTGCAACTCCCTAACGGGTGGGGCTACAGAAAAAAATTCTTCTACGAAATTATTTTTTTTGTAATACCTACTCGTGGTTAAAATTTCTTTTCTCTATTTCAAACGATGTAAAAGTTTTTGTAAACATACGGACAGACAGACAGATGGACGGACCGAGTGAAACTATATAGGCACATTTTTACAAAATTTTTTGAAAATGTGCTAAAAAGCTGTTGGATTTTCTAAAGAAAATTTTTTTTTTGATATTATGAACGTTTTTAAAAGCGTTTTACTTAAACTTTACCCTAAAGTCACATAATAAACACACATGATATTATTTACGTGTGTATATGAGTTGATTATTTTTCCTTTTTTTTTGTTTCTTTTTTCAAAAATTCATCTAAAATCAAGTGGGATGTAAGAATATGTACCTATATAATATATTTTGGTAATAAAAACTATACCAAAAATATTTAGGATTTAAAAATAAAAAAATATTTTAGTCTCTTGAAAAGAAGATAAAAAGAAATTCCAATTCAAAGAAAGTATTCTGAATGTAAACATTTTTGGCATGTAATCCTAACCACTTATTTCACATAATAAAAAAAAAATTAAAACAAAAAAAAAAAATGGTGAAAGCCAAATAAAATTCTTCCCCCGAAAATTATTTAAAATATAGCTACATTTACAATGTAAGTGAATATAACACTATTGTATACACATAGATATATATAATAATATAAACAACTAACATACTTTGAAAGTAATACACGCGCTTTAAAGCTTTTTTTCATGTCTTAGATTTAATTTTTATTTTCAACTCCATCTGTCCTTAACAGTAAATAGACAACATGTATTCACAACTACATTAACACTTAACAAATTATAGTAAATCCAGTGCTTCACATTCATGTTGTTAAATATAACGGTAAAAGCCCACTTTTGTAAGTAAATGTATAATAGGAATAAAACTGTAAAGTCGTCGAATTAATAGGATCACCCTCAAATAGAATAAAAAAACAATTTATTAAATTAACTCGTCTTATAGAACCACATTTTGTCTAATGTGTTCCGCAAAAGTTGCTAATACAAATGTGTACGATTTAGAAAAGTTTAACATGAACTTTAACATTTTTCTTCTAAATATTCCATCCAATCTTCCGCAGCTTCCATAATCCCAGAAAGCTATAATTTGCCAAACCCAATTCTCAATAATCCTTTCATATTATTATCCTCGGAAACGAGCTGTACATTTGTATAACAATTCACCTTCTAAAGTTTTTTTCAAAAGGGATTGTGTAAGGGATAATTTGGTGTGGTAAAGTCGCAAACTATCTTTAGGAGCAAACCAAAGCTCCAACAGGTGAAATTCACAGCTTTCCACGTCCCTGGTAAAAAAATACAAGAGTTACAAATAAAAAATAATCAAAATAACTTTATGTTTATTCTAAGAGGAGTAAATTTGTACATGAATTCTCATTAAACTTGTTTTGGAGCACTGCGTCAGTGATGATTTTACATGGAATTTTTTTTTTAAATATATAAAACAGTTTTTGTTGTTGTAAGGAAAATATTTAAATCCTTTCATCTTTATCTCCATTCTTAAAAAAAGAAGATTTTTTTTTGATTATACCAAATTTTGATGTCTTCTAGTTGAAAGAATGCAAAGGAATTCTATGAAACCTCTCAATTCAAACCTGACTGATTTTTTTTTTTGATATATGAATGGTTTCTTAATATTAAAAAATTTCTTTTATACAATATATATATTCCTCGTACAATTTTTTATTAAGTCACGAGCTAAATAGTTTTCGAACTAAATATAACCTACTAATAAACACATATATATGTGTATTTAACATATTGAAAAATTTTATAAAAGATTAAAGAAAAAGAATCCAACATACCAAAATTTCATATAAACTAAATTTAGATTTTAATTTAGTTTTTTTTTTTTTAATAAAAAATTCCTTTCATACTATGGAATGTCAAATTCCATACATTATAGGTCCATTCGTCTGTTAATTAATACATGAAGAATTAAATAATCGAGAACTGTGATATATGATATATTATATAATTTTAAAACTGCTTAGTGAGACTCTAACGTACTGTATTTTGAAAATAGTATTTGCTGCGCGTTTCTACTATCAATGTTAAAGTTAAACTTGTTTAGCCTTCCAGTTGCAGCTTCTTTAATAATTCAAGCCTTATGCAATCCGCACACAATAGCCACCTATTAGAACTGTTCCTGTTTTCTTTAAGTACCAAACCCTTTTAAAATGAATGTACAGCTTGATTTTGAGGATAAGAATTGGGAATACATTGGACGGAATATGGTTCCATTATTTCAACATGCGCATGGCATAAGAATTTGAATATGCCTCTTTTTTAGAACAGATTTTCGTACTTACTAGGTATCTATAAAACCGGGTTAGGAACCAGTTTGTGCGCCAAGGGTAAGACAATGAGCGGGGAGATAAATTTGGGATCATTTATAAGAAGAATAACTCTGCTTTGACTTTGTCTAAATATTCCAGCACTGATTATTGATCACCAGCCCAAATAAATGCATTTCAATAAATTTTTCATCTAATGCTCATCATGTGGAGAAAAATAAGTTTCACAGCGAAGGGTTACAAAAAGCCCAAATATCTAGCTGTTTAAAGTGAAATTCAAATTATTTAGTGATACGGGGCTATCTTACTTTTCAACCTTCGCGATTTTCTTGGTATTATGAGTATTATAAACTTGGACAGAAAACATAGTAATCTTCTTTGTAATTTCGAAAAAATAGAGCTTTGTATTTATAGTTTCATATTACTTTGAAACTATAACCGATTTTCCAATTATTCACTGTACTATGAACTAGGCGAGCTGTGAACTTGAATTTGATAAGCAAATGATATATTAAGTAATTTATATTCCCACTTATTTCTATAAGTCTCTATTAGTTAAACTTCTTCATTCCCACAAACCGATTACGGTCACAGTAAACATTATGCTGTCACAGTAAGTCCCCGATGCTGTCATTAAGAAGTGCATTCTCATATTAACAAACTTCCATCCTCTCTACATTCCTTGTTCTAAATTTTTGATAAACTCCTTGTAAAATTTTAGATAAACTTTAATACCAATTTAAAAAATTTGATAATTTCAATATTTCACCTATATACCAAACCGAACTCATCCCTTGCTAATCACTAAATTAAAGAAAACAACATTTCCCTACTTTAGATTGAAAAAAAACAAAAAAAAAACTTAATTCCGGAACTTAATTTTAAAAGATTACTGGGATTTTTACATTTAAACCTTCATTGTTAAATATTTTTTATATTTTATTGTTTTACTTGTTTTTTTATTCTTGTCCTTGTAATGACCCCAAGTTATTTGGTTACTGGGTTTAAAAAAAAAACAACAGAATGGTTAATAAGGAAAACTTAAAACGCTTTAATATTTAAGTAAAATTCCTGAATTTACTTTTTTTTAAGACAAAAAACCTTTTTATACCCGTATGACTACATAGTCAAAGGGTATAATAAATTTACCATTACGTTTGTGACGCAGAGAAAGAGGGGGGGTAGATATAGACTCAAGTGTATGGATCTAATCAGAATCGAAAAATAAATCGATTAAACTATTTTTGTCCGTCCGTCTGTCCGTCCGTCTATCCGCACGATAACTTAAAAACTAAAGGAGCTGGGATCTTGAAATTTTCGCAAATTCGTTTTTTTGCAATAGCCGTCATTGAGCATTACACTACACCTAATGGAGCTGGGTGTCTGAAATTTTGCCAAAAATAGTTTAGTGTAATAGCCAAAGTTACTGCAAAATTTGGTTGGTCTACTGCAGAGGGTTCGAGTAGCTGTCATACAACCCCTACTTTTATATGAGCATTACACTACACTTAATAAAGCTGTATGTTTGAAATTTTGCCAAAAGTAATTAACCAGATGATATAATGTATATGTTACTGTTATACGGGTATCCCAGAGTTGACACAGTCTACTCTACTATACTTTTCCTCGTTTTTTTTTTGGTTCTGTTTAACAAATTTTCTGTGTCCCGTAAAAAGCATATTGTGGAATAATACAGTAATAAATTTCTCCCATGATAATAATTGATACTTTCAAATTATTTAAGACTAACAAAAACAACAACAACAATCACCGGAAAAACTGAATCAATGAAAATGGAACTCAAAGGAAAAATTTAAAAAAAAAAAAAAGTAAAATTTTTCATTGTTCAAGTATTTTGTAAAACGCATTTAAAATATAACTTTTTAAATGAAATCCTTGGTACAGTGATGGCTAAATACTTTACTATGATTACAAAATAAACCAAATAGGGCTATCCCTTTATACAAACTCAAAGAACTTGGAAGTTTCTTTTTCTATCTCATTTTACTTACATTGTCATCAAATTGTGCGTTTATGTTGGAGCTCGATAAGTTCTAAGAACGTCGATAAGAGCATAGCGTAGAAAATTATATTCATGATATAAATAGAGGTGTTTATATTGGAGCATCGTTTAGATCATCGATAAACAGGATAAATTTTCTACGCTATGCTCTCATCGACGCTTTTATTACTTATCGCAGTTCCAACATCCAGGGAGGTTATAATTCTAAAACGTTTTTAACTTTGATTATTCGTAAGACAGGTGTAATCGGATTCAACTTACAAACACGAAAGAGTTGCTAAGGAACTAGCAATTTCTTACCAATGACATTGGAACAACTGAATTGAGTTAATTTCCCAAAAACACTCAAAAAGTTTTGAATATCTGAGGTACCCAAATTTTTGACCCAAACTGTATTTCAAATAAAATTTAAAATGTTCAAAAAAAAAAATTATTTTTTTACGGTACCTTTGTTTTGTTTTTACCCCTGAAATTTTTATTTGTGGGTTCTGTTATCCTCTTAGGTACCCTATCATTTATTAAACTGGGGTTCAACTTAACAAACAAAACAAAAAAAAAAACAAAAAAAAAATGCAAATAAAAAATATCCCTAATAAAAATTAACAAAAAAAGTTTAAAATACTCTCGTACAATGGGCTGAGTTAAAGTTCTTTCTTTTTAATTTTTTGTAATTATAAAAAAAAAAAAAAAACAAAAACTAAAAAAGCCGAAACTTTTTAATCTAGAATTTTCATTAAAAGGAAATTAAAATGAAAAAGTTTTCCAATTGTTCCTGGGTTTGAAATTTAATTGAATATTTAAATATTCATCTATTCGTTTTACATGAAAATGTCATCTGAGAATTTGACGTTTATTTAACTCTTTCTGTCACTTATAGTCTGCTTTCAAAGACATCGGCTCCTGATCTTTCGTATTTTACTTGGTTTCCCTGCAATATTTTTAATTTTTTAAAATGCCTTAAGGGAATAAAATTTTATAATCATTTTTAACTTCGCTCAGATTGAATTATGTGCAAGTGAATAGAAATAAATCGAGAAACCGACTGTCTAAATAGAACTATAGACTTTTTGTTTTTTAAAAATGTGTACATGTCAAATATTTAATTGATTGACATTTTTTAGTTTCAAATTATTTAAAATTTTATGAATTTAATTTATTCTACAACTAATTTGTTAAATATTTTTTTTTTTTAACAATTTTATACTAATTAATAATTAATTGGTTTTCTAATATGTTTTGTTTTTTAATTGTCAATATTAATTGTTTAGAAAATTATCTTTGATAATTATTATTAAATTATTATTTATTAGGTACTTTAATTTTAATTATAAGTTGAACTGACAATATGTCTTGAAAATTAAAAATTAATTTTAAAGTTTTTACTAATATTAATATTAAAATTACGGTATTATTTGAATTTTGATTTCTCGAGAGGTTTTTTAAAAGCTAAAGTAACTATAAGATCTCGGGTGCTGCTGTAACGAAGATTTTTTACCGATGATTATACGTCAAAAATATTTCGAAAACTGTCACTAGATTAAATAAAGTTTCTATATGTTTAGCGCTTACTCAGAATTTTTCAAAAAGTCTAAAGTAAATCTAAGACGTTCTAGATGTTATAAAGCCCAGTATTATTTCATGTTTAAATTGTATGTGGAATTCAATAAGACCAATTCTAATAACACGAATATAATATGACCCTCTGTTCCAACATGCACCTATGGTATAGACAGGCTTATTAGCCTACCAGTTGAACAGTTAGCGCTGAAAATAAAAAAAAATAAAAAAAGGAAAGGTTTTCTGAAAACTTAGATTCTAGAAACCAAAATTATCTGACTTCAACAGGAAACATAAATACCCGCATCTTTTCTGAGGAAAATTTGTTTGTTTTTTATAATACAAGGTAAATATCTTTCAAAGACAGTTCAACAGATTATTGTAATTATTGGTTTTGTGAGTTGAAAGAAATTTTAGAAGTTATCTTGGTTAAATGATTGGTCTAGTTCACTGAGGAGTCCTACAGACTAAACAAAGAACGAATCAACTTCTATTTTGGTTTTATTATTAACTATCTATATCAAGTGAATATTGCTTCACGAGTTTGAGGTAAGCTCTACTCCATATACAGTTTGATAAGAAAAATCTACGGTTAAAATGACTAATTGACTCCGATTGTAGCTGTTGAAAAGTTGGCTTTCGTTTATAATTATATTTAAATCTAAGCTAAAGATCAAGAACCAAAAGAATTCTTTGAAAAAAAAAGTCGAATTATGCTCAAAAAGTTTAAGTAAAGCACGATCCTTAAGATTCATATTTATTTAAATTTAAAGCTTTTAAAACATAATCTCTTGTTGAATCGTATACCTGAAATAAAATAGATACGTCTTAGATTTTTTATATTTTTCATAACTTTTCGTAATTTTTGATCGCTGTTCTGTTGTGTACTGTTCCATTTCCAATATCCCAAGTTTTCTTCACAAAATTCTGAAATAAAAATAAAAAAAATAAAATTTTAAAAGGTATTAAAAATCAAATCATATCGGTCGTTTTGTGCACCCTGTATAAGTATTTTATGTTAATTAAGTTTGACCCTACCTTTAAAATTGTCCCTAAAAATTTGTCTTAATTTTTTAGACTTTCAATGAAAATAGAAATCTTAGAATTGTAATATTCAAAACTTCCAATATTCTACAATTCGCACAAACTGCACAAGAATAACCAAATTCAATTATATATAATTTAAAATGTTCCTTTATGTACCAAAGAAAATCAATAACCACAAAACGGCAAATGTACACTTGTACTAATTAAAATGACAAATCAAATTAAAGTGGTTTATAATCGAACAATTAAAGGTATAGATATTGAATATCCCCTAAAATTTAAATAAGACAACAAAAAGCAATAAAACTTTAAGTTCAGGTGGAATACTATTTTTATTTTAGTAATGTAAGAAAGAGAAAGATAACTAAATTTGTATACTAACTCATACATACATCTATAAAATATATTTATGAATCCATAAATAAAATATATTTTGATTGCATGTTGATTACCAATTTGTCAAAATAAATTAAAACTAAAAATTATTACAAAGTCAATTAAAATTAACAACAACAAATAACTTAAATATTTAAAAGTAAAATATAAATCACATAAATATAAACTTAGAGTACCGTTATTTTTATTGCATTGTGTGATTTTTTGATTTTTATTAATTCACGATATTCGATAAAAAAAATAATTCAAAGAAATATTAACATAAGAATCGATTCATGTAAGGTTAGATTAGAGTAAATGAGAATTCCGAATGCTTTCGTAAAAATTTTGAATTTACAAATATTGCAATCCTCGAATTCTCTTTAGTTGGCATATAATTATATAATGTTTAATAAAATTCCTTGAAAAAGTCTACTTAAAATGACGGAAATTTTTTTGATAATATTTTAATTAATAAGGATCTAAGTTTCGGAGAATATACTTTTCCGAATATTCCGAATTCAACTGAAAATAAGCTCAAATCAAATCAAATGTATAATTTCTAAGTGTTTAAAAACGACTCCTTGAAAACAAATACTTATAATGCAGAATTCGTGCAAGCCTATACTACCTTGGCTCGTGCTTAGTTACATTTATTAAATAAAAAAATCTGCCAGCACAAAGCCATCGACTAAAATACTTTAACTTATATTGCATTAAGAGTTAGAAAATATTAACTTCCGGTCTTCAATTTCCTAACCTATTTTATGATTTTTTTTTCTATTTCACCACACTTTATTTGTGGTTAATAAAAATTTTAAAATAGTTTTCAATTCTTAATATTATTAATATTATACATGTTTGCCTAAACACTGTAATATAAAAAATTAATAAATTTTATTTGATAAAAAATAACCTAAAAATAAAAAAAAAATAAAAGTTAGAAAGAGAAAGTAAATTATTTATTATAGAGGTGAAATAACAGAATTTCTTTCAAATTTTGGGTGAATTTAATTTATGTTGAATAAAATGAAAAAAAATAAAAATACAATAAGTATAAAAATGAATTAAATGAAATATTATTGAAATAATTTATTATATTTCAATTATTGAACTTTGAATTTCAAATAATAGAATAAAAAAATATATATATTATATTATTACCTATTGTTTTCTCTTTCTAATTTTATTATAATATGTGGAATAAAAAAAAAGAAAATAACAATACAAAAAAAAAAAAAACAAGATTTAGGAAATTATTTAATATCCTATAAACATGTTGATTTAATGTTGATTTGAATTAATAATATAGATTTTATTTTGATTTATTAAAATTGGTGTTATTTTAGGTTTTCATTTTATTTATTATTTTCTTTGTTCGTTTTTTAATAGGTAATCAATTGTTTATTTTATTATCAAAATAGGTAAGAGAAGTTATTTTAATAATATTTTAAGGTTTAGGATTTGTGGAGCTGAATTTAAAAATTAAACACCAAACAAATGATATTTTTAATAAAAACCAAGGGCTTTTAAAAAACCCATTTCCAATATTAAACAGTATTAAGATATATCATTTAAAAAAATTTTTGCAGATATTTGATTTAAATAATATTTTAACCAGCTAATTTCAGGACTTTGGTCATGTAGAGTTGACAAAACGCTATGAATCATACATATTTTCTAATATGACTCATATTAACTTCTAAAGATTTAACTTCTTCCTAAATATGAATTTTCTTACTGAAATGTCAAAATTTTACAAAAATTGAGTTTCAGATAACAGTAAATTAAAATACCGTGCTGCTTATTTATTTTACATATATATTTATAAAAAGTGTAGAAGAAAATGTCTTTTGTTTGTCGAATTGGGAAAATGTTGTTTATAAGTTGTGGTATGATAATTTAAATGTTCGAACTATTGGAAACTGAAGCATATATACGACATCTGTTGTCGAGTACAAAAACTATTTTTTTTTTTATGTTAATAAAAACAACTTAAGCAACTTAACTGAAGTTATAATAAAACTGCTCTCAATAATCTACAAAGTTTTGCCCTTTTAGACCTTTTTTTTAAGTAAAATGGAACTTGAGTGAAATGTGAACCTGCATGTCATTAATATAAAACTGCTCTCAGTTCAAAATGGCAGTTCCAAATTATCGCCAAAGAGCCTTTTAAAAATTGAAATACTTAGAAACTTCTCTTAATTATATTCTTCTTCTTCTATGGCGCTACAGTCCGTTGTCGAACCTTGGCCTCCTGAAATTGGCCCTGGTCGATAATTGGCCCGATAATTTTACGGAGTATTTTTCTTTCGAAACGGGAAAGTAGGTTTGCCGTCGCTTGGGTGATCGTCCACGATTCACTGCCGTAGCATAACACCGGTCTGATAAGAGATTTGTACAGCTCAAGTTTACATTTTCTGCTGACTTCTCGAGATCTCATTATCTTCAACACAGAGTAGTATGCGTTGTTTGCCTTGCCTATCCTTCGGGTTACCTCTGACGTTTCATCATTTCCACTTGTTATTTCGGCCCCTAGATAGACAAAACTTTTTACTACTTCCACGTTGTCATCACCAAAAGTAATGTTTTGTCTCTCTCTCTGGTTACGTCTGGATACCACTAACATTTTCGTCTTATCGATGTTTATTCTCAGACCCAGTTCTATAGCTGTTTTCTCTAACTGGATATAGCATTCTCTGACACCTGCCTCTGATCTTCCTAGTAGATTTAAGTCGTCTGCGTATGCTGCTATCTGGGTGGTTTTGAATAGCAACGTGGCATTCGGGTAAGATGGGATTTTCCTGACTATGTGCTCCAGGGCAAGATTGAAAAGCATAGGCGCGAGTCCATCCCCCTGTTTCAGTCCCTGTTTGATGTTGAAGGGTTCTGTGAGGTCCCCTTAGATTTTTACCCTCGCGCTTGTGTTTTGCATAGTCGCTTTAATCAGTCTTACTAGCTTTGCCGGTACGCCTAGGTTGCTTAAAACTACATATAATTTTTCCCTTTGGATAGAGTCATAGGCGGTCTTGAAATCTACGAAGATTTGATGTACATCGACATTTCTTTCCCAGCACTTCTCTAATACCTGCTTCAGCACAAATAGCTGGTCCGTTATAGATCGTCCTGGCCTGAAACCAAACTGGTATTCGCCTATGATGTTTTCGGCAATTATTTCTAAGCGGGCTTTCAAGATGTTAGTGAAAACTTTGTAGGAAGTGCTAAGTAGCGATATCCCTCTGTAATTTTTACAGTTGAGCTTGTCTCCTTTTTTGTAGATTGGACATATAATACTTAGTTGCCAGTCAGCGGGTATTTTTTCTTCTTGCCACACCTTTAGTATTATTTTATGGAGGATTTTTTGTACCGTTTCTCCTCCACCACGCAGAAGTTCAGCCGGAATGTTATCTGCACCAGGAGCCTTGTTATTTTTCAATAGCTCTATGGCATTGATCACCTCTGTTAATGTAGGTTGTGCCGTGATTTAATTTTGGGTTTGCCTTTCCACTGTGATCTGTTGTTGTTCATTTACTTCATCGTTTGGTGCATTTAGTAAGTTTTCAAAATATTCTTTCCACCTGCTTTTAATGTCATCCTCAGATGATAAAAGATTATCTTCTGCATCTCTACATAAGTTTGACTGGGCTTTGTAACCATCTCTGATGATGCGGATGGCTTTGTATGCTGCTCTGATACTATCGCGATTTTGCAAATTATCTTGGACCTTTCTTAGCGCATCGTTCTGCCATTTCCTTTTTTTCTTTCTGCAGATTTTGTCGGCCTCTCTTCTAAGTTGCTCGAAATGTAGTTGCTTAGCACGTGTTGGTCTACTTAATTTTCCTTTGTGTGCTTCATTTCTTGCGGCTACCGCATCTCTGCATTCTCCGTCATACCATTCGTTTCGAACTTTTATTGGCTGGAAACCAATAGTTTCTTCAGAAGCTCGATGCAGTACCGTTTTTAAACTATCCCACATTTCATTTAGCTCCATGTGTTGCAACTCCTCTAGATTTAAGTTTGTCTCGATCGACGCTTTGTACTCGTTTTTCACAGATGTTATATTGAGTTTGCTTACGTCCAGCTTCGTTGCATTGTGTTTCCTCAATGCTCGTTTGGCTATGATTCTGCTCCTATATCTGACTTTCACAAGATTATGATCCGATCCACAGCAGGCTCCTCTATATGCTCTTACATCCATGATGTGGGATGCCCCTCTCTTTTCAACTAAAACGTGATCAATTTGGTTGAACGTTTTTCCGTTGGGAGATATCCATGTAATCTTATGAATGTCCTTGTGGGGGAAGAATGTGGATGATATAACCATTCTCTTGCTACTCGCGAAATCGATTAATCTTTGTCCGTTATCGTTGGTGGAACTATGTAGGCTGTGTTCTCCAATCGTGCCTTTGTATACTTCCTCTTTTCCAATTTTCGCATTCATGTCCCCGAGCAGAATTTAAACGTCATTCGATGGTATTTGATCGTAGACAGCCTCCAGTTTACTATAAAAGTCCTCTTTGACCTGTTCCGCCTTATCCTCAGTAGGTGCATGAGCGTTTATCAAGGATACATTGTGCAATCTTGTTTTGATGCGGATTACACAGAGTCTCTCATTCACCGGTTTAAAATCTAGGATCGCCTGTTTGTACGCTTTGTTAACTAAAAATGCCACGCCGAATTCTCTCTTTCCACCATCTTTTCCACTGAAGAATACCGAGTGGCTCCTAAGATCCGAGATACCTTTGTTGTGCCATTTTGTTTCTTGAATTGCTGCTATCGCTATTTTATACTTTATTAGTTCAGGTAGCAGGGATTTTAACGCTCCTTCTTTGTTCAATGTTCTTACATTCCATGTTGCAAAATCAATATCCATTTTCTGTTGCTTGGGTCGGTGCCGTGTTTCCATTTGTATCCGAGGCTTTGATTGAGGTTTCGTAACAATATTTTTTTACTGGATATGGCTGTTAACCGTATGCCAAACCCCCATCTTTGGAGGGCCGTTGGGTTTGAAAAGTTGCTTCAGAATTTGCCATATAATGCGTTGAAGTTCTCATAACTATGTTACGAGTTCAACTGCATTATATAGCGCTTTCCTACTTCCTGAGACGCCGATGTATGTGGCCATTCAGGTTGCAACTTTTCTTCCCTCCTCCTTTCTCAACCGGGCTTGGGACCGGCTACGGCGGAGTTTAATTATATTCAAGCTCTTTTAATTATTCTATTAGATATAGGTACCTTTTGAATTTAACTATTTGTAAGCCAATTTACCCAGTTACTTTTAAAAGAATATACCTTTCGTTTGACTTCTTAACATGAAAATTTAAATTATTAGAAAAATGGAATCACATTATGTAAATTAGAAATCCACACTGCCTGTTTTAACATAAATATCGAACACAAGGGAATATCCGCAAATAATTAAATATTAAATAATAATTATTATTTATTTAAAAAAAAAATCTTGAATCATATTTATTTTCTTTTTTTATTTAGATATTAAGAAAGAGAAAAAAAAACAAAAAGATAAAATAGTACAATAATTACAAAATGCAGATTTAATTAAATTATTTAAATTATAATTCATTTCCATTTTAGATATCTTCACTTAAATATTTAAAATTTAAAAATTATTTAAATAATATAATATTACAAATATTTCTATATAGCTGTAATCTATATATATAAAAATGAAAGTTTGTTTGTTTGTTTGTAGCGAATAGACTCCTAAACTGCCCAGCCGATTTTCATGAAAATTTGTATATAGGGGTTTTTGGGTACGGAAAGAAATCGTGGCCCAAAAATTTTGCTCTAACGGACCGCCAAGTTGGGGCTGTGGTGCAATTATTTAAACTTCTTTGTTCTAAAATGAAAACGGTTTGACCGATTGACTTCAAATTTTGTATACGTGATGGTCTTTGAGAATTGAGTAGACACTATCAACAGTTTTGGAATTTGTTAACCCATGTCGGGCCGACGGTTGGTCAAAAAAAATTTTGGGTCCAAATTTTCTCCAATTTTACGAAATTCTGCTTTGGCTTAAAAGAAAGCCCCAAAAAAAATTTTGTTGAGTTCCATTAACCCATTGCGGCCCAACAGCTCTTTTTAGGTTTTTTCAATACTTTACTCTAAATTCGAAACTGTTTGACTGTGAAGCACTTGAAAATGGAGTTAAGCCTGTTAACAGTCGGTCGTACGATTAGTCAAAAAAATTTTTTTGGAAGTAAATTACGTCAAATTTTGGAAAGTAGTTTGTACTGCTTTGAATTACAGAAAGTTTCAAAAGTTACTAGAATAATCCTAGAAAAATCTTTTTAAAAAGATTGCTTTCATACATATTAAAATTTACATGTGTAAACCGTGTGTAATTTTTGTGTTAACTTTTTGCAGTATTATCAACTTCAATTTAACCATTAAGAGACGCAGCAACGCGCACCGGGTATTAGCTAGTCTAATATAATAATGTAAGTGTGAATGTATGTTAATTTAGTATAACAACAAATTTTGTTAAATTGACATTATTAATGAAATAATAATATTGTTAATTAATACATTTTTAAAATGAATTTTGAAAAAATTTTCTAATTACAACTCATAGCACAGCAAAATAGGTGTCACATATTCAGATGCCTACTTCAAGTAGTAAAATTTTTAACTTTAATCATACCAAAATAAAGCTAGAATACGTATTAATAAAACTACTGTTTGGTAATACTGCGTAGTTATCATTAAATTGTCATTTTTTGACAACTAAAAAGTACAATTATTCTATTCGTAAAGAAAGTAGGGTTGTTAGTGCAAAATAAAGAAATTTAATTAATTATTGTTGTACAAAACTTTTTATATTTTAGAACAAGAACAATAAAGATATTTTTGGGTAAGTACTATTTTAAAGTTGTACTTTAATTCTCATTATAAAACTAGAATTTTTATCTTCAAACTGCGATTGTACTATTAAAAGTAAGGCCTGTATTTCAAAAACTAAGGCACCCACTGCCATAAAATTTTATATTTTTCAATCTAAAATTGTCCAATTTGCACAACAGAACCTGATAGCCGGAGGGTATGGTCTAAGCTAAGATAAAACCGATATATTGCTTAATTTCATTTATCCTTATCTTCCAAACGCTGAAAAAAGGAACTTTAAAATAATGAGGTGCGAGAATTTGAAAAAGAAAATAATTAATTTCTCTCCATTCTATAATTCCTAAAGATTTATTGGGAATAAAGAATTAAAAATTTTTAAAATAATCAATTGGATGAATTTAGAGTTTTCATGTTTTATTATCTTTTCATTTTTCGTTATGTTTTATAGTATAAGTATAAGAAAGGGTAACATGAAAAAAGTCCCAGAGTTATTAATTCCCACAGAGATGAGTGAAGCTAAACTCCAAAAAAAAACGGATATAATTTTCCGTTATTTATGTTAGCACGTGATCAGGTGTTAAAATTCATTTCGAAAAGAAGTCGGAATTAAAAAGAAAACAATTAAATTTTACTTACTTATCATGATATCAAGATATATAGATTATAAATGGACTTTTGACTCCTGGATTTTTGTCATGTCACCATACAAAGCATTTAATTTAAATACATCCCTTATAATTCACAATGTAATAGACATATAATAACATCATTTACAAAGTAAAAAATTCCTACATACTAATCATTAGCTACACTCTATTAGCGTCACATTTTACCGTTCATTCATTGAAATATCTCGTAAATTGTCATGTTTTGCAATTATTAACTATATTTATTTAATTTTTTTTATTTTCATGTCGAATGTAAATCATTTCTACATGATATTTTATAATTTAAAAAAAACAAAACAATCTGCACATACTGTAGATAATTATTGTTTTGATTACATTTATCGCTATTATTATTAACTAAAATTGTTTTACTATTATTTTTATTATAATTATTATAATTGAAATTTGCAATATTTACCTTAATTTTATTATTAATTATGTATATATATATATATAAATTTTATTTAATTTTTATTATTATATACAGTTGGTACCATTAAGAATAGTAGACATTAGTAAGAATAATATATCTTATATTTTAGAAATAATATAGGTAATAATGTAGTACAGTACAGCATTATGAGCAGATGTTATACAATATTTTATACTTATTTCAAAATTAACTTTAAATGCTACAAATTTTAAGTTCTAAAAATTTGGTTCAACTAGAAGCGCTAACGATTTAACTGTTAGGTTAAGAAGCCAATCTATACTAAAGGTCCATGTTGGAACAGGGGGTCATATTATATTCGTCCTATTAGAATTGATCTTAATAAATTCTAAAAATAACTTAAGCATGAGATAGTTCTATCCCTTATAACATGTAGAAATGACTATTATTGTAATAGTTTTGTATTTAAGTTTTATAGTATTCTATATCTGTGAATTATATTAATCAATTAAAATATTTGTTTTTTATTTTGCATTTGTTGAAATTGTTATATTAATGTATTTCTTATTAAAGATATATTTTTATTAATTATTGATGAAGACATTAATTTGAATCCAATGAAGAATGGTAGCTGAGCCTAGTGTAAGTCCAGAAAAGTTTTTTTCACTTCAACTGGGATTCGAACCCGGGACTTTCGAATAAAAGATCGGCACTCTTACCAACGTGCCACCCAGACGTTACTATACAATATAATATTGAATATATAAATATTTTATATAATATTAATGCACTTGGAGCAATATTTGACAATAAACCATAACTTACTCAACTGATTTCTACTTCAGGACTTACAATTCATTCAATTGACTACACTTTGTTATATATCCAATGAAAGGTTATATTTACAAATTTGAACTCACGCTGCTCTTTTAAGGTTTACCCATAATAAAACTCTTCAATTTTTGTATTTAGGGAATTTGACTAATCATTTGTGATACCTACTGTATAAAAAATTAAATTCATTATTAAAAATCTAAAAATTGAAATATTTTTGATTATAGCCAAAGGCATCCAATAAATTGTTGGAAAAAAAATAAATCTAAAAATGACAAAAAATGACAAAAAATTTTATAATTAAATTTTTGATTCAATTTTTTGTGTGCGTAAATAAGTTAATTAGAAATTATTTTTATATTAAACTTTAAATTTTATTTAAATTTTTAAAAAATATCTATAGTGGTTTTTTGATAATTTTTTAGTTAATTTATTTTAAGTGTTTAAAAACTGTTCTTTTCAAAATTTCCTTTCAAAAACAATTTATAAAATTGAAAATTAAGAATGATAGTTTAATAAGTAAATAATTTCGAAGTTATAAGTCAATTAACTATCATTACTTAAAGTATATATATATTTTGAAACATATTTGTACTCAATATTGTTAACTGCAACTAGAACGAGGTAGCAATTTGCCTTTTATTCCAGGTTTTTTTTTTTTTTTTTTTTTTAATTTTAAATTTTATTTTTCCCTTTATAAATCTTACAAATATCTTAACCTAGAAAAATTTACAAAAACGGTTTTCTTTATTTTATATTTAACATTTAAATTATAGCTTAATTTTTATGTTAAATTAAATCGAAATTTTATTTTGTTTTTAGACTTAATTTGATATATCAACTTAATATTATTCTTATAAATATTGGAAAAACTTGGGAATATAAAAACCAATAACTAAACATTTTTTTTTATAAAACTTAACCTACTTAAATAACCTAACCTAATTAAAAACAAATTGTATCAAATACTTAATGCTAATAATTTTTTTATTTTGACTAATCTTACGTGTTTTCCAACCACCAATAATTTCTTTTTAGCAATTTGTCTATGTCTGGTATTGACATATCGTATTTCAGATGTTCTCCGTTTATATCGCCCGGGTTATATTCTATGACTTTGTATGTAGCCCGTCTATTATAATGGTATAATAGGGGGACATGATTATCGTCTTGAATATAGCCATATTTGTCCAGAAAGATAAAATGCTCAGGGGCTATAAAGCCTGTGAGCAAGGTCTTTCTAATGTACTCCATATTGTGGTAGAATATATGTGATATTAAACCATTTTCTGGAGTGTTTTGTGCTCTTTCATAGTGGTTTCTGACTAATTTTATTATAAAATTGTCTATTCTAATGATTTTAGCTTCCTTGTACAAGTATTTATTGGAGTAAAAATGCTTGTAGTCGGATTCGGGCTTTCTGTTTAAATTGGTACAAACTCTTATACACTTTCTTTCGAATTTCCGTAATGTTTCCATTAAGCTTGCACTAATGTTGTACCATATTGGTACACCATATACAAGTGTTGGCCTAATTAATGTTTGGTAACAAATTATTTTAACTCTTTTACTAATGTTTTTATTGTAAAATAGTTTTTTAGCTGACATAAATGCTTTATTACCTTTTGATATACTGTATTTCACTTGATCGATATAATTTAGGTTTCTATGTAATTGAACACCCAGGTATTTAACTACTTTTTTATTGGATAAAGCGATATTATCTGGTGATTTTATTACAAAATCTTTCCAGTTTTTTTTTATGTCGAAACCTGTTTTATTGACTGTATTTCGAAATAAAATAGTCTCACACTTATTATAATTTATTTTCATAAGCCATACTTGACAATAATCTCTAACTATGTTAAAAAGTTTTTGCACTGAATGCTTAATAGGGTCTACTTTGTTATCGGCATAATATATGATAATATCATCAGCAAAAGCTAATGCATAATTATTACCTTTTACTAGATCTAACAAATGTAATAATTCTGCTATATAAATTGAAAAAAGTATAGGTGCATTTACTGTACCTTGTAATAAACCATTGTCAATATTAAAAGTTTTATCATTGGTTGAATTCTTATTTTGAATATAAAACTTATTATTATAAATCATATTCATTATTAAGGCTATTAAATTATTAGGTACTTTTAGTTTTAAGAGTTTGAAAATAAGACCATCTAACCAAACCGTGTTAAAGGCTTTTTCCATGTCTATTAAGCATGCACCTACCCCAAAATTTTTGTTTATAAACCAACAAATATCTGAGGTCTTTTATTCCAGGTTTACATTGATAAAAATAAAAGCAGAAACTTTGCATACTTTTAGGGCAATAACAGATATCCGTTAAATTTCAAATTTGTAATTCAAAATCAGGAACTTTGAAGAAGAGTACCATAAATTGGGGAGTATTATATTAAATGCTTTGACTTATCATTGTTCTTCTCTTTTTTACCAATTAAAACTTAGCGGTATTTCAAGGATTGTAGTGGGATCTGCGTTACAAATGTAGAGTTTAGTTTCTAGAACAGGAATTTTCGAAACATGAATTTAGGACATTTAGGAAGTTTATTGTAATAATTCGTTCATCTAAATATTAAATTTTCAGTTAGTAAGTGTTAGACTGACCAAAAATAACGGTAAATGCTTATAATACAAATTGTCATTTTGTACTTTTTTTAAATCAAGTACCTAAAACACTTAAAAGTTGCAGCGATTTTATTAAACTGTCAACTTCATAATTTAACTCAAGTTCAAAAAAAAATTAAATATAATTTGCAATTTAAAAAAAAAAATCAAAACAATAAAATCTTAAAAAATCTATCAAATAAAAACAAAATTTCACTAAAACTTTTCAATCTGTTTTCTAAATTTTTTTTCCTCTGCTTTCTTTGTATTTGTTCTTGCATTAGTGGTTAAAAAAAAAACTCAACAGGATACACGAGTGGTGTTTTTCAAAAAAATTCTGAAATAAATTTAACTTATTATTTTTTTTTTATTTTATATTATTATTATTATTATATTTTTACAGAATTTTTATTTTTTATTTTCTTATTTTTTTTTTTTTTTGGTTTTTCTTTTGTAAATAGAAAATTTTTCATTTTGAGAAAAAAGAATTAGGATTTCTCTCTAATCCTGATTGATTTCCGCTTAAAAATTATATAAATCATTTGAAGTAATTCTATACAAAAAACATAATCCTTTTTTATAATTATTAGAATTAAATAGAAATAGACAAATGAAATTTGAGTTTAGTTTATAATGTATTTCTAGGTAATTTTAGCTTATAAGAATAGGGGCTTTTATTCAAGAGATCTTTTATGTAAGCTGCGATCAGGACAAATGACCAATAGTTGCAGTTAATAGACCTCACATATTCAATAATAAATAAACATTTTTGAGTACAGAAATACGTGGTATTTTGTTTGACCTCAAACCCGACTTTTTCAATTGGAAAGTACGTTTCTGAGCTTAGATTTTTTAACACGCAAGAATGAGTTCAAAAAAGTAAATGTGAGTTCAAGCTCAGTTTAATACATCCAACTCCCAAAAGATGTGTTTTGTAATCTTATACATGTAATCTAATAAATGCAACTAAATAGTTAAAGGAATGGAAAACTTAATTTCTACTTTTAAAAAGATGAGTTTTCAGTTTTAACCATTCATTAGTTGAGGCAGCTCGTAACTTTAGCTTAAATCAATTGGTATTATCTATCACGGCTCCGGAACGAAACGATATTGAAGCAAAATTTAATCCGTTATTTAACATTTTATTCTTCCTCGAAAAGAAGGGAAAAAAATCCCGAAACTTTTTAAAGGCTAATTGTTTTGGCGGGCATAAGAGTCTAATACTAAATCGGTGATTATCTTTTTCAGTTGTTATCGCTTTGAATCCTGAGTCCAGGGTAACTCTAACCTTTAATTTTTTATACGGAGAACTTTAAATTTTAAAAGCGCAAAGATCCTTATTCTCAGCAGAACTTCATTTTTTTTGGTTTTAGTGAACAAAGTTTTGAATGCAACGGAATAAAAATTTAATTTTTTTTTTTTCTGAAATAAAAACCATCGTTCCGAAATTTTTTAATTTCATTTGGTTTCTTTCCGGACTCCTGTCCTCTCTAATTGATATCCTAAGATATTTCTTTCCATGCATTCGTCAATATTAGGTTAGAGGCTACACTTGAAGTATTTTTAATAAAACTGAAATTAATTAAATTGTTTAACAGAACGGGATTAATTTTTGAACATATGGAGTTATATAACAGCTATTGTTAAAGGTTTTGAATTTTTTATAGTATTTGAAGACAAAGTCTTCAATAAAAACAAGTATAAAAGAGTTGCTTTATTAGCAAAATATCAACTGACTATATGAAAGTCAAATTAAATAAATAAAATATTTATAGTTAAGCTGAAGGGCATATTCCTTCCATAAATATAATTGTAAGGTTTTAGATTAATAAACTTCCAAATGTCCAAGAGACCATAAAAATGTATGAAATGAAAATTTTCAAAAATATAATTATAATTATAATGAAAAAGTAAACCAAATTTATTTTAATTAACCAGTAACCTATAGTTACCAGAAACCAATTAAAATGTCCTTCCTTCAGATATAGATCCGGATAGGTATATATTGTTACTGTGTATATACGAGTATAGGTACATAGTAAAATACTAAAAGATAACTAACCAAATCTATATCTTTTTCATGGTGTATTATCATTAGTAAAAATTGCTTTGACAAGAAAATAAAAATAAAAAATAATAAAAAAAAAACCACAAAAACAAATAAAAAATTTTTCATTTGAAAAGAATGAATAGAAAATATTACATCTGGTACAAATACTCGTTCAGATCATCATTATACACCCCATATCTTTCTTATTAAAAAATAAAAATAAATAAAATTATATCTATCTAAAAAAAAAATTTATTTCATTTCCTTTTTTTGACCAAGAAAAAAAAAGGAAATGTTCTTAATATTTTTCTAATTTTCCTCAAAAATTTTCCAAGAATTTTATCATCATCAATTTTTTAAAGGTTACAACTTTATACAGTTGGAAAAGTACTTATTAGATATTTCATAAATAATATATTTTAACATATAATTTAGGTGTTCGTTTATCAGTCCAGAGTTTTTTTCTTCATAAAATTTATCAAAAAAATAAAAAAATCAGATTTAAAAATTTTCCAATGCTATGTCGTCGAAAAGTGTCCCATTGTTTAAAGCGTCGGTTTTGAGTTTAAAGGTCTGGGATCAAAAATCTGAAAGGAACATATTAAAGTAATACAATTACCGTTAAAATTCAATTATGGTAGATGAATAAATGGGCATCAGATATAGGATTCTTTAAAACCGTTCTCTTCATAACATTGATACAAAAAGTCGAACATTGAAGACTCAAAAATTTTCTAGTGGTTTGTCGTCAAAAAATGGCGCATTGTTTAAAGCGCCGGTATTATAGTTAAAAGGTTTGAGATCGGAAATCTGAAAAGAACATATTTAAGTAATATAATCACTGTATAAAATAAATTATGGTAGTTGACTTAATTAGTATTAGACTTCCTTTAAACCGTCCTCTCCTACCATGTCATTAAAAATGTCCGACTGTTTAAATCTCTTGTCTTTAAGTTGAAAGATCTCGGATTTAAAATCTTAAAGGAACTGTAAAAACATTTACTGTAAAAATTCAATTGTGAGAGATAACTGAATTGTCATCAGACATAAGATCCCTAAAATCCTCCGTTCTAGATGTTAGAATGTTTTAAAACAAATCAATAAAATAGTAGAACCAATGAAATATTAGGAAAACTAGTTCCTAGGTAAACCTGAAAATCTAGTTCCTCGGCAAACCTATCTAACAATATTGCATATTTATGGTATTACTTAAACTTAATCACTTAAGCGAGTCAATGAGCTCCTAAGGCAGAATAACTAGAAGATCCTAATGACATTGGACAAAACAATTTAAAGGAAAGACGAAACCCAATCGAAAGTCGTGGAGAAAAGGGCTAAAAAACAAAGAAAATGCACTGAGATCGATAAGGACAAATTATACCAATACCTCTAATAAATGCAGTGACAGCTTACTAACGAACTTTCCCTTACTAGTATTAAATATAATATAATAATTTTTGTAAAAAACTACAGTTACACTTACCATCACTTAAAATATAATTTTTGTCACTTATAGTGACACAATAAACAAAAAAAAAAATAAATAAAAAACCAAGTGATACTCTGACACCAAAATTATACTGAGGATTATAAATACGATTTACGTTTTAGTGTTTCCCCTTCTAGTTTCAAATTCCAAGGATAATCTTTCCATTTATTTTTTCTCAATATATTTCAAAGGAAAACTTAATCTATTTTAACTAATTGCAAAATAATATAATCGGATTTTTAAAGGAAATTTATTTGGCTTTTTCTTATTTTTAATACAAAATAATAATAAAAACAAAAATCAAAATAAAAATTTTGAATTTTTTGTAAAATAATTCTGACATAAAATAATTTTATTTTTTTTATTTTAAATAAAATGAATTATTAAAATTTTAAAAAGAACGGATTAATAGTTTAAGAGGATGTCCCTTTTTTAGTATTTTGGTATTGTATGATCTGGAGCTGTAATGATGAATTATTTAATTGTATTAGAAAATATTTATATTTTTAATTTTAGCTCTAAAAATACCATATAATTAAAAAATTATCCAGAATCTTGTTAAATTGCTTAAAAAGTTAATTATTTTTAGACTTTCATAGTTCCACTTAATTTGTTTTTTTTTAATTTTCAGTAGATCTGATTCTAAACCTTCTATATTTGCTGAATTTAACTAGTACGCTACCATTTGCTATTGGGTTCAAAATAATGCATTAATCAATAATTAATAATTATGCAGCTTTAAAAAAAATATATTATTATATTAAATAAATCCAAAATATGAACAAATAATTTAATTAAATAATATAACTCACTGATATAGAATACCATATAACTCAAATACAAAATTAGGCTATTCTACGGTTTAACTAGTATCCGCGTAGGACCAAATGACTATATATAAAAGATAGCTGGTGTTGCCAGCTTTCAAAAAATATATAGCTTTAATGGCGCATATTATCCTTTAAGGACGAAAAGGACATTTAAAAGTATCCTTGTTATTTTAGTATATTTTACAAAAACCGTTATAACTAGCGATCTGTTCAATATATATATACTCATCAAAAGTAATAATTAAGATGACGGTCTGGAAAATATTTTAACATTTATTTAATGACGATAGGTGCTGCCGTTTTGGAGATATTGCAATTTCAAGTGGAAATTTAAAACAAAAAAAAAAAAAATTTTGAACTTTCAAAAAAACCACTGTAACTATGAAATTTTCAAAAACACTGTATTTTTTATTATGCTGTTAGAAACGTCTTTTGACACTCTTTCCAACGGTATATAATAAGTATGGTGTATGTTGACAAATAGCCCCACCAGAGAACATGAATGAAAAACTGACACAACAATTTTTTTAAAAAATACATTTTCATACTTTATTTGTCATAAATTTATTTTGCCTTTTTGTTGGATGGTGTCATAATTCCAAAAAAAAAATTCCAAATTTACAAAATTCCAAAGAAAGAAAAAAAATAATTCTAAGAAAAAAAATTGCAAAAAAAAAAATTCCAAAAAAAAATTCAAAAAATACTTCCATAGCTTTAGCGAGCAAGAATTTTAGAGTTTGTTACAAAATCAGGATTATACGCTTTTTCCAGAATATTTATACATATGTATACGTGAGATTCTGAATTAGGAGGGATTTTAGAGTTGGATTCAAAATCAGGGTTTCAATAATTTGTTTAGCGGGGGTTTGGGGGCGGCAGCCCCCAATATTTATAAATTTTTTTTGTTGAAATATGCATGTAAAAAATAATTAGGAGAGATTTTATAGTTGGCTACAATTACAGGATTATACGCTTTTTCCAGAATATTTATATATTTGTATAAGTGGGATTTTGAATTAGGAGGGACTTTAGAGTTGGATTCAAAATCAGGGTTTCAATAATTTGTTTAGCGGGGGTTTGGGGGCGGCCGCCCCCACTATTTATAAATTTTTTTTTGTTGAAATATGCATGTAAAAAATAATTAGGAGAGATTTTATAGTTGGCTACAATTACAGGATTATACGCTTTTTCCAGAATATTTATATATTTGTATAAGTGGGATTCTGAATTAGGAGGGACTTTAGAGTTGGATTCAAAATCAGGGTTTCAATAATTTGTTTAGCGGGCGTTTGGGGGCGGCCGCCCCCACTATTTATAATACTTCCATAGCTTTAGCGAGCAAGAATTTTAGAGTTTGTTACAAAATCAGGATTATACGCTTTTTCCAGAATATTTATACATATGTATACGTGAGATTCTGAATTAGGAGGGATTTTAGAGTTGGATTCAAAATCAGGGTTTCAATAATTTGTTTAGCGGGGGTTTGGGGGCGGCAGCCCCCAATATTTATAAATTTTTTTTGTTGAAATATGCATGTAAAAAATAATTAGGAGAGATTTTATAGTTGGCTACAATTACAGGATTATACGCTTTTTCCAGAATATTTATATATTTGTATAAGTGGGATTTTGAATTAGGAGGGACTTTAGAGTTGGATTCAAAATCAGGGTTTCAATAATTTGTTTAGCGGGGGTTTGGGGGCGGCCGCCCCCACTATTTATAAATTTTTTTTTGTTGAAATATGCATGTAAAAAATAATTAGGAGAGATTTTATAGTTGGCTACAATTACAGGATTATACGCTTTTTCCAGAATATTTATATATTTGTATAAGTGGGATTTTGAATTAGGAGGGACTTTAGAGTTGGATTCAAAATCAGGGTTTCAATAATTTGTTTAGCGGGGGTTTGGGGGCGGCAGCCCCCACTATTTATAAATTTTTTTTTGTTGAAATATGCATGTAAAAAATAATTAGGAGAGATTTTATAGTTGGCTACAATTACAGGATTATACGCTTTTTCCAGAATATTTATATATTTGTATAAGTGGGATTCTGAATTAGGAGGGACTTTAGAGTTGGATTCAAAATCAGGGTTTCAATAATTTGTTTAGCGGGGGTTTGGGGGCGGCCGCCCCCACTATTTATAAATTTTTTTTTGTTGAAATATGCATGTAAAAAATAATTAGGAGAGATTTTATAGTTGGCTACAATTACAGGATTATACGCTTTTTCCAGAATATTTATATATTTGTATAAGTGGGATTTTGAATTAGGAGGGACTTTAGAGTTGGATTCAAAATCAGGGTTTCAATAATTTGTTTAGCGGGGGTTTGGGGGCGGCAGCCCCCACTATTTATAAATTTTTTTTTGTTGAAATATGCATGTAAAAAATAATTAGGAGAGATTTTATAGTTGGCTACAATTACAGGATTATACGCTTTTTCCAGAATATTTATATATGTATTTGTATACGTGAGATTCTGAAGTAGTAGGGATTTTAGAGTTGGATTCAAAATCAGGGTTTCAATAATTTGTTTAGCGGAGGTTTGGGGGCGGCAGCCCCTACTATTTAAAATTTTTATTTGTTGAAATATGCATGTAAAAAATTACTGTTTTTAAAAAATAGTTTGTCATTAAATTTTGATTTTTGGAATTTTTTTTTTTGGAATTATGAAAATGGAATTTCGGAAATGAAATTTTTTTTTTGGAATTTCGTACCCAACCCTTTGTATTTTTTTTATTTATACCTGGAAACATATTTATAACATATTAAAAATTTTTTTTTCAATAATAAAATTATTTAATTCATTTAAAAAGTACGGCTGAAAAAATTGTAATACTTATCAACATTTTTTTTATACAAAAAAAATTACAAAACAAAAAATTTTTTATATCATAAATGCTTATATCTTCTAAACGCTTTAATATAGACATACCTTATGTATGCCCAAATTATAGAAAAAACTAAGAGCTTTCTAACGATGTAAAAATATTTAGGGAGTTTCTTTGCAAAATTTTGAAAAATATGAGTTTTAGAGAAAGGATGTTAAAAATTTTTTTTTTTGCAAAAATTTTCAACTTTGAACTACAATATCTCAAAAACGGCAGCACCTATCGTCATCAAATAAACGGTAAAATATTCTCCAGACTAACAACTTAATTATTAGCTTGAATTGAATACATATATATTGAACAGATCGCTAATTATAACGGTTTTTGTAAAATAGACTAAAATAACAAGGATACTTTTAAATGTCCTTTTCGTCCTTAAAGGATAATATGCGCCATTAAAGCTGTATATTTTTTGAAAGCTGGCAATACCAGCTATCTTTTATATATAGTCATTTGGTCCTTCGCGGATACTAGTTAAACCTTAGAATCCCCCAAAATTATTAAAACCTAAATTATTAAAATAAAAATAGAATTGTATCTAGTGAAATTCTAAGACATTCGTCTACAGGTTATATGGATGAGGGAAATAGAAGGAAATGGAGCAAAATAGGGTTTGTTGAATTCACTAACTCTACCAAATAACATATGAACGCCTTCTAAATTAAAATAGGCCCATGGAAAATGCTCGTTTTATTAAAGAATATTTCATTCCACCAAGACATATTATAAACCTGTAAGTTACAGCTGTTTTCCATTTTCTAATTACAATAAAATTTTCAAACTCTTTTAATAAAGAAATGTTATTATTCGGAAAAAAAATACGAATTCTCAGTAAATCCGAAATTTTCAATTATTATTTTTAGAAACCAGTGGAAGATAACAAAAGTAATGATTTTTACCAAAAAATCGTAAGATTTAAAAGATTGATTTCTTTAGAAATTTTTGTGAAAAATATCAACTTTAAAAATAGAACTTCTATACTTTTTACATCTTAAAAAACTGAAAATATTCAAGGACAAAATCTAATTGAAGAATTCGTATAAACACTTTCAAAAAGATTGTATTAAGAAGTACTTAAAAAATTTTATTTATTTACAATTAAAATTTCATTAAAACCAGAGGTCCAGAACTAAACGAAAAAAAAAATGAAAAGTTCCGAAATCTTTTTAGAATATCGTTTCTGAACTTTATCCAAGTAAAATTTTATTACTTTCTTTTGGAACTTTAATCACAACAATTAAAAAATAAAGTTCCGATGAAAGAACGAAGGTTCTTTACCCTTTAAAAATTTTTGAAGAATAAAAAAGTACATGTTTCTTGGGATTCAATATCCGGACAGATAATATTTGAAAGCTTTTTTAATAGAACAAAAATGCAGCAACAAAAATTGAAAAATTGAATCTTAAGATCGAACCAACAAATAAGGGTTCTGTAGAGAAGAAAGTGTTAAGGAACAATTGAACTTTGCTTCAAAATCGTTTTGTTTAGAACCCCTGATTAACTGTTTTAAACAGCTTTTCTCAAAATCATACTTTCGATTTTTGAACTTCCCTCTCATGAATCATTTGAATAAATGAAACATAAATAAGTTCACTTATACCTTAAACCTTTGTCCTGAAACTTGTAAATCTCATAAAATTTACCAAGAACTATAAATTTCAAACAAATTTCCTTAAATTCTTAAAATTTCGTAGTTAAATTTATTTTAAAAACTTTTTAAACAATTTTAAGGATTAACAAACGAAATATTTAAAAAAAATTATATAATCAATCATCTATTACCTATTCATTTGACAGATGGCCAAAGCCTTTGACAGATTAAAAATCAAAATTCCAAATATGTTTAGTTATAAATCTAAAAATATTATCAGTCCTAGATACGAGAACTAGAAAAAGTTCAATTAAAGTTTTAAAAATTAATATAATAATAGTAGGTACCTTCAAAGTGTTTTACAATATTATAAAATCTATTGCATTACATAACCTTAAAAAAATTTAAGATCTTATTTAACCTCAAATATACAAAAATCATTTTATGTTCAGTATTACCTAAAATATATATTTAATAAAAATATAAACATCAGAATAAATGCATTATCCTTTTTAATCAGAATAAAAAAAAATATATAAATACATAAATATTATTATCCTTTTACACACAATACATACATACATATATACTTACATAAAAAATTAATATCGAATATTTTCTTATAAAAAAAGAACAAGTGACAATCCCATTTTACTTTTAATATTAACTTTTTCCAGTTGAAGTTCCAGTTAATTTCTTTAATTTCTTTAAGTAATAGAAATCCCCCTTCCCACCCCCTCTTGGTCAATAGCAAAAAAAAAAAATAATAATAGCTTTTGTTATAAATGAAATTCCTTAATATCCTTTGTTTCAAATTATACTCATACTCATCGTTAAAAAATTTAATATAATAATATATAGGAGTATTGTATCCTGATTTTAAAAGAATGTGTTTTTAAGTGACTTAAAAAATTTATGTATTTTATTATTTATAGATTATATATATATATATATATATGTATACATTAAATATTTATGTTATTATATAAAGGCAAGGACATCCATAATAATAATAACAATAATGTACAGTAAATTATTTATGGTTATTTTTCTTTTTAAATAAATAATTTTTATGAAGTTCTTGTACATGTTTTTATGTTATTATGTTCACGGTATTGTTTTTTTTTTTTTTTTTTTTTTTTTTTTTTCATTTTCTTACTTTTTTCATACTAACATTACTTCCTTGCAAACATTGGTTTGTTGTATTTTATAAGTATCGTATTTTTATTATTGTAATCAGATTTTTTTTTTAGTACATATAAATTCTTTAACCATTAAAAATAAAAAAAAATTAAATATAAATAAACGTAAACATATAATAAGGACAGAGGCCCCCGAAAGAAACTTGGTGTGTATATTCAGGCTGCTTGAAGGAAATTGTATAACAATAGGTTAAGGAGGCATTTCTTACAAATAGCTTACCAATGCTTAATACTTAACAAGGATCTTTAATTTTGTATCCTAATTCAATCTGAACTATGATAGATTTAAGAAATAGCTTTAAATAAATTTGAATCCTTTGATGAATAAAGTTTTTCAATGACCGTACCAAATAAAGGGTTATTCAAAGACTGTAGTAATTAAAGAATTTTCAAACTTTTTACACAGTTAAATTGGAATTTAACGTAACATCACAACCAATGGCGTAGTGGCAAAGACGCCTTCTTTCATTTGGAAAGTCTTGGGTTCAAAACCCCGTCACATCAAATCTAATAAAAAAAAATATCGTAAAATTGTATAATTATATCGTAATAGTTAATATCGTAAAATTAGATAAGATTTTATATAAATATATAAATAACTCTTGTGTAGAATAATAGATGGCGCACAAAATTAACATTTGGGTATTCATAATCTTATACAATTAGTTCAGCCTAGTGATCAACAGCTTAGTGAATATAACGATTAAAGAAACTGAGCCTAGCCTTAACTCTTCATTTTGAGGATTTTTACAAAATTGTGCTTTGGGAACTTTTTATTTAAGAAAATGTCCCAAAATACACTTTTTATGAAGGTCCCCAAAACAAAAAAAAAACAAGTCCCCAAATTAAATGCTTTGTTGCAGATATATAGTGTATGAAAAAAATTTAAGAATTTGATACAAAGTTAGAATTCCAATATTTCTTTTAATAAGGGCTTTTAGTGACAGCCTCCTTTATTTAAATGCTTTGTTATTGAAAAATTATACTGACACACGAAATTGGTGACTTTTTTCATGCAGTCTCAAAATTTACATATTATAAAATAATAACACTTCATTTCAGTTTAAATATGATGTGTAACCTAATGAGTCTTAAAAGATTGCAAGGTAATGAATGTTAGGTTAATTATTCTTTGATTATATAGGATGTGATAAGCTCCTTCAAGTGACGAGACGTCCTTAAGTTACTGAAACATGTTTAAAAAAAAAAATGTTTAGATCATCAGCTGACTTTTGAAGATCAACTGGTGATACGAAAGTTGAATATACTGATTTTGCATTTTCCCCGAATTTACCTAAAATTAAAATCTTATTTAACGTAAAAGTTTCTATAAATTATTACTGAAACGTTGAAATTATTTGAATCAGCTTTTTACTGCAGAGTACAATCAGAGTCACTGTACTCGATATAGATAATTCATTCATATTTTAACGATTGTATAGCATAATTCTTGGTTTGTTTATTTTTTTTATTTCTTTTTGTTTTTTGTTTTTTTTTTTCTTACATTTTTTTTTTTAATACACGATGGTTATATAGACATCAAATTATAACAATATCTTATTATATTATTATTATATTATATTAATAGAACAGTAATATAAACAAAATGTTTGTTAATATTATCCTTCTTTATATTTTATTGTATGTGTGTCTCTTTTACTCATAGGAGAACCAAATCATATAAGAAGCAAAATAAATAAAAAAAAAAAAACAAAATTCTTGTACAGTTAACCTTATCTGTCAAATTTAGTATCGTGACATCGAATATAAGGAAGAAATATGATTGTTTTTGATAAGGAAAAGTATAGGTATACTCGTATAAAGAACCTAGACATTAAAATGTATAAAAAAAATTTATTCACCTACACATACATACACATAAAATTATGGGGTCATATTCATATAGTATAAATATGTAATGGGTGGAGTGAAATAATTTATATACAATTTATAAAATTGTTGTTGTTGTTGTTATTTTTTTATGCTTCTTAAAAAAAAAAAAAAAAATAAAAACAAAAAATAACAAAAAAAAATTTTATGTCTTAATTTTAGTTTAAAGTTTATTTATATAATATACAAGTATATAAGAAAAAAATGTATCTTATGGTTGTTTATAACTTTGTTACTTTGATTGTTTTGGCTGCCCTCTGTTGTACTTTTGTACTAAAAACAATGAAAAAATACCCGAAAAATTTTTTTTTGATGATGATGAAATTCATCAAATTTATGAGAAATTTGGGATTAACAAAATAAAAAGAAAAAAATGAAAAAAAAAAAATATGGAACCAAATGTGAACTTTTTTTTTTGTTGTTTATTTTGTATTTGCCCTCCGCCCCAAGTTTTTTTTTTCATTATTTGTGTTCTATCTTTTAATTTGGGAATTTTTATGAGTTAAGATACGGTACTTGTGTATTTGGTTTTTTTCTGCTAAAATTGCAGATTTTTTTGTCTTTCTTAAAAAAATTTATATATATATATATTTATTTTTTTATTTTGAAGGTTTTTTTTTGTTGTTGTTATTGTTGTTTTTTTTTTATTTTCATAAGGGAATAATTTTTCGTGAAAAATTTTTGTATTTTTAGTTAGTTGGGTAGGTATAATAAAGAATTTATAGAATTCATTTAAAGTTTGGAATTAAAATAGAATAAATTGTAGATAAATTATGAAATTATGTATAGAAAGTACTTAAGAAACTTAAACAATTTGTTATAAGGAGGTCAAAGTGAAGTATTCCATGAATTTCTTAAATTATAAGTAATTGCAGCATTCTTAGACTGTAAATAAATACAGAATACATTTTAGAAGATATACTGGAAGTTCTATGGCATGATAAGGTACATTTTAATTTTAAAATAAAATTTTTTATATATCTACAAGGGATTTAGACCTGTCTAAAAAAAATAAAACAATTCATGCCCTCGCTGTCAAAGTTTTCCAACGAGAAACAAGGAGAGCAACAGATGCTCATCTCTGCATAGTTGAACTATCCAGATTGTGTATCTTGTCTTATGGTGATTGGTTTGTCATGCGCAAGCCACCTTAATGGAACCATTATAAGCATGCTCCCAAAGTTGATAATATACATGTATGTGTGCGATATATACATCACAACATCACATCCAATTTTCCCCATTCGACATAATCCCATAATCATAAATATTTTAAACCCAAATTCTTCCAAATTCTTATTCTCGAAACCAAAATTGTACATTTGTATCACAGACAGATCTCTCACTAAGGTTTGGTTCAAAAATGGTGCGGTTTTGCAGTGTTTGCACGTCATCCTAAAAGAACATAGCACAGTTTTAATGGCTGGTTTTCAAAGTGTTCCATTTCCTCGTAAAAAAAATTCTATTTTTCCATGGATATGATATTAATAATAATTACTTTATATCATAAATTGTTTATTACGCGTGCTTTGTATAATACCCAACCACATAAGTCTAACTGCACAACGACTAACGTTACGCAACGCTAGATGTTTCATAGAAATTTTATCTCGTATAAGTTAAATTAAATTTACATTTTATATCTTTAAATTCAATGGGTTAACTAGAAAACCTTACACTTTCTTCCAAATCACTCCCAAACTAACAGGTAAAATCATTCTAAAGAAGCAATACAATGTTTCCAATGCGTACATTACAAAAGTATCCTATTATATTCAGACAAACTTAATAACTTAAAATTTTGCATTTATTAGCGTTTTGTGACAGTATATTTCATATTTTTAAATTATTATTCATTATTCACATTTAAATTTTGTTAAAGAATTTATAGGTACCTATAGATTTTTATGCAGAAAGGTTAAATTATTTTCCATTTGATTTAAATTTTTTTAGTATTTAAAAGATTTAAGATTGAACAAGATATTTTTTTGTTCATGGAAATTTTAGTACATTGAACTTTTTTCAGCAATATGATTTTGTCTTAAATTTTTCTAATATATTTTTTAAATTAAAAAAATTTAAAATGTTGAAAGTGTTTTTTAAAATAATACCTAAGGTTCATATTTCTGCAAATATTTAAAGTAATTCCAGAGTTTAAATTAAAAATTTTCAGGAATATGATTTTTTTAAAAAGTATTCAAACTTAAAAATCCTTTTCACCCTCAAATCAATAATCTTTATTTTAATTAATCTTTACTTTTACTGAATCTTTGATTATTGGGCAATAGCTACAAATTATGAATGCACAAAATTTCATATTTTTAGAATAATTTTTTTATTGGGTATGTATTACGTTTGTGGTTTAATCCCGTTATAATTCACCATATAAGTAAGCGACTTAGCGCCCTAAACTGATTCTAGCATCGTTTGAACGAAATTATTAGCCAGTGAAATAATAAAGTAGTTACTTAATTTTTAAAAAAAATTTTGAGGACATTTTTCATCTAGCCGGAGAACCTGAATAATTGTTTCACAGCTTATCGATTTGTAGATCGCACAGGAACATGGCAAAAGACTCTTTTTTAACTTATCTGATTTACTCCTCCATCAGGATTGACGAGCTGCCTTGTTCTATTGATCTAATTTTATTAATAAACCCATTTCTATAAATATATTCGTACCGCAGCATTATCCGTTATAGTTAAAAAATTACTTTAATAGCGGTGCTAAAATCCGCTTACATTTATAGAAGCTTTTCAAGGAATAAAGACCATAAAATGAATGGTGTACATCCCATGTCTTTAAGTTATTATTTGTGCATATTACCAGACTAATTACCAATCGATTTTCATAATTTTTTTCCCTATCTATCATTTAAATATTTAATATGAATGCACATCATTCTGAATATTTTTGCGAAATTTCCCAATCTATAATTTCAATATTTTCATACCGATTATTTATCCCCGTTCCTCAAATTTCGAGCTCCAGGTAAATTCCAGTTTTTCTTAAATGGCACAATCGTGACTAGATTTATTAAAGTGACTACATTTATAAACTTCTGCAATAATCATTACTCATTAGTTTTAGTCGCACTAAAAATTCTTACCACCGCAAAAATTTTTAAATTAATTCGTTTCATTTGCGACGACCATTTATAACTATTTAGCTGAAGTTACTTCTAGACCTCTGGTGGCTGCAAAATGATCCAACTTGATGTCCTTAAAATATTTATACATGGGGTAATTACTAGATACACACATACCTCAGATACACACATCACAAGGAATACCAGGTATACAACACAGTCATACCCTGATGCATATTATTAATTTAAAATAAAATCATATCTGCATAATCCTCATACCAAAAAAAATAAAAAAAAGCCAAAAAAAAGGACAGCAAAAGATTTATCTAAAAGATTTATCCAAAGGATAATATTATAATTATGTAAGTATATTAAAATGTTTCCTTAATTAAACTCATTAAATTTGCTTATTTTTGTTTTCTAAAAATATACTATATATATATACACACATTAATACGTATATATATATATATATAATGAAAATTTGTTTTTAAAGTAATAAAAAATAAAAAGCTTTTTAATATTTTAAACCCATAAAATATTGCCAAGGTCATTTTTATGTAATGAAAAATAAACTCAATTTTCTACAGAAAGACTCAAAATACAAAAACAAAAAGTTGAGGCTAGCGTAATAATTAAATATTAAAAAATATATTATTTAATTATATCAAAAATAGATATAGATATACAATACACCTTAGTGTTTCCATTTTACGCGAATTTTAAATTACGGGAATTTAAAAAAATATTATTCAATTCTCATTTTACGCGATCAAATTTGAAATAACTCGATTAAAAAAAAACTTGAATAAATTCGATTTAAACGATTTGAAATTCCACAAAAAAATTGTATAATGACAAAATATGATTTTTTTCAATAACATTTCCAGATACGAAGGGTCTAGGGTTGAAACCCTGATCTAATCATATTTAATAAAAAAAATATAATGTATATTATAATATTAAACTATTACTAGAAGTCCAAATTTCAAAAAATTGGCAAATGATTGTTATAATATCAGCCAATACTTACTAAATACATAAATATACAGATCCATGAATTTGAGTCCCTGTGAACTAAAACTATCATTAATTATACAAAGAATTTACAAAATACAAAACTCAAAGAATATTTAACATATTACAGAGGGTTTGAGTGAAAGTTATTCGAAAGAAATTAAAAACGAGTAGTTTCCTTTTAATTTCACTAAAATTATTTATTTTTACAAATACCAGTATTTCGTCTACGACATGCAGGTTTCTTCAGCGCAAGGACACGATTCAAAAACTCAAAGTTTAATAACTAATTGTGCGACCAAGACCTCACCAACATATTACAGCAGAATGAGCATAAAAATGAAGTTGAAGTTGAAGTGACATTTAAAAAAAAGTGCATACCGCTGATTAAAGATTAAGAAATAAAAAAATACTTATGATTTGTTTTACAGAGATGTACTTCTTCTTATTTTTGTTGATTTGTTGGATCTGGAACCCTTCCCCTACATTTACATAAACTTCATATAATTTTTATACGCGATTTTTTTTTCGCGCGGATTTTATTGGAGCATCTATCGCGTAAAAAAAGCGTAAATTAAAGTGTATACAACAAAATGAATCAATTTTAATTAATATTTTTGTTATTTTGTTGTTGTTATTGTTGCTGTTTTTTTTTTTAACAATATAATTCGTCCTTGAAATAATGTTTATTAAAATTTACCGTTTATTTAATTTCATAGGTAAAAAACAACAAAAAACTACCACAAAAAAAAACGGTGAACAAAATATATTTTAACATTGAAATATTTATTAATTTGGAATTTGGTGGAATTTTGTATATAATATAATAATGATATATAATTAAAAAATATTTTTATTTTATATTTGTTGTATATTATTTACTACTCAAATCTTTATTTACATTTATTACTAGCGTGAGTCATATTTCAATCAAAATGTTCATTAAGAATTGTAAAATAACTACCGCCGCCGATTTACCGCCCATCTCCCTTCAGTAACTATAAAATATCTTATGTTTTACTTATTAAATTAAAAAATAAATTTGATATTCGCTTATTTTTACTATTTATTAAAAATAATTTTTTAATATTTATTATATTATTTGTTTTTTTTTTTTTTTTTGTAATTGTGTTTTTCATATTTTCTTATTTTTCATATTTTCCATATTTTCTTTTATATTTGATTGGTGTGTGTTGGGTGATATTTTATCGTGGTAATTAATAATTCTGATGAATAAATAAATCATAATAAATCAATGCTTCGATTTTTCTCTTTTTATACAATTTGGTTTTGTTTTTCTTAACACGTTTCTCATTAAAGAAAAATATATATATAAATATATTTTTTTTTAATAATAAAAGATTTTATAGAATATTATTAAACTACTTGTAGATTTTAGAATGCTGTCTAGTGGGCATTTTGTACGTATTCGAAAATTAAAGCGGGATGTGTACTGGAAGCGATGCCCTTAAGTTGCAGTATTTAGTACTTGGATGGTCGGTGGGATTATTGTTTTAAAAAATGAATTAGACATAGTATCAATTGATTATTACAGACAAAAGATGATCTAAGCCAAGTAATCAGTGACCCGTAATCGTGAAGTTTTAATTAGCTAAATTCCTTGATTAATAAGAATAATGTTTTCAGTAGTTTAGAAGTTAAGTAATTGAATTTTTTTAATAATACCTACTAAAATTTATTTATTTATTAAAAAACAGTTCCCTACCACATACAATGTGATAAACGAGTGATTCTGTCTTTAATTTCAAGTTGGTCACGTATTTTATTTTATATATTATATAAATAATTATAACATAAATTATGAATTATATTTTTTTTTTAGACTAGATCCAACCATCAGACTATAAACCCCAAATTCTTCAATTCAGATTATAAACAACTACATAACCGATTGCGGGATCCCATTGAGTTAAGACTACTAGAATAATAGATGCAAACGTAATTTCCAAAATTTGAAAGAATTTTTCTTTAGTTTGATGTAAGAGGTTTATTTCAGAGTATTTGGGCAATAGAATAACTTGGGATGACTGATGAAATAGAGAATTCAAATAATATGAAATAGTTATTAATTTCATAATTGCTACCTAAGCTCCTAACAGTCCAAACTCAAAAGTAAAAGGTTTTACTATACAGACTCTGATTTTTCATCTTAATAATCCACGTATTCCATTTATTTTTGTAATTCAAACCTAACTTTCTAATGTGGATCCTTGGAACTTCAAAGATCCCAGTCTAAAAAATTTAAAGAATAGCTTGTTACATCAGCTTCTACTGAATTAAAAGTTAGTTTATATCTACAACTAAGACTTCAGAATTTTATCTGTTGGGTTTCGCTTCATTATTCAATATTCTTTCTAACCCATGCAGGATATACCGTTAGTTCTCAAACAATAGTCTGATATTGTCTTAATTAATTTACACACCACTATGCCAACACAAGTTTAATTTATCACTATCAATTCTCCCAGCCTTTGATTTAAGACTCATTTATCTAACATCCCGCCCATAGTTTCATTCCTCCGCTTAACAGTCTTACAAATTTCCGCGAATCAATGCATCTTCGTAAATTTCAATTACGTTAATTTTTTGTACACCTCAACTATATTATAAATTAAAAAGAAAATATTCCTTCTTTACATAATAAATTTCAATATTTTTATATAAGGAAATATTAGAAAAAAATTATTAATTTCATAGAATTACTAAAGAAAAAGCAAAAAAAAAAAACAAGAAAAACACAGAAAATGAAATATAAAACAAATAGAAGAAAATATTATTAAGAAAATAAAAATATATAAATAAATAAAAAGTTACCCAATTAATTATAATCGGACTAATCTATCATTTTATTCTACGAAAAATTTATGAAAAATTGAAAAAAAAAAAAATTCTAAATAAAAGAAAAATTGAATAAAAATAACAACGTGACAATCAATTTTTTTTATTTTATGTTTTTCCTAAGAAAAAACTGGTTGTCCCTTTCTTCTCAACATGAAAAATTTCAATAAATTCCTCTTTTTAACCATGATAACACAGTTCTGGGTTTTATTTTTAATTTAACTTTAAGTTGAGACTGGGGAAAAATTGTTATTTATTATAAAAGATATGAATACCTTAAAAATTGGAAGGAAAAGAAAATTATTAGAAAAATCTGGTCAAGGAATAATAAATAAATTTTTCTTTATACCCGTGCATACATATATGACATCGAGTCGAATGAGCTATGTGTGTCTGTCCGTCCGTCCGTCCGTCCGTCCGTGCGTCCGTCCGTGTGTCAGCACTATAACTCAAAACTAAAAGAGCTACAGTTTTGAAATTTTCACAAAATATTTTTCAATCAATTTCTAGGTTCCTTATTTTTTTTGGTTAAGATCGGACCAAAACTTCGGGTAGCTCTCGAACAACTAGCTTTTTTAACTCCAATATTTTCATATAAAAATATGAAATTGTGCTATGCATCATGTATTTAACATGAAATTATTTTTTTTTTTTGTAGATAACGATTTCGAGTTACGATTTCATTTGATTTAAATGATGCGTAGTTTATTTAAGATAAGCAAAAAAGAACACAAAGATTTTTTTTAAATAAATGGCTTATTGATATTGATAGATATAATCATTATGAATATGATGATTATTATCTATCATGATGATCATTATATGAATATGATCATATGAAGTTTATTTTGCTTAAGTTTAATATATTCGTGAATTAAAAATTAATTATAAGAGATAGAATTGAAAAATTAGAGCTAGAGTTTTGAAATTCAAACAAAACATTTTTTGGACATTTTTGAGGTTCCCTATTCTTTTTGGTTAAAACCAGACCAAAGCTTCCTGGAGCTGCCACACAACTTATTTAAACCAATATGAATTTCAAAAAGTAAATATACCAGGAAGATGAAAATTACACGCGGTTAGTTATATAATGAATCGTGTACTTATATGTACAAAACTTATATGAAGTTTCAAAATGTTAGGGCCCCATTTTCGGGGAGCTGCTTTACAACTTCTTTGCACCAATATGAATTTTTTGGAAACTGATTATACTACGAGGATGAAAATTACATACTGTTAGTTATATAATGAATCGAGCACTTATATGGAGTTTCAAAATGTTCCGTTTTCGGGTAGCTGCCACACAAAGTTGTCAATTCGATAACTGTGAATCTAATGAAGCTACGAGGCTAAAATCAAAACTGTGCAGATAAAGTAATAGGGCAAGTTAGTTGGCAAAGTTGGACATCACTTTACATTAGGGTGGGCTATTTTTTTTTTTATGGTTTTTTTTTTTTCTTTTTGTTTTTTAGCAAAAATTATGGTATAATGAATTAAAAATTTAATTTTTTTTTTGTTCTTTTGTTTTTTTTAAGCAAAAATTATGGGATAAGTTAAATTTTTTTTTAACTAGGTATTTTACTTTCTTATATTTTTTTGTAATATTTATAATTGCATAGGGGAAATAAATAACGGTTAGTGGGTATGCACGGGTATCTAAAAGTTGACAAAGGCAACTATAATCTTCCTCGTTTTTTTTAATAAAGAAATATTTTTAACTTTAATTAATTTTTTGTTGTTTTGTAATTATTTTTATCGCCTTGTTACTGCAAGATTTTTCATCTAAATTTAGATATCATACAAAGATAGATACAACTCATAAATTTTCCAGGAAAAAAAAAAAATCCAAGGACAAATCATTGCTCATATTTTGTCAAAAATTGGAAAATATTAATTTTTGAAGAATTAAATTGCAAATTTTTTGATTTTACATGAAAGTTTCAATTTGGGATATTTCAGATGAAAGCGCAGTTTCCTTTTTAACAACTCATTAATTAGTGCAGTTTTCTTGGGGAAAACTTTGATCGAAAGTCCTCATCAACCTGGCAACCTATTTTAACAAGATCTCTGAAATGTAGCTACTCTTTCTTAAGTCCCAATTTGTAGAAACCCTTTCCAATACATTTACCAAATAAAACAATTTCAAGAAAAATGTCAGTTTGTTCCAGTTATTCCTTAACCTTACTTTCCACTAAATTAATCCTTTATTATTTTTATTTAAGATATTAAAGATATTACAGTCTAACTGTTCAATCATGTTACCACAGAATTCGGGAATTTCTTCTACCAGTTTGCCTACTGTGAAAATTATTCACCATTAGTCACCATTTTAGGGTGCCTTTTGAAGGTTTAATGGTTCGATAGGTAAAATAATCTGAAAAGACTCAAGGCTACACTCTAAATATCAGTTCCAATAGAAGAAGAGATTCAAAAGTCCACAACCCATTAACACAGAAGTTACTGGGCTTGAATATTGTATTTATATATACAATATTAATTATTATTGTAATTTGTAGAGAAAGAATTGCCTTCAAATTAGTGAAACAAATTGTAATAACAATGTTAAATTCGAAAAGATGGAAAAGAATCATTCAAAGCAATTTTTGATAGCTGCCAACTATGTAAAATAATTTCACAGAAAAAAAAAATTTCCAGGATTTTCTTATCATCAGTTATCCTGCAGCTTAATTAATAACTACTGCAATAATTAATATTCATTTTTAATCAAACCGTAAACAAAATAATCAACTAAATAATATTTAAAAAAAATAAATCACATAATCTAAATTAAATATTAAGTATTATAAATTTAATATAAATTTTAATTAAAATATGAAAATATATATATCCATGTCCAAATCACCGTTTAATTACAGTTTACATAAATCATAGATTTTTTTTTCAAATATAGGAAAAATTAATTAAAAAATTTTCCGAGAAAATAAGATTAATTAAAAATTGTTAGAAAATTTTTTTACTGCAATTAAATTTATTTTTTTTTCTACTCAAAAAGCTATTAACTACTAACTATGACCAGAAGCTATAGACATAAGGTCCAGATATAAATGACCACATTTATAAAATGCTAATAATTTTACATATTGCATACAAATAAAGCCACGGGTATATTAAAATTACCCCTCTCTTTGTAATGCATCGATCTAGACATTCTAGATATAATGTCAAAAGTATGTATCGGATCAGCATCGAAAAGTGAAACGATTTCGTAGAATGTGTCTGTCCGCCCGTCCGCCGGTCCTTCCGTCTGTGTGTAAGCAAGATAGCTAAAAAACTAAAAACACTAGAGTTTTGAAATTCACACAAATTCATTTTTAAACAATGTTCTAGGCTTTTTAGGTCCCCTTTTCTTTTTGGCTAAAATCAGACCAAGGTTTTGGGGAGTTAAACGACTTTTTTGAACCAGAATTAATTTCTTCGAAAATAATAACACTTGAAAAATAAAAATTATACACTGTTAGTTGTAATATAGGACAAGCACTATTATAAAGTTTCAAAATATTACGGCTTCATTTTCGGAGAACTACCATACAAGTTTCAGAATCTTATTTCCATTTCTTTAGAACTATTTACACTACAAAGTTAAAATTAAATCTAGTCAAGTAAAGTAATATGGCAAGTCGGTTTACAAATTTTTAAAATTTTTTATACTGAAGGCTTACCTGCCAAAGAGATTGAACCTGAATATATATCCTTGCAACTAATAATTCTAGATCGTTGAAAATTAAAATTAGTATGTAATATAATATGGCCAGCAATTTTTCGATGATTTGACAAATTTGGGTTCCACAGTTCTTAATCCGATAACTGAGATCTAATATCGAAACAAAAATTAAAAATAGACAAGTTCGTTGGGAAGACATTACACGACCCAATTTTTAGGATCGGTCAAATTTAAATTGGTATGCACGATTATTTAAAAGTTAACAAGAGCAACTATATTCTTCCTCGCTTTTGGTATAAAAATAGTCAAAAATTTTCCAGAAATTTTCCGTGAAATTTTTTTACATAACTTTCAATTCTGTCCGCCATAAAAAAAAAATCCTTCCAGGGAAAATCCTAATAATAAACTAAACCAGGACGCATTTTTCCTTTAACTTTTATTTCTTAGAAGTTAAAATAAAAAAAAAATAATAATTTTATTATAGAAATTTATAAAAGAAATTAAAACAATTTTGTTTTAACAAAACATTTATTTACTTAGGTGTGTTTTATGCAAATGAACCCATAAAAATTTTTTATTTTAACTTTCAATGTTATATTATAAAATGTATGAAGAAAAAAACTCTGAAGAGTTATTGAACCTAACTTTTAGGTTCAGTTTCCTATATTTATTTACAGGTAAAAACGATATTCAAAAGAATTAAATCATGCAATAAACATTTCTTGTACATGATTTATTTTTAACAACCTGAGTATAAAAATATTAAATCACTTTTCAAGATTTAAATATGGAAAAAATTTGTAAAATAGGCTTAATATTACAAAGTAAAAAGAATCAGAATGGATGGTGAAAATTTAAATTTACCCTTAGGTTGAATTATTTCTCAAATTTTATTAATGTCTTTTTTAATGTTTTATTTTTGTTTATTATTTTTAAGGCATTTGAATGTTCCTACTCTAGGCGTTGGCCTTCTATCTAAGGTCGCTAAAAGCTGTGATGATCAGGATGGTATTTAAGCTGAGGATAAGAAGTCTACTGTTAAATGGTCTGTACAGAAAAAAACTCCAAGGCATTTAAAAATTTTATCAAACAATATTAGCATGTTTCCAAGATTAAATATCATTTCATAATTAAGGAAGTGTTATTCCGACAAAAGTCTTATATTTCAAAGTGTCGCCATTGAGGAAATACCGTTATTCCGCATTTATCACTTGAAGTTATAGGGCATTATAGCTGTTATCATTCTGAAACTAAGGAAATGTCGTTATTTCACATTTATCACTTGAAGATATGGAACAATATAGCTGTAACCATTCTGAAACTGAGGAAATACCATTATTTTATATTTATCACTTCAAGTTATAGAGCATTTTAGCTGTAATTATACTGAAACTAAGCAAATACCGTTATTTTACATGTACCACTTATAATTATGGAGCAATATTGCTGTAATCATTCTGAAACTGATACATGTCTATTACTTGCCTTTTGTTGATTATCAACAAGATGATTTTCACAAGATTCTTGAAGCAAAATTATCTTTAAGTGTGCATTGCATTAACATCAAAAAAAACCTAATTATATAATATTTAATAGATATCATACTAAAATAATATTTTTTATTAATTAAAGTTCAAAGATACAACAACAAAAATTAAATAAATTAATTAAAACTTTTAATTAATATTCTTATAGAAACCACAAATTAAAAACAAGAAATAAAGTGAATGCAAATAATCATAAATGAAATGTCAAAACAATTTAATTTTTAATTCAAACATATTTTTACACAACAAAATAAAATTAATTACATTAAATCAAAATCATTTATGGATTATTAATGTATTTCATTATCATAATTTAAATTAACATTTTGTCAATTTATTACATTGTCATTTAAATATTAAACATTTAACCAAAACCACCTTTAAAAATAAAACGAACGACAATATTTTTTTTTTCTTACACCTTTTCTTTTTTGTAATTTGACATTTTTTACAATTTTCTTTTTAAAAAAAATTTCCTTAATCTAGTCTGTATAAAATAAATATTTAAAATTTTTTTTTTAAATGTAGGCGGATATTACAAATTTCAAAAAGAAAAACAGAATTGACAATTTCTATTAAATCTGGGAATCAGAGAATTTTTTGAAATAACAAGAGATAGAAAGGATCTATGATTCCTGAATAATACATAAAATTCCGTATTTTGTCCTTTTCCTTTTGACTTTATTTTTTAAATTCTAGGACGAAAATACGTATTAGATTCAATGATAAAAAATAAAATGTATAAAATATTAAAATTTTATTTCGAATGACCTCTAGTCATTAAAAAAAAAGATGAGAATTTAGTCTTTTTATATTTTATTATAACATAAAACAACAGATTAACAAATTACAAATGAAGTAAAAAAGAATATAATTCACATCCCTTTTATATTTATTATCCAGTATTATATTAAGTTGATTCACACTCATACTAAAATATTTCTTATAATTCATCGTTTTAATGATTATGTATTGGACTTTTATTAATCATTTGGAAAATATTTGTAAGGTCATGAATAATAAAAGAATCCTCTATTGGCCAAGAATTTAGTTAAGCTTAGACTGCTTATGAAGATGTTCTTAAGACACAATGTACAGACTTAAATTTTTAAAATCCAACCGGCTTTACTTGTCTAAACATCGATTATAGATCATTGGTTTTTGTGACATTTGGAATAATACTTTCTTTTTTTCATCAGTCTATACATAATCTCGGTTCCATTTCTTAGTTCTAATTAGGTCTCAAATCAAACTTAATATCTTAGATATTACTTTCATCAAAATATATTATATACCTAGGAAGGCGGTTCTCCATCAATAATTTCTTTCAAGTTATTGAAAGTTGATGAAAATACGTTGCTTTAGGTAGTTTTAATCCGAGTATTTGTTTCCGAGTAAAGAAGAATTAGGCTGCAAACTTCACAATTTTTCTATTTAACTTTTTTACATAAACAGTAAATTACTTTTTCCTACATTTTTATACCCGTATGACTATATAGTCCAAGGGTATAATAAATTTGCCATTACGTTTGTGACGCAGAGAAGGAGGGGGGGTAGATATAGACTCAAGTGTATGGATCGGATCAGAATCGAAATATAAATCGATTTAGCTATGTATGTCCGTCCGTATGTCCGTCCGTCTGTCCGTCCGTCCGTCCGTCCGTCCGTCATCACGATAACTCAAAAAGTAAAGGAGCTAGGATTATGAAATTTTCACAAATTCGTTTTTATGCAAAAAACGGAATCGAGTTTGAAATTCAGCCATTTTGGTAAACGGGTTCGAGTACCTGCCATACAACTTCTAATTTTATATGAGCATTACTCTATACCTATGGAAGCTGCGTGTCTAAAATTTTGCCAAAAGTAGTTTAGTATAATGGCCAAAGTTACTGCAAAATTTGGTTGGTCTACTGCAGAGGGTTCGAGTAGCTGCCATACAACTCCTTCTTTTATATGAGCTTTACACTACACCTGATGAAGTTGGGTGTCTGAAATTTTGCAAAAAATAGTTTAGTGTAATGGCCAAAGTTACTGCAAAATTTAGTTGGTCTACTGCTGAGGGTTCGAGTAGCTGCCATACAACTCCTTTTTTTATATGAGGATTACACTACACCAAAGGATGCTGGGTGTCTAAAATTTTGCCAAAAATAGTTTAGTGTAATGGCCAAAGTTACTGCAAAATTTGGTTGGTCTACTGCAAAGGGTTCGAGTTGCTGCCATACAACTCCTTCTTTTATATGAGCATTACTCTACACCTAATAAAGCTGAATGTTTGAAATTTTGCCAAAAGTAATTAACCGGATGATATAATGTATATGTTACGGTCATACGGGTATCCCAGAGTTGACACAGTCTACTCTACTACACTCTTCCTCGTTTTAATTAATATTGATTTAATTCGTATTTTTAAAAAAAGCTAAATTTCATATTTATTAAATACTTACAACTATAATTCTCTATAGCTTCGAGTATGATAATTGAAACATAACGGTATTTCCTGGATCAAAAATAGTACATGAACAACATGGAATATAAGCTTATAATTGGACAATTTTATATAATTAGTTATTGCACAAACATTTAGTTACTAAATCATGTTTATAATTTAAATTTTAAAGTATAATATTGATTAACAAACTTATATGGAATAAAATTACAGTTTTATTGCATTAAATTTCCCTTTTAAACGTTTAGGTGTTCTCCCTATAACTTTCTTATTTTACTTACCTCAAGTTTCTCTCAATTAGTGCAATCTTCTTGCGAAGAACTTAAAAACCAAAACCCCGCATTAGCTTCATGAGATATCGTCCATTGACTAACACATGTACCTTCCTAATATTCCCAAGACCTTTCTCATATTCCTTTCCTTGGATTTTATGAATTATTTTTATTAAATTAACAATTTGATTAAAATACAATAAGTTATTACATTATTTTTTATGAGAAATTTATATTCCTATCTTATATTATCTTATAATTTTCAACATTATTCTATAAGTTAATCTGTTAATAAGTACTAAATTTATATTTTGACATCCTATGAAAAGTTTTATAGCAAATTTTTGTTATTATTTTTTTATTATTATTATTTTCTATTATTAAAACCTACGCGTGTTTTTTTATCAAAATGTTATACATATATATAATATATATATATTTTTATACCCTATCCTATCTATCAACAAAAAGAATGCTTTTGTGCTTTATTATCATTTTTACCTATGTATGTAGGAAAATATCACCAAAATAAAAAATTTTCCATTGTCCAACGCGGACCATCATAAAATAAAGATTTTCTATTCTTTATTATTATTTTTGACTACTACTTGTGTACTTTGTCTGTTGATTTTTTATTTTGACTTTTTATGTTATAAATGTAAAAGCAAAAACAACAACAACACAATGACAAAAATTCAATATTATTTATGGAATGTTGTCAACAATTCCGTTGATGTTATTTACCGTTATTTTATTTTTACCTTCACAAAAAAATTTTTTAACACAAAAATAAACAGAATAAAAGTTAAAAAAAATAAACGATTTTTTTAAACATGTCGTGGGCCGTATTACGAAATTGATCAAAAAGGTTTCAAATGCCTGAAGCGATTATTAATTAACATAATATACACATATATTTATTTTTATTATTTATAAATAATGTTTATTTATATATAGGTCTATTATAATATATATACGCTATATATCGGAATTTGTATACACACATATTATATAAATATATATATATAATTCATATGTATAAAATTGACATTCAGTGTACATATATAGTTAAAATAGTTATAATATAGATAGTTGTCATTGTTTTCTATTCTCTCCACATTCGTATTCAAGTTTTTCAATTTCTAATGTTAAGGAAATCTTATAGGGTCTCTACTTATACGAAAAAAAGGGACTCATAGATTTTCGTTTAATTTTTTTATTTATTGGTTTTTTCCTTTTCCCCACTCTTTTATTTTTTGACATTTTTATTTTTCTATCTTTCTTTGTATTTTTGTTAATTTTTTTTTATTGTAATCACATTATTGAACAAATTGTTGAACAGAGTTGAGAACATAAGGCAACCCTCTACACTATATAATATCGCTTATATTCTAAAGTGAAATTCAATAGAAAACAAAATAGAACCGCCATTGACATATATTAGGATATTAATAAAAAAAAAAAAAAAAAAAAAAAAACAATAAAATGATATATTTCGAAATATTTCCGAAAAATTAACTTTATTGCTCCTATTTTAATATATACAGGAATAAACTGTTTGGATATTAGTATGTACATTTTACATATTGTTTTTATATATATGTACATTACTTAAAAAATTACGGTTATATATGTATTAGATATTAAAAATATTGGTATAATGATGTTTTAAGAAAGTCTCTGTGAAATACCAAAATAGTGTAAGGCAAAGTTTTGCAAAATTTAAATTTTGGTATTAAGCTAAATAAATTAATAATTAAAATTAGCTATAGGTACATGATTATACCCGTGCATACATATGTGACATCGGGTATATTAGATTTGCTCCTCCGTTTGTAACGCATCGATCTAGACGAGCTAGATATAGTGCCAAGGGTACGTATCGGCTCAGAATCGAAAAATGAGTCGATCTAGCTATGTGTGTCTGTCCGTCCGTCCGTCCGTCCGTCCGTCCGTCTGTGTGTCAGCACGATAACTCAAAAACTAAAAGAGCTACAGTTTTGAAATTTTCACAAAATATTTTTCAATCAATTTCTAGGTTCCCTATTTTTTTTGGTTAAGATCGGACCAAAACTTCGGGTAGCTCTCGAACAACTAACTTTTTCAACTCCAACATTTTCATACAAAAATTTTAAATTTTGCTTGCATCTTGAAATTATATGAATTTTGTTTTTTTGTTTTTTTTGTTTTTTTTTTTTTTTTTTTTTTTTGTAGATAACGATTTCGAGTTAGAAATTCATATGATTTAAATGATGCGTAGTTTATTTAAGATAAGCAAAAAAGAAGACAAAGATTTTTTTTAAGTAAATGGCTTATTGATATTGATAGATTGATAGATTATGAATATGATGATTATTATATGAATATGATCATATGAAGTTGATTTTGCTTAAGTTTAATATATTCGTGAATTAAAAATTAATTATAAGAGATAGAATTGAAAAATTAGAGCAAGAGTTTTGAAAATCACACAAAACATTTTTTGGACATTTTTGAGGTTCCCTATTCTTTTTGTTTAAGACCAGATCAAGGTTTTGGGGAGCTGCCACACAACTTCTTTGCACCAATATGAATTTCTTAGAAACTGATTATACTACGAGGATGAAAATTACACACTGTTAGTTATATAATGGATCGAGCACTTATATGAAGTTTCAAAATGTTACGGCCCCTTTTTGGGGGGGCTGCTATACAACTTCTTTGCACCAATATGAATTTCTTGGAAACTGATTATACTACGTGGATAAAAATTACACACTGTTAGTTATATAATGAATCGAGCACTTATATGAAGTTTCAAAATGTTACGGACCCGTTTTCGGGCAGCTGCCATACAAAGTAATCAATTCGATAACTGTGAATCTGAATGAAGCTACGAGGTTAAAAACAAAACTGGGCAGATAAAGTAATAGGACAAGTTAGTTGGCAAAGTTGGACATCACTCGGACCAACTTTTAGGGTGGGCTATTTTTTTTTTTTTTATGGGATAATAAGTTAATCAAAAATTATGGGATACCTAATAAGTTAAATTTTTTTTTAACTATTTTACTTTCTTATATTTTTTTTGTAATATTTATAATAGCATAGGGGAAATAAATAACGGTTAGTGGGTATGCACGGGTATCTAAAAGTTGACAAGGGCAACTATAATCTTCCTCGTTTTTAAACTATTTTACTTTCTTATATTTTTTTTGTAATATTTATAATAGCATAGGGGAAATAGATAACGGTTAGTGGGTATGCACGGGTATCTAAAAGTTGACAAGGGCAACTATAATCTTCCTCGTTTTTATGAAAGTTTTAGTCTAGGATAATATCTGTGGAAAATATCCAAAACTTGATAACCGCAAAATTACAGTTTTTCAATAAACGTGTTTGAAAATTTTTAAAAATATTTTGTGACACAAAATGTTTATTTAAAACATTATTAATAACCATTTGAGGGATTTTTAATTAAATAAACGCTTATTTATTTTTGGCAGTGCAAAGATTTGATGTTAAACAGTCCACTTCAAATGTTATCTCAAAAAGGGAAAAATTACGGTTATCAAGTTTTGGAGATTTTCCACAGATATTATTTCAGTAATTTTCTTTTGACCCTAGGCAGTATTATACAGAGTTTCCTGCTTTAAGTAGGGCTAAACAAAGAGATAATAGAGTGTTCTAGACGAAAAAAAATTGTACCGTAAAATGAAGTGTATTCTCCTATTTCATTTATAAACCTACCTACAAACCAACAAAAATCTCTTGAACTTCGGATTCAAACTCTTGAATTACGAATTAACCTCGTCTTCGGATTTGTTATGAGTTCCAATCTAGTGCTTCCCTTGATTTGCTTTCTTGCGGCGTTTTAAGTGTGTGCCCCATCCATCTCCACTTTTTCTTTTTGATCTCTTCCACGATGATTCTTACACAATTTCTAATGAACAGATGTAGTTTCTGTTTGATGTTGTTCGTAACTAACCAGCTTTCACTTCTATACTTTAAAGTGATCTTTCTTTACTTAATTTGTATACTCTGCCAGTATATTATTAGACATTTATTAATGAACAAGATACTCTAGTTACAGTGGTAACAAGATACTGTAGTTTCTGTGTGATGTTGTTCGTAGCAGGTTCCGAATATTCTGAATTTTGTACCCTTGAAAATTTGAGTGTTTTTCCATATAGGCTGTTAGCGACCGAACATTGCCCTGGCCAAAATGGTTTTATATACAAAGCGCTATTTAGGCACATTGAAACTTAAAAGCCAAAAGCGTTATTTGGATCCTCATAATGTAATCTAACGTTTTCAACCCAAAATTCTTTGATTTACAGTTACACATTTTTCACATACGACAGACAAAATATTACCAATAATTTTTTTTAAAAAGAAAAATATAAATTGGAAAAAAAAACGCGTTAGGAAAATAAAAACAAAAAAAATAAAATTAATATTATTTTGCTTTTTAAAGTTAAATGTCATTAAAGTTCAAGTTTGAATAAAAATCGCGAATATATAAATATATGTATATTTTTTTTATTTTCTCTCATTTGAAAAATTTATGTTCTTATATGAAAAAGAAATTTACTACGCTATGTCCCCCTCCCCTTCCGCCTGCTTCTTACTTTTAAACTCTGTATCCTACTCTTGTTTTATTTTACATTAAAAAGAATAACATACTTAAAAATTCTTTGACACATACATATTAATACTTATATGTAAATAATATATGCATATACAAACACACATTATAACTTCATAACTTTATTTAGGGGGTTCTTGTGAAAAAATTTAATGTTCGTATTCTTATTTAAAGTCGATTATTATATTGCTTGAATATATGGATTTTAATTTTAAGAAAAAGGGTATAGCTGTACATATTTTTTGTCCTTTATAATTCTTTCAGTTTGACATTTATTATTTTCATTCATATTAAAGCTGTTAAAGCATAAGATATTTCCTATAGTGTAAAATTTAATTTTATGTATCAATACAAGTTCATATTTATAGGGAATTGAATTGTTAAACTTACAAAGTATTTCTATGAATTTTACACATTATATAAGTTATATTTGTTGGTAATTTTGTCTTATATGGTGTTTAAGCTTAAATTCAATTTTAAACTTAAGATTCATATAAATTTACAAACAGACAGTTACGTATATTTCCGCTCCAATTTATCTCAGATTTCAGGAACATTAAGCAAACAGGAACTACTTTTGTTTAACACAATTTTTCAAAGAGCTGCAGATTTGACTTTCGTCAACCTTTCGTCAACTATAGCAATTAAACGATTTAAATTAAATTAGTTTATTGCATTCAGTAGATAAGTTTGTTGTAAACAGATCTTTAAGCAAGGTAATGAATCAATGGAAGGTCGATGCAACTTAGTAATACCCAGAAATATTTAATTAACAGTTACACTGTCAATTGTCAATTCATCTCAGATTTCAGAAACATGAAGCAAACTGGACTAAACTACTTTCTATCAAATTTCAATTTTCTAACTTTATTAATTTTCGAAGATAAGCTCGTTGGGTTTTGAAAGACGTAAATCAGCAATCCAAACACTATAATTCCTCTCAAACTTTAATTTATTCAACCTTAATTCCTCAAGGAACGTAATGGAAATAGGACAATACACACTTGTAAAAAATTTGAAGTATTGATTTTTTTTTAATTTCAAAGATCTGCGTTTGAGTTATAGGACCAAACCGGATAATGAAATCTATACTTAAAATATAAACTGTTGAATAGGAAAGAATCCAATTTTTTTTTTCTCAAGAAACTTATACTGATTTCCAACAACCTATCTTAAATTTTCAGGTTCTTGGAATTAAATTTGGAATTTCACCAAAATTTCTGAACTTAACAATTTGGTTCTTTTCTTCGAACTATTTTGGAAATTTGAATTTTTTAATATTTTTGTTATATTCTTGTTGTTTTAGCATCTCTTTATTTATTTCTTATTAATTATGTTTATTTATTCCTTAAAGATTATGTAACAAAGTCCTTGAATAATTATTGAATTTTAATATAAAATTAATTGATTTAAAATTATATTATTATTTATTAGAATAAGAATAATTTAATATTTTCCAAATAATGTAATTAAAATATAAATATTATTTCATTATTAACATATTTAAAACATTTCATGGCCTTGTCCATATTGAAGGTAAGGTCATGCAAATCGTATAATTAGAAAATTTGTTACAGTAATTTTAAATCATTCGTGCAACATTTCTTTAATAACGATTGCCAAAAAAAAACAAACAAAATTTATAAATATAGGAGTTAATATTCCATTTCAAATGCTATTTATATTATTATATAGCAGTGCTAAATATCAGTTTACACATCAAATGTTCATTTCAGAAAAACAAGGGCATTTATCAATATTGTCAAGTTTTCGTAAATCAATGCTATAGTTTACAAATTCGATTTTAAATTCGATTCAATAATTCTTTAATACTAATAAATGTTCAATAAAAAAAAAAAACCTCAAAATATCAAAATATCTATTTAATTATATTTAGTTCTTGACCTTGACCAATTATCACAGTCAATGAAATGTAAATTATGGTAAAATAGTAAAGTTTTTATTATATATTTCATAGAAACAAATTATCTTTTTCTCCAATTATATTTATTTATTTTATACATATTAATTTCATAATATTTTATTTTTATTTTAACATTTTTCAAATAAATTTTTCCTGTAAAAATCAATTAATTTAATATTAATTTAATAAAATTATTTTTTTAGTAAAAATATATAACTTTAAAGGTCTTGGTTTAAAATTGTGTAGTACAGTATTGTAATACAAATAGTTTAAATCCTTAATATCTTATTACCATTATTATTTTTATTATTAAAATTTTTATTATTAAGTTATAGAATAATAAAATTCCTTAAAATTAATAATAATTTCAAGGTTATACCTATTAAATACCCCCTGTAATATTCAATTCATTTAAAAAATAACCAATTCAGTTTTAAAAAAATACAATTGATTTTAAAAAAATAAAATTACTAATTAATTTTTCAATTTTAATAAAAATTCCATTACTTGCTAATTATTTAAAAATAACTGTACAATTTTTTTCAACTTTACCTTTAACCATTAAAATTATGCCCTAAACGACAAAAAAAACAACAACAACAACACAATGTAAAAACCCACCGAAATAAATAAATCAATTTTAAACAGTTATGAACATGTTTTATCCTTTCAATATAATAATATATATATATATATATATTTTCCCCTAAAATTTATTTTCCAATATTTTATATATGTATGTTATATGGTTTTTTAAAGGTAATCTCATATACCTGTCACTCTTCTTTAATCTTTCAAAAATAATAAAAAAAAAAAATAAAAAATATCTATACAAAAAACACAACAACAATGTTAAAAAAAACTATAATACAAAAATTGTTACTTTGCTACTTCATAAATTCCGTTATTATTTTGTTTTTTTTTTATTTCTACTACTATTTACTCTACTCTATTTTTCTACCCTTCCGTCTATTCCCTTTCAATTCGTCCTATATGATGTTCTATATATATATGTTTATTATGTATATGTTATTATTCAATCCTTTACGTCACAAATTGTATAAAATAAAAATTTTTAAAAATATCCTTTTTATATTCCGAAGAATAAAAAAAATATTCAGAAATAACGGGATAAAAATGTTTCCCTCTTCGTAAAAAAAAAATAAAAAGAATTTTTTTTCAACGAATACTCTAATACCTAACGAACACTCTCAACAGCACGAAAAAAACAAACCAGTTGTTGTATTGAAGAATTTTTTCACCAATGAAAAAATTTTCTAAATAATTCTCTCTCAATTTAAAAAATGTTATACCTGAGAGAGAAAAATAGAGAATTTTTTCCAATAATTTCTTTTTGGAGACTTTTTTTTTTAAGTAAATAGAAGTTTCAATGCGTACGCAGGCTTTTGACATTTTTCGTATTACTATTAAGCAGTGTTGTGATATTTCAAGATTTATCTTGAATTTCAAGATTTTTCAGCTGGCTTCAAGATTCAAGATTTTGCATCTAAAATTCAAGATTTTTGAAATAAAGGTTCAATATTCAAAAATTTTGATATTTTTTCAATTTTAACAATCAAAATAATTTTTTTTATCGTTTATTGGGATAAAATATTCATAATGAACATGTAATACGTTATACGAGTAATACGACATCTATGAGAAATTTCTTATTTCTTATTTTATTCATTTTTTCGTAGATACCTGGTAGGCTACCATGTATTGCTACTTAGCTAAACGTAAGTAGCATGAGAAAAAATGACACCATGTAGAGCGCATATAGGAAATTTGCGCATTCGTAAGTAGCAACTTTGGTACCATGGTGTGCTACTTGCGAACATTTTTGACGTTTATTTTACTTTTTTCACTCGCTTGATAATTTGTATGCGAAGGAGGTGTAATTTTTTAGTTTTTAACAATTAGTTAGTAGTTTTTAATATGTTTTATTTTATAAAATATTTTTTTTCTTTAGGATCATCTCTAAATTAATAATTTAGCCGATATTTTTCATTCAAGATTTTTTCCAGATATTGTATCTAAAAAATCAAGATTTTCAAGATTTTTGAGGTCAACATTCAAGATTTCCATTCAATTTTATCTAACAACACTGCTATTAAGTATACTGTTGTTGTTAATAATTTTCTCCGAATTTCTTGCTAATGATTTTCTCCTCTCTCAAAATTACGAAATTTTTATCTCTCTTCTCTTTTAATAAATTTTTAATAACACATGTATGTAAGTCGAGTATCAGTGCACCACTTAATAAAATTAAAAATAATTTTTTGTAAGGTTTTTGTGTTTTCGTTAAATCTGAATTTTCGTTTAATTTTTTGAGAGTAAAATTTTTGGATTGTTTTTTTTTTTTGTTTTTGTTTTTTTTTTACCGTTATCAAAATTTTTTAAGGATACACATATTTTAGAACAGAAAAAAAACACATTTAACATAAGCTTTTCTTTTCTTATCAAACGAATATAGTAAAAGAGAGAAAGCGAGCAAAAGAGAGAGAGAGAGAGGGATAGAAGTAAAATTACAAAAACAAAAAACACCGAATAATTCCAAAATAGATGCAGATATTTTTTGTAAGCATTATTATTATTATTATAAAATTATATGCAATATTATATATAGATACACAGTTACATACGAGTTAAAACCGTATTATAAAAAGTTTTAAAATTCAGAATAGAATTCAGAAAATATTGTACCTAACCTACTATATAATACTATGCATATTAAAACGTATGTTTATAAATGTATTAATATATATTTATAAATGTACATATTTTATATTTTAAAAATATCAAAAATAATAAAAAAAAAAGCAAAACAAAATAAAAAAAATTAAATATAAAAAACAAAATATTCTCACCCAATGACCTTATAAATTGTAGGTATTTATAACGGGAATTATTATTGTTTTTGTTATTGTTATTTTAAGCGTAAAATTGTTATCGTTTCGTTACAATATTATATTTGTATATATATTATGTAAATATATGTAAATATATATATATATAAAGGTATTTTTAAAAATTTTTGAATATTAAAAAAGTTATTTTGTGTTTATTATTATTATATAAAATTCATATTAGTTTGTATATAAATATATATTCATATAATATTATATATTATTATTATTATATTATATAATAATAGATTATACATATAATAATTGGTATTTATTTATATAATTTTATGAATAATTTTGTTTACATATTAGATACCTATGAGAAAAAGTTATATTATATATATACATGCATGTATATGTTTTTATATTTTAGTTGGAAAAACAAGTTATTTTATGACATATTAATATTTTTAGTTTTATAATGTATTTATATATGTAGATATGTTTGATGTAGTAATATACCAGCCTAATAATAGTGAATAAAAGTATTTGAAAATATTATTATGTAGTTGCAAATTAAAAGTTTTTCAGGTGATTTGAAAGGGTTACACACATTCTGTTTTATTATAGTGACATGACAGGTATTCTATGAAGTTTATTTTTGTTTATTTCAAAATTTGCACAATTACACATATGGTTGTCATTAACTGTGTAGACACGCTATAATACTAATTTATTATAATATTGGTAGATAGGTATTATGTATATTAAAATTTATATGCTGCTTAATTCAATTTTTGAATGAAATTTATTTTTTTAAGAAAAACGGAGAGAGTTTTTTAAATGTTTAATTAACAATTAAAAAATAATTGATTGTTATTGAATAATTAAAATATGAAAATTTATGATAGGTATTATATATTTTATGAAATATATTATAGTACTTATCTCTTTACATATAGGTATAAACATTATATAATTTAACTGATTATTACATAGATATCTCATTGAGTTCTAACGGTCCAGTTAATTTCTTCTACTTTCTCACATCAGCTAATGAGGTTTTGAAAACATAATTATTTATTTATTTATAAACAGTTCCCTACCACATACAATGTGATAAGCTAGTCATTCAGCTTTTTACCATATAATATAACATAAATTATAATTTTTTTATTAGATATGATCCGACCAGGGTTTGAACCCTCGATTGCATGGCCGATGTTCTAAGCACTACGACACTGATCATATAAGTTTTAAAAACAAGTGTTTCTAACATTTTATTTAAAATATCTTTCGTAGGTTCAGTTGTTTCGAAAAAAAATAGGATTTTCATTATTGTAACTAACCACATATTGTAAATGTTATAATATTAAATGCAGTTTAATTTATGAAGATATTGAAGATATAATATAAGTCACAGTATTGCTGGCTTAAAAAATGGCTTAAATACAATATTATGATAAATCTATAAAAAAATTCTACTTTAATCTTAATAATCATAAGATTTTAAACTTGTGTTCTAAGAATATTTAAAAAAAACAACTTTGTAAGAAAATTTTATATTTTAGGGATAAAATTTGTGTAATGTCGTATACTTAATAAACTTAAAAAAATTTTACAACCTTCTAAGTCATATTTTGTCACAAAATACTAAACCATTTACCTAACCTCAAAGTTTCAAATTTCAGAACATGCACATATTTACATTAAAGAAATAAATTCAATAGTTTTATTTCATTTTTATGAATTAAAAAGTAAAAAAATATGATGAATGACATGAAGGTGTATTGTGAAGAGTTATACCAATAAAAAATTTGTTTTATTGTTTTTGTTTTATTTTTCTAGATACTATAACATGTCAAAGTCTTATTAAATCATTAAATCAACAATAAGTTAAGCAAATATTTATGTTGTTTTCAACGCACTAAAATAAAAAAAAATATCCATCATTGTTACATTTCTTTTTGTTTCTAGTTAATTGATTGAAAAGCAGAAGCGTTTCCTATTAAAAATCTCAATTGAAAGATGGTATATAATTTCCAATTTGAACTTGATGACAATTTGATTTATAAATTAAAAAAATTATTTGGTTAGCAAAGTGTTATAATTTAAAATTTTTTATTAAAAACTCATATAACTGTTGTATTTGATCTTTAATTCTAAAATTAAGGATTATCCATAAAAAAACATAGCTATAGTCAATGTTTTAAGATATTTTAAAAGTCTTACTGCCCTCACATTGAAATCTAGAATCTGGAGATTATTAAGTCTGAGTATTTTCTATTAAAAATATTAAAAAAGTAAAAAAAATGAGTGTAGTAAATTCCACATCAAATTTATTTAAATTATTTTTTTTCTCTATATTGAACATTTTAAAAGGAAGCTTCGCCACTGATTACAGTAAATTTCTATTTTTTCTTTCTTGATAGTTTTATATTTGTAAATTTAACTTTTACTTAATTTAAAATGTGTAAATATTTATCATGTGTATACATAAATATCTATACCGCGTTTTATATATATACAGATATCTATTTACATATATATCTATATAATATATATATATCTATACAGTAAATTCTTTAGAATTACTACATAGAAATATTTTCAGTATGATTTTGTTATATGTGTTATATATAATTGCTACAATAAGATTTAACCACTTCAGCTTCAAGGTAGATACTTAAATAGGTTTAGTTTTTGCTTTAACTGTTTTTTTTACCATATTTTTTTTTGTTAACTGTTATCGTTTCGTCATAGTTTTTGTCATTTCTCTTGTTGCTATTCAAATATTTATTTAGTTCTATATTATACACTTGATTCAAGTTTGTGTATTTTTTTTATTTATATACATACTAGATACATATATATATATATAAAATATATATATATATATATCTATATATATATATATATCTATATATTTTCGTAATCTATTTAAGTTTTACTTATGCACTCATTTTCAATGAAGTTATTTCATTCAGCTTCACTTTGAAAATCCAAAAAAATTATATTAATACCAAAAGTTCGTTTAATGAACTTTAGGTATTAATATAATATTCTTTTAACTTTCATTAATTTAAAAACAATTTTAAGATACCGTTAAGGAAAACAACGGTTCTTGTTTTTTATTCGCTAAAATGTTAATTATTATTTTGTTTTCAATTTCTGGGTTTTTTTACTTTAAAAGTTTACTATCTTTTTAAGTGAGTAAGTCCTTTATTGGATTCTATGTGTAAAAAACGAAAATAAACCATGAAAGAGATAGATAGAAAAAAAAAAAGAGAAATAAAACGAAAAGAAAAAAACAAAACAAAATAATAAAAATGAATTTAATGTGTGTTATTTTCAGTTTCGTCCTTTTCTAATTTGCTTTTTTTTTGTCTTTCTATTTTCTTGTGCTCCCCAATTTTGTTTTTTTTTTTTATGAGTAGCATGGAATGTGAAAAGCTCTATAAATGGTCGCACCCAATATAAAAGGATATACCCGAAAAAAAAGCAAAAATAAACAAAATAACGGGAGTAGAAAATAAAAAAAAGGAAAAAGAAAATTCAAAAAAAAAAAAAAATAAAAGCTTTTAACGTTTTTGTAAAAATGTACATTAAAAAAGATTTGTTCATGCTTTTACTATTTTTTTTGTTTTTTTTTGTCTTATACTTTAACTTTTTGCTTACGATTTTGTTGTTGTTGTTGTTTTTGCTTTTAATTCATTCTCTTTTTCTTTTTTTCTAAATTTATTTTTTTACTTTGTTTTTATTTTTTTTTTATTTAGCTGTTTAACTGTTTATATTTTTTTGATTGTTGCTGTAACTGTTTGTTTTTTAAGTTGTTTTTTTTTATTTTTTTGTTTTCATTGGTTTTGTTGTTGTTGTTTTTAATATTTCTGTTTAAAGAGATTCTTAGTGAAAATTATTTACAGTAATCTTATTTAAAGCTATTAGTCTACACTTGACAACTAAGGCTTATGATTGTTTTTTTTCATCTTCTTCATACTCTCTTCATATTTTATTGTTGTCTCTTTTTTTAGTATTTTTTTAATAATTTTTTCTTTTAATTTTTTTTTAATTTTGTTTGTAAATAATGTTGATCGGATTTTACAGTTTTTTTTGTTTTTTTTTTTCTTCATTGCTTTCGGATGATAATAATTTATAGGTAACATACAGCTGATAGTCAGAATATGAACTTAAATAGAACTGCGATCTGGAAATATGTCAAAAGATGGATTTTATTTTTTACTATTTTTTATTAATATTGTAAACAATTGTGTTATAAACAATAGTGTAGGTCACGAACGGTGTTGCGTAATGTATTTTGTTTTGTTGTTTTTTTTTATATGATTTGTTATTATGTTTTTGTAATTGTTATTTTATTCAATTTTTAGGTATTGAAATTATAACACAGTGTGGATATTGTAGTATGTAAAGCATGGTGTCATAAAAAAAATCATAACAGATTTAGCTAAAGAAGAAGAAGTGAAGCTTATGTTATGTGAGGTAAGTAGTGAATATATATAGGGCATTTTATTTGTATGTAGAAAGTTTGATGACAAAACATATCTTACTTAATTGCAAAACTTCTAAATTAATGATTATTTTTTACAGGATTTTAAGGTCATCTGAACCCTGTATACCAGTCGATAAAAAAAGTCACATAATAATTAAAATCAGTTTCTCAAGAAAATTTTTTATAAAAAATTTATCTGGAACAACGGAAACAAACTTATCACTGTACATAGCAAGCAAAAAGTGCGAATAAAGCAATAGTTCCAGTAACTCCACTTATTATCCTTTGCTTCAACTCAACAAAATATAACAAAGATAAAGCGAACCTATTTGCTGAACATTTAGAAAATATATTTAAGTTAAATGATCCAAGCGCAAAAAAACATTTTAGTAGAAGAACATAATGTCGATCCGACCTTCATTGCGAAGTCCGACTGTCCGAATTGAGCCATTTAGAGAAATAGATATTATCAACGAAATTAAATGACTAAAGTCAAATAGAGGTACAGGTTTTTATCTTATTACATAAACAATATTTAAAAAATATCCTGGAAGAGCTAACTGGAACGAAAATTAAATAAAATATTGAATGTTTGTATAAAACTGGAATATGTGCCTAACATTTGAAAAGAAGCAGAAAAGATAATTGTTCCAACATCAGTGAAGCCACCAATCGAAACAAAGTTAGACAGACCGATATCCATGATAACGATAATGTCAAATCTGTTTGAAAAATTATTACTAAAAGGGTTAAAGCCTATTATTGGAGAAAAAACCGGATTCCAAATCATAAATTTGAGTTTAGGAAGAACCACACTACAATAGAAATAGTTAAAAGAATTATAGAAATTGTAGAAAAACCGTTAGAGGAAAAACAAATAAGCTCGTCAATCTTTCTAGACGTAGTTCATGCATTTGATAAAGTTTGGTATATTGGTCTATTTACATATATTGTTACATTTTCTTATTTTATGTATGTTTTAGCCTTTTTGGCTTTAAAAATATACTTGCCTCGATATTTCATTGTATAGTAAGAGTTTTCTTATTTTTTGGGCTATAATTTAATCGTTCTTATATGTTATTGTTTTTTTTATTAACATTATTTCATTTGACAATATTCCATTGGTTCCTGCACGTTCGAAAAATATTTTTTGTTTGTTAAGTTTTTAGTTTCTTTTTACAGTGTTCTTGAAGAATCTACAAATGAGAGGACTGCCTCCGATGAATTTTAGTTTACTTTTGTATAATGTATGACCTACTCTAATTCATTTCAGCTTTACTTGGGTTTCTCAATTTCCTTTGTTAATCATTTTTCTTTTCTAAATGTTTGAAAATTTATGCTTTCTAAAGAAGGTTTAAATGTAAAATTCTTGTATCAGTCTCATGTCTACAAAGTTTTCTACATTTTTTTTAATCATTATGCATTACTTATTTAGTTTATCAGTCCATTTTACAAAACCAGGGCCCTAATGCACCAACACTTATCAGTTATCACTAAGGAAATAATAATTTTTTTGATTTGATATTTGCTGCCACATATGGTGTTAGTGCAACCAACATTTTGATAATTTGATTATTTTATTAATGATTAGTTGTTGGTGCAATAGGGCCCAGATAACCTTATTAAATAAATAACGGACAGCTTCTTGGACTAGAGGGTTTACTACTAATTATCTTATATTCAAATATCTTAATACCCAAAAATTAATAGCGTGATTGAATATAAAATATATATTTTTAATTCGATTTAATAGCACGAAAATAAAATGTGCAGTGAGAAATTCTTAAAAAGGAATTTTTTAATTACTTTACGTCATAATATGACTCATTAAACTCTTTTATAAATTTTAACTCCTCCAAATCGTTTAAATATATAGATACAGCTATAGCTAGTGTAATAAAAAAACAAATTATTCAATAAAATTTATACTTTATATAATAAATATTGTACTAAATAAAAACCAATTTAAAACACAGGTAATCATCATTACAGTTGTTAATCCACAATAATCTGAAAAAAAACTCAAACACAAATAAAAATAATTCAATCATTTCTGAAAATTATTAAAAACTTTTCAAATGAACTTTGTAATACTAACTACTATTAAAAAAAAAAAAAAAAACAACAAAAAACACTTTACTTTCGTGCTATTAAAAAAAAATGTTTTTGTTTTTTTTTAAATTCTTAAATATAAAAGTTAAAAGCATAATTAATTACAAAAAAAAAAAAAAAAACAATTATTTAATGAATGGAAAATTTCATTAATAAATTTTTAAGTTAACTTTTAAATACTTGTACCCTGTATACCTTACTAAATAATTCAATACTTATTGTATATATATATATACATACACATTCAAGCAAATTAACGATTTTTATCATTAAAAAATGGTTTTAAAAACATTAAAATGTTGGATACAATGAGTTTTACTTGAATCACACAAAATCTGGCTAAATACTTTTTATTATTTACCTCTTTAAATACAAAATATATAAAAAACAAATTTACTTTTTTTTTTTTTAAAGTATTAATCAAACTAAACTTTTCGTTATAAATTTATATCCTTTTATATCCTTAATGTCCTTTTCAAAAAGGCATTCTTTATTAATATCTAAATTTTTTTTTATTTTTACGATTCTTTATATAATATAATATGTCTAATGTACAATATATTATAGATATAAAAATAAGTCTATGTACATATATAAATAAGTATATTAACTAATATAAATTATATCATTTTATTTTATGTATAATAAACAATATGACTAATAATTTTAAGGAAAATTAATAAAGAATAGGACTTTAATTTGAAGATAGGTTTTTAACGCCTAAAAATATGCAATAATTACATTATTTGTATTTCGAATTTAGAATATTGCTTCAAATAAATAAATAATAGGTAATCGAACATGATTACACTTCTTAAATATGGTTTCTAAAAAATAGAAACTCTGTCAGAAACGGCCTGATAAAGCTAAATCGTCTGGAGGGGTGTTTACGTGACCATTGAGAAATTATGCCTGAAAATATGCAATAAATACATTATTTGAATTTCAAATTTAGAATAGTTCTTCAAATAAATATTCAAATAAATTTGGCTTCTATTCATTTTTGGAATAAAGTTAATCCATCATCCCCCTAATATACTAACCTATTATACCTCATTTAAACATTCATTTGTCTATTTATTTAAAATAACTAAAGAGTAATCGAAAGTGACTACTTTGCATTAATTTTTTTTAATTGTACAAATAAAGCTTCGCTCAACTTTATATCCTGTCACAAATAGCGTGATAAAGCTACATCGTCTGAAGGGGTGTTCACGGGACATTGATAAATTATGCAGCAGTTGTGGTATCAGAATTAGAAAGAAATCATTATACATTTTAACTGTAAATATATAACGCTGACTAGGACCAGAAGAATATCTTTTGGCAGCCATACATTAAACGATCTAAGCAATCCAACATTTAAGAAACCTGAAGTAAAGTTTCTAAGGACTGGGTACTGAGCCAGTCAGTTAAACCAACCAACACAAACCTATTAATAATTTTCTGATATTCTTACCATCGATTTCTTTTTTGACTATTTTCTCAGAAATTATTGGATTAATTGAAAAATGGAGAAAGGTAGGAATGGAATCTGTAAGTGACGTTACTATACAGATTCCCTAGCTTTTTCTAATCTTTCTATCTCTTCCAAATGATTTAAACTTACCTATAAAAGAATTGATTCCTCCTCTTTTTATGCCGTGTCTCCTCTGCATTATTATTCTTAAAAGCATTTGCCAATGTGAATTTTTTTGATTTATATCTTTCTAATTTAGAATAAGTCTAGGAATTTCCAGGAATCAATGTAGCAAATCAGTTCATTTAACAATTTTTTTTATACAAAAATTCAAATTGCAGCGAGCCTTTTAGCCCAAAATTACCTCACTATTTAATTACTGCGATATTCAGTTTATACATCTGCTATTGATACCTCGCTAAGCTTAAAACTCGAGTATCATGACTGATATGACTTGAGCTATACTCAAACAGTTTCCCAAATTTTAATGTCCTATAGATGGAATGAACAACTTTAATTAATTTAACATCTACTCCACTTTTTGTTTTTAAAAATTTTTAAAGTTTCTTTATTTTGTTGCTTTTTTGCTATTTTCGTTTTTGTTTTTTTTTTTAAATTTCCATTACTACGGTACTTTGTTTCAATTTTCTTGTCTTGGAAAATGGATAAGAGAAAATGTATAATCCTTTCAATGAAAAGAAAAACAAAAACCAATTTTCCTTAAAACTCCAATTTTAATATCAATTTACTTGTTTTAAGTTTTTTGTTCTTTTTTTTCTCTGCTTTTTTTTTTTTAACTGGAAAAAGAAAATTTAGATAAAATTTTATGACCAATTTTATATTTTTATAAGTAAATGGATACAAAATTTTTGTAAAAACAAAAAATTAACTTTTTTTAAATTGGAGTTTGGGTTATTTTGTTGTTGAAGATATTATCTTCTCTTACATTAGTAGGCAAATATTTGTGGACCAATATTTTTTTAGAATTTCTCTGCACTTCTTCTTTTTACTGCTTTTCCACAACTGTTGCCACGAAGAAGGTGTTATATGATGTTCTCCACTTCATTTTTAAAGCTGCTCTTTTACGATACTAAGTGCACTACTTTCTCACAATTGTTCCAACTTGTATCGCATCCACAGATATATATCTTATTTCTTCACTTTCCTGACCTTGCAAAGGACTGAGAGATTTCAATCCTGCTTTACGTAGATAAAATATTTGGCTTGTGTTGACTTTTCTAAAACTTTTAGGAACTCAAATATTGATTTAATGAAATAAGTTTCGATTCATTTTTTTTTAGGCTTTGGGCTACTGAGGGTTGTGGGTTTGGGTAGTATAAAAGTCTTAAATAACCAAAATAAACTAGAATATCACGAAGCCTGTTATGGATCCATCTATTATTAGAAGACTAAAATTTATAAACTAAATAATGGTTCCTTATCTATCGAGGGGAGTCGACAATTTGTGATTCTACATTTTTTGGAGTCAACTGTTAGGGAATCAACGTTTTGGAAGGCGACATTTTGAAATCGACAAAAGCTCCGTTTCTCATAGCAGCCAGAGTCAGAAGTATCAAATAAAAACTATAATTAAAAGGCAATTTATGAAGAGTACTGTACCTATGCATATTAAATATCTAAAAAAAAAAACCTCAATATTATATCCTACCACCGAATTTTTGTAATGAAAACCAAAAGAAAAGCAACAACAAGATCATAACAAAATTCTTCGTTTTAATGATTTTATTATATTCCTTTATAACTGAAAATGGATCCTTCCTTTTTTCTGCTTCTGTTTTTTTTTTTTTTTTTTGAAAAATAAAGACTTTAAAAACGAATCGTGGTAGGTTTACCAAAAGAATTTTTGTATTAATTTTATATATGTGTTAGTGCAATGTTAATTTTAAGAAAATAATGTTTAAATTTTGCATCTTAAAACTTTTTAAAGAGAAATTTATTATAAATAAAATAAAAATTATAATTTATCGGGTAAGAGAAGTAGAAAAGCTTTAAACTTGTGAGTTATGTGACTGAATTAAAAAAATTAAATAAGAAACTAGTATTTTCCTAAAATGTGTGTGCATGCATCAATAGTAGTAAATCATCGTAGTATAACAGTTAGTAGTTAAACTCGTAGATGGGCCAAATCCGAACCCAGGTTCGAAAAGCACCTTTGTAAAAAAACTGGACTTTCCGAAAAGTCTGGAGTTCTAACGGCACATAGACTATTGGTGGTTACCCGTGAAAATTATTTTCTATAAATTCTAAATAGGTCTAGAGATTCTACAATTTCGGGAATGTCAAGTTCTAATAATAAATCAAAGTCCCAATCGATTTTTAAAAAATTGTGTATTTTTTATTTTGTTTTTGAAACGGAACAACTTCGCATGAGCCAAAATTGAGGATTAGTCAGTCTTTTATATAAAATAATCTAATTTAACAAACAATACTTTCCACATTGTGCAAGAAGAAAAGCTTATACAATCAATCTTGAGTTTATTTCTCCATTTTTATACCCGTATGACTATATAGTCAAAGGGTATAATAAATTTGCCATTACGTTTGTGACGCAGAGAAGGAGGGGGGGTAGATATAGACTCAAGTGTATGGATCGGATCAGAATCAAAAAAAAAATCGATTTAGCTATGTATGTCCGTCCGTCTGTACGTCCGTCTGTCCGCACGATAACTCAAAAACTAAAGGAGCTAGGATCTTGAAATTTTCGCAAATTCGTTTTTTTGCAATAGCCGTCATCGCTATTTAAATCCAGCCATTTTGGTCCATGGGTTCGGGTGGCTGCCATACAACTTCTTTTTTTATATGAGTATTTCTCTGTACCTATAACAGTTACGTGTCTGAAATTTTGGCAAAAGTAGTTTAATTTTATGGCTAAAGTTTCTGCAAAATTTGGTTGGTCTGTAGCAGTGAGTTCGAGTAGCTGCCATACAACTCCTTCTTTTATATGAGCATTACTCTATACCTATTAAAGCTGGGTGCCTGAAATTTTGCCAAAAATAGTTTAGTGTAATGGCCAAAGTTATTGCAAAATTTGGTTGGTCTACTGCAAAGAGTTCGAGTAGCTGCCATACAACTTCTTATTTTATATGAGCATTACTCTATACTATACCTATTGAAGTTTGGTGTCTGAAATTTTGCCAAAAATAGTTTAGTGTAATGGCCAAAGTTACTGCAAAATTTGGTTGGTCTGTTGTAGAGGGTTCGAGTAGCTGCTATACAACTCCTTCTTTTATATGAGCATTATATTTCACCTAATAAAGCTGGAATGTTTGAAATTTTGCCAAAAGTAATTAATGTTTATAATAATAATGATATAATGTTTATATAAAGGTCATACGGGTATCCCAGAGTTGACACAGTCTACTCTACTACACTCTTCCTCGTTAAGTATAAATTTAGATGAATCTAGTAAAAGTGAGATTAAAGAACTAGGTGAAAGTTATTTTGAAATTTACAAAGCAGTTTAATTCCTCAAGAAAAAATTTTTTAAACTCTCCTGCCACGAATTAAATAAGTTGCAAGCATTTGGGAGCCACGTTACTTAAAAAGTAACGGAATGCTTCTTAATTACGAGATGACGTTTGCATACTATATACACAGCAGAAGATCTTCTTCGGATTATTTCGATAAATTCTAAAAAAATACCATGCTCCTCATAGACAAACCACAGGATTTTTTTAGATATTCCTTTATATCTCCATTTTATCATGGATATCTTTTAACTAATAACTATTGCTAAGTAGAAATTCCCCAATACGTAAAACCCCTGCATTGAATTAGAAGAAAATCAACTCTATATATGCGTTTCTATTACTAATTATTCAATTGCTTTATTATATCTTCAATAGCAATTAGACCTTCTTACTCTTTTCAACAAAATGCAACAAATTAAAGTGCATTTTTCATAATGAATAGATTGTTGATTGGAAAGTTTATTTTTTTCTGCAGAACTCTGCATTTTCCGTATACTTTCAAAAATTTTTTTGCTTTTTTTTTGTTTTTTCTTGAACCGTAAAGTTTTTTTTTCAGTTCTCGTGTTTTCAATCCGCGAAAAAGTTTTTTTCAGGATATGCCAAATGAAATTAATAAACTTATGCTAAATATTACAAAGAACTGTGCAAAAAACCGTGGAAGAAGTTTAAATTTTTTTTTTCTTTAATTCTTGACTCGTTTAGTTTTTTTCCTGCTCGGGTTTTTTGTTCTCCTGAACACATTTTAAACTTTTCCATATAGATTGTGTTTTACGCCTGTGCATTTCAACAATCATTGATCTAAACATTAGTGGTAGAACAAAAAAAGAATGAGTAGAAATGAAAAAATAAAATGCTTTAAAAGTTTAAAATGTAGTAAAGTTTTACATTTGTTTGTTAGTTTCAATTCAATTTTTTTGTGTTTGCATATCAGTGGCAATTCAATTTTGTGGTAACCTTAGTTTCCAATACTTATAGGTATCTGCTTGTTAATTTTATTATACTTGACAATGAAAAATTCTCTTAAAAATTATAAGAAAGTTTCTAATAATTAAGTGATCTGGTGGCAAGGATTCAAGTGCAATTACGATACTTAATTCTATATAACCAATAATCCAACAAACCCAAATTCAAAAATCCTTCCATATCCCATCCTCGGAACAGATAGTTCATTTATATCACAGCTCCCACCATAAAGTTTGGTTCAAAAAGAGTCTTCCGGGCTTGGCTATGTTAAAGTCACCAAAGAAGCATCGCATAGTCGCCTTCCACCTATTGGTTTTAACCCTTTCCACTATCCTTGGCAAAAATAAAAAGGTTTAAGTTTCTTAGTTTTATAAATTATGTGTAAAGAAAAATTGCTTGGGTGATACAAAAGATTGTGGAGTTCAATATAATAAATGGTCTACAAAAAGATTAATAGATTGTCCAATAAAATAAAATCAAATTCGAAAATCGCTTTGGGCCAAATCTTATGGCATGAAAGTGTAAAATAATAATACCAATGAAATGATTTAGCCAAATGATGGCCTTGAGGTTAAGGAATCATCAAATGTTTAAGAAAAAAATGCGACGAGAATCTTTATTTCGCGTTTCCCCCAAATTGGTTGCAAATATGGGAATCATTAGAACAAAAATCTTCAAATCAATTTGAACAAAAATTAAGAGTATCTTATATTAGTTTTACAACCCATAAATTTTCTATATATATAACATATATTTATAAATATATACATATCTTCAAGAATAAAAAGTCAAAATTTATAATGATCAACAAAAATCGAATTCATAATAAAACATAAATTAGATGAAATTGGTTATTCCAGGATTATATTAGCAAATAACTGTAAATCCTTATTTATATTCAAGATATGCAGCAGGCGTTATACTATCAATCGAACGATAATAAAAAAGAAAAACCAACTGATTTTCCAATGAAAATTTAAAAATGAATTCATGTAATAGTATTTAGTACTTAAAAGTGATAGGCTTACCACAAACTGTATGGCGCACGGAATCAATAAAATCAGCCTTAAAATTACTTTTTTCTCGGAAATTATTAAAATCTACCAACTTAAATTTTTCTAGATCCAACTATCTATATTCTATAAGAAGATTTTGCAAAATTCAAATTGAAAATTATTTCATATATTGTGCATCTTAAGGACCAACAAATTTTTTCCAGTTTGTTTGCTTTTTCTATCAAAATTATTTTAATTTAACTTTAAATGTATCTGTAGCCATTTATTTCTTCTTAATGTTCTTCTTAATAATGTAAAAAAAAACTGAAAAATGAAAACTTTTAATAAGAAAGTTTTACTTCATTTATTGGAACTCTATCTGTATATAATATGAATTCGCATTCGTTAGATTTAATTAGTTAAACATGTTTTGATTTTTAATATTTTTATATGAAGTCATTTTTTTTCCATTTTTTTTTCTTTTTGTTGAAACTTTAGTTTTGAATTTGAGTTTTTAATTTTTCTTTCCAATTGGTTTATTTAATTGCAGCATTTTTTCATTAACTGCAACATGTTTATATTTTTTTGGATTTCCATTCGAAGTTGCATTGCGATAGTAAAATTTCGAAAAACAAAAAATTAGAGTAGCAAATTCAAATAATACTAAGTAGCTTGGGAACTTCTTTCTATAGAAAAGAAGATTACAGGTGCACTTGTCAACTTTTAGATACCAAATGTTCAGTTTCCCAACTTTACTTGCTCATTTTCAATTTTAACCATGTAGCTTCATTCGATTCAAATTCACCAGATTGGAAACTTTCTTTACCATATTATATTACCAACAGATTTTCATTTTTAACCACCTAGTCTAATTAGTTATTAAGATATGCATTCTGGTTCCAGCAATTTCTATGGTAATTGCATCAAGCTTTGCCCCAAGTAGTTTGCAAACGAGCTTTCCATAATACTTTACTTGCCTACTTTTAATTTATAGTGTAAATAGTTCTGAAGAGAGGCATCACTCCGAAAATGAAGCCGTAACATTTTGAAACTAAATTAACAACTAAACGTTGAGCAGTTTTCGTCCTTTCAGTGTTAATAGTTTTAGGATCAGTTCTTCAAAGACTTGATCCGATTTTAACCAAAAACAATAGGGAATCTAGATATTGTCTAATAACCGCTTCGAGTAAATTGCAAAACTCTAGCATTTTTAGTTCGGGAGTTATCTTTCCGCCCGCCACACGGACGTACAAACCTAGACAGATACAATTATGTAAATCAATTTGCTTTTCAATACTGATTCAATCCATACCTTTAAGTTTATATCTATCATGTTTGAATCGTTGAGTTACAAACGGAGGAGTAATTTTAATACACCTGTGACCTTTATCTATACACTGGTATCTTTAAAAAAATGTTCCAATCTTCTTAGCCTATGTTCAAGTAGTTTTAGATTTTAGTCTTTTACAGCTTGAATTAAATATTAAGTAATTTCAATAGCTTCAAAGTTTGTTAGGCACTACTCAAAACTGAGTAGTTAAAATTAAAAATTGTAAATTTTTAATAAACAAACAGTGATGAATAGCCAAATAAATATTTTGATGTATTATTTTCTCGTTTTTTAGTAAAATATCGACGACTAGTTTTATTCCGAAAAAATTTAAATATTGATCCTATTTCTATTGAGTACCTTTCAAAGTAATTTCAGGACAATATTAAATATCAATTTATTGTAATTGGTCAGGGATATTATATGTCAAGAATTCTCTTTTCCAGAAATGGCTTTTCTTTCGAGAATAAATCAAAATCATTATTTCCTTAATGAACTTTCTACAAAAGTTTAATTGTAATCTTCTTAGTATAATTCTTCATATTTATTGGTTATTTACATAATAATTAACTTCTTTAAAATTTTCTGAATTAAATAATAATAATTCGTAACTCAGATTTTTGAAAAAAGAATCTTTTCGAACAATGAACATTGATTTTCTGAAATATTATTAACTTTAACTGTAAATCCTCTTTCTAACTGTAAATCCTCTTTCGAAAGAAATAAATTGAAATTAAATTTAACAAGTGTTCTTCAGTAAAATTTATTGAATACTAATATAATAATATTAATAAAAATTAATTAAATTTATGGTTCTTATTTCTAGAATTTCTTGCCCACGACTTATTCTTAATGATACTTACTAAATATTGATAAATCTTGATGTAATTAAATAACTATTCAATAAAAAAATTATTTATTCTTAATTAAAGCTCAAATCTATAAAAGAAATATATAAATAACACAACAATGGTATAACAATATAATAATTTACAAGAATACTCAAAAATTGATTCTAATATTATTAAATAATTGTTAATTATAGTAATTCCGATTACAATTTTGAAGAAAAAAAAATTTTTATTATTTTTCAGTAATGTTAAGAAAGAAAATTATCAAAAACTTCATTGATAATATTCAGTAAAAAAAATATAATTTTTGGATTCAGTAGGTCTTGTCGTATCTCTAGTTATCTTTTAAAGTATTATTCAAGGGCAAAAGAGTAATAAACCTGAGAACTGGACTAAATATTAAATTTTGGAATCCTATAAGTATGCAATTAATTTGAAATTGGAATATTATTTAATATGATTTTTTAAGGGTGGGCAGTGATTGGGTGCCTTGGAACGCAATAAGTACAAAACAGTTGTGACTAAATGATATGACAGAGGGTATGCCTTAAGGATAAATATCCCTGCTTTCTGCCCTAAGAACAAGAAATGCTTGTCAAATCCTTTTCAGGTTTCAAAATTTTAAATTAGCAACTGATAAATAAAGTCCCCAGTGTGTTATTTCCTATGGATTTTATTCATGTTTAAATATAATCTTCAACTTCTTGAGAAATAAAGCTTTGGGGTGTTAGAGATCTTAGAGTGAAACTTAAAAACAGAATAGATATTCCTTTTTTCCAGAATATATATGCGCAAGTTAGATTCTGAATTAGGAGAAATTTTAAAGTTCAATTCTAAAATTATAGAAAAGGGGATACGTACCCTGTTTTTGAGAAGATCCCGCCAGAATATCATTTGTATAAATAGAGAAATAACTTCCCATGGCTTTACTTCAGATCAAATGAGAATGAATGAATTGTTTTTTTTGGTCATATGTAAGAGAGAAGTGAAAAACGTATTAGTGGATAATGATGGACGGAACTGAAAATCTTCTAGACAATGGGTTCAACACAAGTATCTAATTTATGTGGTACTTAAATGATGATAATAAGATGCTAATTAAAATTAGAACTTTCCCATTAAAACCGTGCTTTTCTTTAAATAAAAAAAAAATTACCCTAAGTACATCATTTGTTTCTAACCAATTCATGTAAGTCATTTTTTATTTATTCATGCCTACTTGACTTGGAAAAATCAACAATTTTAAAGTATTCATTCATCTCTCGTTCATATTTTGACCCATTTAGTTTCCGAAGCACTTTTTTTTTGGACACAAGTAACAGTCAAAGTAGAAAAGAAGAAAGTTATCACATTATCAAAACTTAAAAAAAAAATGAAAAATCAAATGGACCTGAAAGAATCGACTACTCAAAAAAAACCAAATCAAAGAAAAATAAAAAGTAACAGTAAAAATTTTCCAACGCATCATTAATTTTAAAACCATAAAAATTTCCTTTTAACCCAAGCCATAAAATTCTCGTGTTCATTTTTTTTTATTCTTTTTGTCTTTTATTGTTTTTCTGTTTATTAGTCCTAACTTTCAATTTTTTTTTTTTTTATTATAATTTTTGAATATTAACATTAATAACATTTACTTAAAAAGTACCTACTAAAATCTTAGCTAAAGTTGATAACTAATTGTTTCGTTATAAGAAGAGCTATAATAAAAACTTTGAAGGCCGTAGCGATTGAGGAGGAAAATGTCATCAAACTCAGCTTGAAGAAAATTTTATAAGGCAGAAACCAATTTTGGAAAATAATAACTGGCTTGGTTGTTAGTTTTCCAAAATGTTTTGAGTGTAATTTACAAGGGAGTCGGAGGCTTCTCTCGATCAAGACAAACATGAAGAAAGGCTTTTCTGATTGAACCAGAGGCATAAAACCAACCATGGCAATAACTAAAAGTTAATGCAGACCGTGCAAGATAGAAGAAAATTGTAATTGGCAATGTCCCAAGTAAGAATTGAAGAATTCAGAATAAGATAATAAGTGACCTCTAAATTTTACTATCAGAGTGCATTTTCATTTATTAAGAAAATTGTTGCCGTCAGGCGTCAGCTAACACTGCAACCTCTTAAGATTTCTTTTAACATTACAACTTTTTTTAAATGGTTTGCATCTCTTTAAAGTTGGATGAGGTTGGTGTACTACTAATAGATTGAACCTTTTCACGGTCATTTTATCACAACTTTTAGCAACCTTTTCTGGTTTCAACTTCGATAAATGTAGTAACAGCGTTAAAACCTAGCAAGCGGTTTCATTGTTTCCTTATTAGTTATGGATTTATAGTTCCACTATTATGTTTCGAATATTTCCATTCTTCTACAGTAGTACAAATATACTTTTTAAACTTTTAGGAGCGCCTGCATTTAACCGTATAATCCAATAATAATGATAGTACCTAGGGTTTTTTGTGTCCTAATAGTCTCCCATTTCTATTTTTCAAATAGATCCGAAACATCTCCAGTACATCCTTTTTCCTACTTTCAAGCTGCGTATGCATATAACGGTATAATCCCATTATTTATCAAGAAAAATCTTCATAAAACAACAGATTTAATACGGCGGTCTTTTTTAAACACATTTATGTTCTATTTGAAAATCATGTGCTACCTTTTCGGAAATTTAAAGATTGCATATAATAGGGCGATGGAATATCGCCTTCATTAATGCGCTGGATAATGAGCTGCAATAGTGCGCTGTAATAGTGCGCTTGAATAGTATACTAGAAAACTTTCCTTTGTAAAAACGGTAAAAGAGATTGATAAAGAGCACGCCTTCTCATTTCATATTAATAATGTCTATTTCCTACAAAGAAAAAAAAGAAATAATTCTTTATTCTTTACTTTAACTTCTCAATTTTTTAACTTTTTTTTATAACAGAATAATTAAAAAAAAATTTTTTTTTTTTTTAAAGTTAAAAAAAAATTAAAAAAAAAAGAAACAAAATCTATTTTACATAACAGTTTGATTTTATATAAATTTTTTTTTTTTTTATTATCTTTTTGAACTTCGCTTTATTATTAACGGTACAAAAAGGAAAATCTTTAACAAAAAAAAAAAAAAAAACTGCGACTAACTGCTTTACTGCTTCATAATTTTTAATGTTCTAATTTTTAGCCTTTACGATTACAAACTCAATACAAAAGAGACACCAAAATTGACTAGGCTGTACCAAATATACACAAAATTCAATAAAATGAAAAAAAAAAAAAAAATTCAAGGATATACCGTTATTTTCTTATGAGAGGGAGATCTCTTAGTTTTTTTTTTTTCCTCTCCTTTTTTTTGTGTTGTTCTTCACACTCAATTAATCCTTGTTAAGTACCTTTTTAAGTTTTTGATAATTAAAGTAAAAAAAAAAAATCCTCCTTCTCAATTTTTGCGTAAATACTATATAGAGATATTTGTATTCGTTAGTAAGAAAGAGATAGAAAACTCTAAAATTCTTAAATTAATTTTGGTATTTTTGTTTTTGTTATTTTCGTGGTTATTAAAAAAAAAGAGGACCGTTATGATTTTAATTTTTTGTTTTTATTTTTTTTCTATCTGTATATGTTATTATTAGTAAGTGGTAATTTGTTAGTGTGTTCTTTTGTTTTTTTTTTTTTTTTTTTTTTTTTAATTATTATTATTGTTATTTTTTATCTTTTTAAGTAACTTATAATATTATCTTGTTGTGTCCTGTCCTTTTCTATACACAATCACACCAGAGGCTAACCGAGAAAAACATAACAAAAGTATGGGAAAAAAATAAAAAATAATTATAAGGTTGGTATAGTGTTTTTCTATTTCATAAAAACAAAATTCGAAAAAAAAAAACAAAATAAGAAAGAAACGAAACATTGTAAAAGGGATGAAATCATTGTTGTGATTAAAAAAGCTTTAAAACTATTTCATACACTTAGATGCATAATAATATGTTCGATGTAAAAAAACAAAGGGAATTACTTTACATGTGCTTCTTACATCGACTTGACTAATTTAAATTAGAAAATTCGTATTGATAAGGTATCAGGGCATTTTTGAGGAATTACAGTTATTATTTGAAGACAAGCAACATTGTTGAAAATAAATATCCATTAAATGCAAAAATACATATTAGGAAAGTCCATTTAAGGCAAATCCATTTAGAAAACCACTAGCTTAACTAACAATTCGTAACAGTACAGGGACCGTTTTAGAAATGTAGAAAATATCAAGAAAGTAGAAATGTATATAAATTTGATTCCATGAAAATGAAGTACCATGAGAATTCCTTATAAGTAGTATAAGTTCGTACATATGTTGCGCTACTTAAAGGTAACGTCTATGAGGGCTGTCTATATTTTATTGAAAATTATTTTATGCGTCTGTTGTTAATATTATGACTATACTAATAACAGCGACTACAATGGGACGATAGCAAAAATTTTTTAATAAATACTATCGATTTTGAGAGAAATAACGACTTAGTTGACTTTAAGACAAATGGATCCGTGTATAGTTTGACATCTTTGACACAAATGATTCTTTTGCGACAAAATCATGTATTAATTCGTCACAAAGCTGCCCTTTTTAATGCAAATTGACAACAATATTTTACTTACATTTACCACTGTCCTGCGCTTTCTTTTATTCCAAAGTACACTCTATTATTTTGCAAGCTAGTGTAAAACTTGAACACAATAATTATTATTATTGTAAATAAATATATATATCTATATATAGAAATATATACACCTATACCAATAGATGTACAAATTTCTTATTATAATAATCTCTTGGGCGTTTTATTATGGTGTGTGGTGTCGCTGAATTGAATTTTTTTTTTTTTTCGATGGGTTTTATTATGTTTTTAGGTCTGCTTGTTAAATTGGTGCTAAATTCTAGAAATTAATGTGTCAACATTTTAGAATTTGTTATTGTCAGAAAACTAATGACATTTATTGAAAAAAAAAACGCAAAAAAAATTAAAAAGAAAATTAAAAGCGATTAAATTCACCGTGTACAGCAGAAATAAAGTGAAAGAACTAAGATGGAATCATAATTAAGAGGATTGTTGTAAAAAAAAAAAAAGAAAATGAAAAGGCGATTAAGACTGTAATCTTTATATTTAACATAAATTATAGAATTAAAAAAAGACAAAGTATTGATTAGAATAATAATTGTAATTAAAAGTAACTTAGTTGAATTTTTTTATTTAAAATATTAGTTACTTTAAATTCTAAATAGCAAAGAGAATTATTGGTTTAAAAAGTTTTTCAGTGGTTTGGATGATCAGATATTTCGGAACTTGGTCCCTTGTTTGAATAAAATAGGTGTTAAGACATTTTTCGGAATAGGAACATAATGAATATGTGAAATATAAATACCGTCTTCAACGCCACCTAGAATCTTAAAATACTGGGCGGAATAGGAATTGGAAAAATGGTAACAAAGAGGAGTTAAAAACAAGTTAATTTTTTTTTTTTTACAATGGAAAGCTCGAAAGCTACCTACTGGAGCTGTGCGTCGTTCTTTTAAGTAATGTTCGACTTTAACACACCAAAATCACAAAACTTTTTCAACCAAACGCTGGGACCTGTCATGTAAATAGGAAAAAGGATAGGAAAGGATAATTGGGCATTGTTTTGGCAAAATATAGGATTCTGCGATTGTGGGGGATAAGGAAAATTGGATGGGATATTTGAAAAAAAAAAAGATGTCTCCAAATATGTTGTACACACTTTCAGAGAGCCCATTTTTGAAATATAGTTCCAAAATCTGGACATGCGAATAACATACGAATTTTCATGAGCTGTGTTGCAGCACCTGGTTAATTCAACAGCACAGGGAAGAGTCTCTGTTGTTCTTCTTGTGACAAGTTGGAAAATCATGAGTGGAAACATTAGTTGTTCAATTTCTTTAGATCAGGTGAACAGTCCCACCAAGATATCTATATAACAAGGTCAGTGATTCAACTGTTACGTTATGGTTCAACTGTCGTTGAGGTAACGTTGGCATCATTTAAAAGACGAATAACACTATTTTGCACTTTATCAACATATCCCAGCTTCGTAAATTTACAACTACCGAAAATCTATAACGAACATTACACAACAACATATCAGAATTGTTAGGTATTTCATTTCAGTAATATAAAGCTTTGAATAAAATTCTATTACTTAATGTATAGGTACACCGACTGTTGCAAATTATTTAAAAGAAAAACAAAACTAAGAAATGTTATTAATTCATACATAAATAAAAAGTCTCATAAAAGTCCTTAAACTTACCATAAAACATATGTATGAGGAGTGAAACCAAAGCACCACAACATTTATAAACTACAAAGGAGCATAATCTTATGCCAACTTTTTCTTTAACTAGAAATTAAATTAAAAAAAAAAGAAAATTTGTGAACAAAACTAAAATTTGAAAAAGAAAACATGAAAAATATTAATAAATCTTTGAATAATTGCAATTTTTTTGCTTCCATGTATTATAAGAAATGTATGTACACCTCCTTTTTACTTTATTATAATAACATAAATATATATTAAAAATGTTTCTTATTAAATTTGAATAATTAAACTCAAATTAAAAGACGTAGAATTAAATCCAAGATTTATTCTATAAGATTTTCCTCTTGCATAATGTTGTTCATCCATCTGGCCTGTCTGCAAAGTCGTTCTGAATTTTTGGAAAAAATAAAAATATTATTACCAAATTTCATTAAAATCGGTTGTGATTTTTATGAATTGAGATTCATCTTTTACAATATTTTAAAAACTAACATTTTTTGAAGGCTGACAGTGTTGAGGGCCTCATTATATTGAACACATACATTTCCTTTAGACTTCAGAATTTAATAAATACAGCATAAAATATCTATAACTTAATATTCATAACTATAATTTGCGACATTTCGGTTAAACTCAAATTGATATTACGAGAACTATGGTAATCTTTATAGGATGAGTAATACTGTAATATTGGAGTACTCTTTTCATTAAATAAACTTTAAATTATAATTTTATTAAACATTTATCCAATTTTTTGGTAAATCTTAATTCAAATCACTTAAAATATCATAAACTACAAATAAAAAAATTATAATTGAACTATTCAATCGAACAAAATCATTTGTCTATTTAATACAAAAAATAATCATCAAAACAGCAATATCTAACGGTATTTCCTGCTTTTCTCTACTTCTTTTGTTTTCAAACAAAAACAGAAAACAATCAATTTTTTGATTACATATATTCAATTTCTATTGAATTCAATATTATATCCAAAAGAAAAACCTCACAATATCATTTAATTTCACACACCACTACAAATAAAATTCATCTTAGTATAATTCGGTTACTTTTAACCGTAATCCTTAAGTATAACCTATAGTTGCTCATCAATTTTAAATTACTCAATACCAAAAAAAAAAAAAAAAAGACTGTAGTAGTGCGATAATAGTATAATAAATGAGACCCTAAATTTGACATAAAAGAAGTATTTAAGGGATGATGAAAGTACACAGTATTTGTAACTTTATGTTATTATTCTAAAGCTTTGAATTTCAGATTATGTGACCTATGGGCTTTTAACTATCATTAATATGAAAACTTGTTAGATATGGTTTTCTGGTCTTTAAGTTTTTTTTCTTTTTTTTTGTTTTTTCAGTTTTGTTTGCTTTATTTCAATATTGTGTTTGTTTGTATGCACTTGTGTCTGTATAATAGTATTAGAAACTAAAAGAAAAACGACAAATTTTCTTTTGAATAGTTGCTATAGAATTGAATTTTTTTTTAAGTGATTGTTTTTTTGTTGTGCTATTGTCCTCGAAAAGGAGAAAGTAAAGAACACACACGGATTCAATCCATTATTCATTAGTATTTAAAATTAATAGAGTGTTAAATTTATTAAGTAGACATGGACAATTTTTTAATACTTCCGCACCATTTACAAGAAAGAAAGGAAAAATGAAAATAAAAATCTGTAACAAGATTTGGTGTAAAACTTAAATCCCTTTTTGAAAATTTTCTACAAACAACATGGATTGTCAATATATAAAAATTAAATTTAAATATGTGGAAAAGTGATAGCTAGAGAGTAATGGTGTCATTAGTACCTTAAGTTTTTCATTGGAAAAATTATCAAAATTAAATTTTTATCAGGCTTTTGAGGGAGAAAATTAGGTAAAGCAACTTTATTAAAAATGATTATATTAAGCACCCACTAAAGTAGGGGCCTACATTTTTAAGCAACTTTTATAATCATGTACTGGATATAATCAAGGCTTAAACGCAAGATCCTTCGAAATTTTTACTTTTAAAGCTTACAAAAATTAGAATTTAAAATTTCAAAACATTGTGCTCTTAAAAAAAATGCTTAAGGAAAATTAGGGTCGGTCGCTGCAGTACATTCTTCTGATAACATAATGATTAAAAAGTACTAAAGCTTCTCAGGCATACAATTAGTAACAATTTCACGCTTTTAAATTGAATTTAACTCTTATATCATCCGTCATCACCCACAATCCCAGAATCCTATACTCTCTAAGTTTACCATTGGAACTACGCACAGCTTTAATAGCTGGCATTCGAAGCTTTCATGTCTCTAGTTGAAAAAAATACTATATCGAGAATTTGTAACTTTCATGCATATCTTTTGAAGATCAGCTTAAGCCCTTTTCCGTGACTATTTTTATTATAAAGTAAGTGAGCAGTGTTTTTAAATGAATTTGGATTTTCTTTAAAGTATATTTTTTTTAAGCATGGCAAAACTTCGTCAAAGCGTATTTTAAAGTTTGTTTATCTTAGTGCGTAAAATTTAATCCGTCCTTAAAGTAGTTAAAAATTGATATCTAAGTTTTCAAGGAGAGTGTTAAATAACACTCTAGTAATGCTTATTGAAATATTACAACGTATTAGACTTCTTGTAAATGCCACCTTTGGCAACATTTAGACACCTATTCCCCAAAAAAACCATCGGCACCTTCCAGCTATTGTTAATTAATAAATTTAATTTACAAAATCTTAAATCTCAGTAAGATAATAAGTCAGTTTAACATTATGATTTCTATAATGCATCTCTATATGAAAAACTTTAAAAAAAACTTAAAATAAAAATCTTTTCTTTAAAATCACCTTCAATATTTTAAATGAAAATATTTTTAGAATTTTGGTAAACATTTTGTAAAAATCCATTACAATAAAAGTACCTTTGGTACTTTTTACTTTCCAAAAATTTAAAATTGAGAAAAGAAAAACGAATGAGAAAAGTTCAAAGTTTTCAATCTATATAAAGGGTTATGGTTATCTTTGGAAAAAAAAATGTTTTCCCTTTAAAAACTAATAAATCTTATGCAATTTTATTTTTTTTTTTTTTTTATAGAAAGATATCTTTATTCAGTTGCATAAGGTCTTATAAATCTTCCTGTTGGTCTTTAGTATAATGTTTATGTTCTCTTTGCTATATTTTTATGTATTTTCTGTTTTTTGCTTTTATTTGTATATTTAAGATATTTTCTGTAATAATTATCTTGGGAAATATTTTGTGGTTTATGTTCAGTTTTTCATTTTGATTTTTTCAACAAATATTTTATATTTTTTTTCTTATCAGCAGTTTGAATGCATAACATAATATTTAATAAAACAAACTTTAAAGATATTTCTTGCCCAACTTATTCTATACTTTATTTATTTGAATTGATGAAAATAGCTAACGGTATTTCCTTGTTTATCTGTAATAGCATTCTTTGTCCAAGTAATTCTATATAATTTTGTGAATCGAATATTTTAAAGTTTGAATTACAAGCTATTGTATGCAATCTATGTATATTCAAATTGCATTCTATGAAAATGTCCTTAAAATATTTCAAATCATATTCGGAATCTGTAATGAAAATTGAGGTATCTACAGTTGGATGACAGAGTAGTTAAAATACTGATTTTTCATTTGAAAGGTCCGGGTTCGATTCCCAAAAATAGTGAAGTTTTTACAATATTATAACAAATATTAGCTAATCTAAATACTATCTAAAGTTCAAATTGTATGTGAAATTCATTAAGATCAATTCTTATAATGAGAATATAAAATGTCCCCCATTCCAACATGTGCCTATGGTATAGACAGCTTTTTATGGTATAGCCTAACAGTTGTACATTTAACATCAAATAAAAAAAATTATAATACATGATTTCATTTATAATTAAATTGATTTGTCGATTAATTTTCTTTAAGGTGATGGAAACCTTAAAATGACGCATACTTAAAATCAAATAATTTAATAAACGAATAATTATAATAATGTTATTCACGTGGATATTACTAAGTATGTATATAAAATATTAAAATAATTTCAATATTCTGAAATAAATGTTTAAATAATTAATTTTAAATTTAAAACTGAAATACAATAGTTACTTTTAGAGTTTTAAATATTTCAATCACTTGAGCCGCAGAATGTGAAATTTTTTCTGACAAAAAAATCAAGCAAGCCTGAATAAGCAACAGAACGACATTTAAGAGTCCTTGCAATTAACTTTTGAACTCTGAGTGAGAGCAATTTGAAAAGCGATCTTTCGTGCAATAATTTTTAAACTTCCTTGTCAATATCTTAATTTCCTCCCCACATCTCTACAGACTTATACAGTCTTGTAAATCAATTTCTCAACTATGCTACTATAACCTAACCTCAAAAATTTTTTTTTTGTTTTTCCCATATCGATATTTTAGGAATTTTATTTCACCAAATACTTTAAATTGAAGTTTCAAGTTCTGTTACAGACTTATTGCTTCAAAATTTATTTCTTAGAAAAACAGAAGCTTTAATTTCGTAAAAATAACAAAAGTTCAATAAGTTTAGGTTCATTTCACTTAAAATTTTTTAGATATACAAGATATAAAAAGAGAAGAACATACAGATACTTCTTGTACAAAATTTTATCTATTTCAATTTTTAAAAAAAATTTTTAATTTAAAAATTGAAAAATTTTTTTTGTAAATAACCTTAACCTTAACATCAACACCAAAAAAAAACTTTTTTATACTGATTACTCTCTTTCAATTATTATTATATAATATTATAATAAATTCTTCTAAAAACAATTTGCATAACGTTGAAATTCTATTCTTATTTTTGAATCTGTGTAGACAAATCTATAAAATATACAAATACAAATAGAATAGAAAAAATTTAAATAAACAAACACACAAACTTACAAAAAATGGAATTTTTTTTTTTTTTTTTTTTTTTTTTTAAGAAATAAAATTTCACCTTTATTTAATAGCAAACAAAAAGTATAACAGTACTTGCTTTTTGTTTACAATTTCTATTTAAATTATTTTTTATCTTCTATCTCTTTCTTTTTTTTTTCTATCACTTTTTCATAACTGATTTTTTTTTTTGTTTTTTTTTTGTTTTTTTGTAACTTATGTTTCTTAACAATTTCCTTACAATTTTCCTATGGTTTAAAAAAAAAATTTTTTTTTTTCTTTTACCTCAGTTTTAATATTTGCTTTTGTTTTTGTTTTTGTTGTTTTTTTTTTACCTATGGTGGGTATAATATTATTAAATAAATGTAAATTTTTAGTTGTTGTTGTTTTTATTATTATTATTATTATTATTATTATTGTTTTTTTCACCATAAATTCTTATATCTCTGGTGAATTTATTTAAAGAATATCAGATATTATATACAATATGAATACATTTCGTTACATTTATTTGTATAACATATTTTTTTTTTAAGAAGATAACAGTAAATGTAAAATACCCACCTTTAAAATATCGGTATTCCTGATGAAAAGAAAAAGAACAATACAAAAAAAAAATAAAAAATAAAAATATTTCAGAGCGCATAAAAATCTTATCAGACATTTTAAACGACAATAAAAATAACAAATACAACAAACCAAAAAGGGTAAACTTCCGAATATGAGATCTTGTTTTATACTTTTGACTTTTGTAAATTTCAGTTATATTTTGATTTGTAATTTTTTTGAAAGAGAAATTCTTTGGTGAATTCAGGAAACCAAATCTTTATTTCTCAGTTAAAATAAAATTAAAAACTGCATTTATTTAATATTTTGATTAGGGATCTTATCTTATAAGTTACCTCAAATAGCAAATCCTAATTTTATTATCTACTTTTATTATCTACTTAGTTGAACTGGAAGGTTCCAAAAATTTTTTCCAAACTAATCGGCTGATTCTCCAAGATCTCAAAAATATTAAAATTTATATTTTTGAGCCCCTCCAGGTTCTAAACAGAGACTGTCACGTCCTATGGATCTAAATTATCCCAAAATTTTAAGTGTCTAACTTAAGCCGTTTAAAAAGCATGCTGGTTCGAAAATTCTGAAAGAAATTTAGTTTCGTACAATGGTAAATTTTAGTAACTTGTGGAGATATTGTGTTACATACATATATTATAAAGCTTATAGATGCAGTTGGTTTCTACTGTTTTCAGATTTAAAATATATCTTGTAGAACTCTTGTTATAACAGTTTAAATATAGGGCTATTTCTAACTTTTGGGAGCTGTAGCTCTGTAAAAGATGAGTCCACAAAAAAGTTTCTTCTATGTAATACTGCATTTAATGTGAACTATTTTTTCACTCGATTGTTTAAGCTCACGGATATTGCAAAGCATCTCAAATTCTCACGTAGGTTTTCGTTAGCTATTTTTATATGTACCAGTTCAGTCATTTTAAATTGCTTAAATTTCGACACCTTTTCCAACAAAAAGCAAAAAAAAAATTTTTTAAAAAATATTTTAAGAAAAAGAGTATTTTCCGGATTTTTCACCGCAGAAAATAAAGAAGGATGTTAGGTTACTTACATTTCAAACATTAAAAGAATATGTTACTAAAAAATAAAACAACAATTGTATAAACAATTTTTTTTTTTTTTGGTGTAAAACATTTTTACATTTGAACCATAAAACATATTTTCTTAAATCAAAAAAAAAAAAAAAATAAAAAAAAACAAGAAAGAGAAAGTAAACATGAAAATCATCATATTATTACTTTAATTTTTCATTTAAATAAGCAATGGAATGAGTTACAACGAAAAGTATTTCATCTTCATTTGCAGTTGGAATTACAGTTACAATAGGAAATAAAAAAGTAAAAACAAAAGAAATAGAAAATTTTTTGAGAAAACGGTAAATGCTTATCATTTAACATTAACTTCACAAATTTTTCTCATTGTTTTGACTTATTCGTAAATCTTTCGTTTAGCGTTTCACTTCCCTCAACGAATAGGTTTAAATTTAAATATTACGTTTGAAGGTTAAAAAATCAGGGATACAACTCTTATGACTTGCGCAATTGCGTATTCCGAATTAACAATTTTTATTCATTAAGAGTTTGCGTTTATTCTGTGTCCAACCCACACACTATCTTATATTTTGATATTAGTGGTATAAAAAGTGCCTGTGTATCTTCTTTTTCGTATTTTCGGAACGCTTAAAACGTCTTCTGTCAACACATTCGACTGTTAAATTACCTAAGACATTACATTATCCTTCTTTTAATAGACTAATATCTAACTCACAGATGACCTTTTCTTTACATTTCTAATTATTAAATTATTGCAGTAAAATTTTAAAAATTTTTGTCACTCACTGTATTTATTCACAACATTTGAAAGAACATTTTTGTTTTAACAAAATATTTTTTTATTGCTTTTCATATAAAAATTCACAAAAAAACAGCAACTGAATAATGAAAAACTTTTTAACTGTATAATTATAATTCCAACGGTAAATACAAGTAAATGAATGCAACTTTAAAGTAAATTTACTATCTAAAGTAAATTGACAGAAAAATAAAAAAAAATTACAAAATTAAATCTAAAAAAAAAAAATTTTAATATTTGGTTTTCTAGTAATTTTGTTAGGAAGGAAATATCATTTTTAAGAATAACAGTAAAAATTAAAAAAAAAAATGGTTTCCTTTATTAAAATTTTAAATATTTTCCTAACTAAATGAATAAAACACATATTTTAGAAAGTAAAAAATTAATTTTAATTCAAATATGTACTTATTCATATCATTTTTTTTTTTTAATTATTTAGAAGCGAAATCTTATAAATTTTTTAAAGTCTTAAATATTTAAAAATTCGTTTAAAGCTAAAATTTACCAATGTCATTTAAATTTTTTTTCAAGGAAGTTGTACATATTTTAATTGCAGGAAAAACTAATTCCAAAATTGTTATAAAGAATTTGTACGGATAAATTTAAAATATGCCATCATTATTACGGACCTAGATAAAATATTTGAAAGCAAGGCCTAGAATATATGCATAGTCTCGGTAGTGAAATGGGTCAGCACTTTAATGTTTCCGAAATAATGAAGTCATTGTCGGAAAAATCAGTTATTTAAAAAAAATTGTTTGCGGAGTATCAGATTTTTTCACGATACTTTGTAGAAAACATCCAAAATAAGCCAGAATATTTACACTACACTACTAAAGGCCCAGGTTCGAATCCCAGTGAAAAAGAAAAAACTGTTCAGGTTTTTGACTCGACTCAGCTACTATTCGCCATTGGGTTTAAATTAATGGCTTAATCATAATAATATAAACAAATGCAAAATATAAACAAATAATTTAATTGAATAATATAACTCACAGATAACGAATGCCATACAACTCAAATAGAAAATATTACAATATAAACAAAAATAGAAATGTATCTAGTGAAAATCTAAGACGTTTCTACCATGTTATAACGCCTGAAATTATCTAATTTTTAAATTGTATGTGGAATTCATTAAGAGCAATTCTAATAACACGAATATAATATAACTCCCTGTTCCAACATGTAACTATGGTATAGACAGGCTTATTAGCCTACGAGTTGAACAGTTAACGCTTACACACAAAAAAAAAATATCTTTGTCTATTAAATAAATACCAAATATTTGCGTGCACCTCTAAATTCGAGGAAGAAGGATAAATAATCGCTATGTTTATATATTTTTACATGGCTGTAAAGGAAAATTGAAAAATTATGAATGAAAATCTGAAAATTTTGGAAAAATATTTAGAATGGTAATGTGTATATAATTTTTTTTTGATTTACATATCAAATATGATAAAAATTAATATTTAAAAAATGAACGGGACGACTTTAATCCAAACACACACACTTTCCTCTCCAAAAACCGTACTTTTGTAAGTATCTAAAAAACGTGTAATAATTTATAACACTTTCTTCATCATATTAATTTCCAATTAAAAATTATTTCACATAATTTGTATAATATACTTTTCAAAATTATATTCAAAGTATGTGTATTTTTCAAAACCCACTAATATTTCATAAAAGAAACCCATACGCTGACGTAATGTATAAATATTAGCATAGAAATCCCATAATTCATTAAAATTAGATTTTTCCTGGAAAAAAGAATGTAAGGGATAAATTTTTCCAAGAAAAAAAAAAACACTCCAAAAAAGTAAGTGTGTCAGAATTAATAGGAAAATACAACATTTTTAATTTCCATAAGCTGAACCTTTCAAGAGTTTCTCTAATTAAAAGAATTCCAAGAATATAAATATATCATTATGATATTGTATTTATTTAATAATATGCAAAGAAACCTAATTTTAATCTTAGGTTAATGAGAAATTCTTTTATAAGTACCCCAAAAAAAATTCAAGATGAAAGCATACCGTTAATTTAAGGCGTAATAACGCATTCATAATTATTTGTTGAATTTTATGAATTAAGAACCAGTGCCTTTACGCAAGATTTCACTTTGTGACAATAAATGAAGTCTTGACCCTTTATTCTTCAAACAAAAATTAAGTCGTAATAATTGAATAGAGAAATTTTGATTTTATTTCATTGCTAAGGAATTTTAACTTTAATAAATGTTGACCTTTAATTGACCTTAAAGAAACTTCAAAGATTTATTTATTGTATTTTTAGGTTTTTTGTGTTCTAACAAGTAATGTTCGAATTAAAATTATTTTCAATCCTTCCAAAATTTTCTTTTTTTAAATAAAGTTTTGTTATTTTCAAAAAAAAAAAAACGACATAGAAAACTAAGGAATTTTCAATTTTGAAAACTTTGAAGACAAGCCACAGGAAAAATGAAAATTTCTAATAAAAAACCAATTTTAATTTCTTTTGATTTTTTATTGAATATTTGGTTTTTCATTTTAGAAATTTTCAAAAAAATTTATTGTTAACCCTGACTGACGTCAGTAGATTTTTAAATATTTTTCACTTTAGGGTTAAATTAGATTAAAAATTTTGATTTAAATGTGCTTTGATTACACATTACCAATTTTTTAAGTATCACAAATTTCATTAAAATAGGGTAGTTATCACGAAGAATTTAAAATAAAATTATTAAGTATCACAATTTCCATTAGAGTAGGGTAGGTATCACAAAGAATCTAAAATAAAATATGGGTTTTATTACAGACTTCATTTAAAAATTCAACAGTTTAAAAGTATTTTAGGCAATACTTGGGCGAGTATTGTACTACTGAAAGAAAGATTACTACAAACATAAATATTGCATTAATATTTTAGCCTCTTTAAGTTTAAAAGCATCTTTAAGGTGTGATATGTATTTAGGCAAAAATTGAAATACAAATTTGAAAATACAGCCCTTGTATCACAATCAAGCTCTTTAAAATTTTGAGCTATGATCCTGATTTGACGAATATATGGACAAATAGACAGACCTAAACACATATCTAGATTGTTTCACGGGCAGGTTCATAATTCCAGGCAGGTTCATAACTCCCAGAGCTATAATTCCCTTAGGGACTTTTAGCTCATTTAGTGGGACATAAGTCATTTAGGGACATAATTCCCTTGACATGTGGATCATAAGTTACTTTAAGAAGTTATCACCTATTAAGTGTGCTATAACTCCCCATACTAAGGAAATTATGACCCTGAGAGTTATGATCCTGCACCTTGTTTCATTTTTCGATTCTGATTCAATTTATTCACAATTCATTCACTTGGTTTTAAAATGTTTCTGTTCCTTCTCAGCATCACAAAAGCAATGGCAAATTAAGTATATCCCAACAATTACGTTAGTAGTTTGACATTCCATACAATCGTCAAAATGTTAAATGCCCCACTAATGTTGACAATTTTATTAAAAAAAAACTCTTGTCCTTAGTTATTTTATTTTTTGAACAGCGTGTTGATTTGTTCAGAACAATTTTTTGAATACTTGTTACAAAATACCAACTTTCGCCCTTTTCATTTCCATTTTCTGAAAATAAGTTAAAATTTTTCTAAATTTTTTTAAACAACTTCTTTTTTTATTTTATTTTTTTTTTTTGTTGTTTATTTTCTTAATACTTTGCATCACCATTTGATTTGAAAAGTTTTATTTTAATTTTTTTTTTTTTTTTACATTTTTTAAAAAAAAAAAATAAAATAAACTTTTAGTTGAAATTCTTTACAATTTTAAAGAAAATAAAAAAAAATTTTGAAATATAAAAATTTTTTTTTTTTTGTAATTTTCTATTGCTGTTTTTGATTACATTTCGATTGATAAAAGTACCTGTTTTCGGAACAGGTAAATTTGGAAAAACAACCAATGGAAACACAAAAAAAATTTGGTCTTGGAAAATGCTTCTTTCATTTTACTTCAGTTTTCTGTCATTTTAATTAATTCTTCCTAAAAAGGGGGAAGGGGGAGACAAAAACAACTTAAAAAAGTATTTAGGACCAAAAAAAGTTTTTTGTAGCGAATTTAAAAAAAAAAAAACAAAAATCTGATGTATTTTTTATTATTTTTCTGTTAAAATGCAAATTAACGCACACAATTAACTTTTTTCGAAGTATCCGGTTCTTTCTGGATTTTATTTGTAATTTTTTATTGTTTTTAAATAATTTTAAGTGTCTAACAGTACTTCGGTACTAAGTATTCGAATTAATTGGAGGCTTTTATCATTGTATAGTCTAAATAGAAAATACGGTGTCTCCACTGCGCTGTACCGGTCTAGTTTGAATCGACCTTTATACTATAGAGGTTAATTATGTTATCTAAATTTTGGAAAATTCTCTTAGATTTCGAATCCGCGAAACAAGTTTAGATTTAAAGAGTGTTTCGAGGGTGAATTCTCCTTACGAAACCTAAATAGTCGGCTTTTCGTACACTAATTAGAAAATAAATCTAGAAAAACCTTAGAAAAAACCTTTAAGAAATCCTTGGTAGATTTTACAATCTTTTATTAAGATTTTATTTAACTAGAGATATTATTTAGCATCTAGGATAGGTTTCAGCAATTTTTTAGAAGAAAGTTTAAAATTTTTTCTAAATACGTTAAGATTCCACTTTAAAAAATTCTAAACTTTACTTTACGATCGTATACCTATATTGGTAACAATCTTAAAGTAATAAGTTCACTAGAATACAGTTGTATCTGAAAAAATTTTTGATTATCCATTTATTTTCTCCTTACTCTTTTTGGGACAATAGCTACCTTGCTAGAAATTTCCATCGTGCTTTGTTACGTGATGTTATTTTTCCACTCTTCCGGATTATACCTAAACTTAATAGCTCTATGATTATTGTTCTGTGTCAGGTGTTACTCGACCGACCAAGTTTTCTACGCTTCTTTAGTATTTTTGCAGCGTGCAAAATTCCATTTTTTTTTCTTATCCCATACGAATCGTATATGAAAATTCACTTAAATACCTTCAAAGCAGACTAGAAAGCGCATTCCATTTTATTTTAATATTCTAATACAGAATGACGTTCTTTTAATTCTAGAATCCTAGTTTCAAATGAATCTTAGACACAAAAAACTATAGATTCATCAAAATCGTGTGTTAAAGGTATGACCTGATCTAATCTAACAATATGTGAAACTTGTACCTTTATCTGTTATTAAAATTTGCCTTTAGCAATATATTAAAAATTGGTAAAGGTCTGCAATACAAAAAAATATTTAAAATATGTGCGGAAATTCCCTAAAAAAAATATAAAGTTCTAATATTTGAATATAAACTAAACTTTAAAACATCAGAATGGTAAACTTTTAATAATCTAAGACACTTCTTGATATTTTAAGGTCTAGTAAAATCTAATGCATTAATTTTCTGTGATATTCGTTAAGATAAATTCTAATAACATTCTCTACTGTTCCAATATACACATACGCTATATTGAAGTCAGTCCTACTTTTGTATTAACAGGTGAACACCTAGCTCTGAAAAAAACAAATAAACTATTTTAAATTTCAAAATTGAATCTCCAATACTTCATTTCCCGCTTTAGTTTGACATTCCAAGTGCGTCTTTAAAAAACTCTCATATGTAATGAAACATTTAAATTAACAACCGACTTGTAATTTTTATTGCTTTTTAGCACATTTTCAAAAAATTTTGTAAAAATGTGCCTATATAGCTTCACTCTGTCCGTCCGTCCGTCCGTCCGTCCGTCCCTTTTTACCTACGATTGACTAAAAAATATCAGAAATGGGTAGGTTTTGCAATAAAAATAATTTAATGTTAAAACTTTTTTTTGTAGCCCCCCCCGTTACGGAGCTACAGCCCCTCAAAGTCGAAAAAAGCCCCATATTTAAACAGTTATAATTAGAGTTCTATAAGGTATATTTCCAAACTGAAAACTGTAACAGACAGCTGTTCTTATAAGCTTTACAAATTTTTAAAAACCAATTGTATAGGGTTACCATACGGTACTAAAATTTACCGTTATTCAAAACTAAGTTTTACAAAATTTTTGGTCCCTCATAACTTCATAACGGCTAAATCTAGAAACTTGAAATTTTGGGAGAAGTTAGATCCTTAGAAATAAGTAAGAGTCAGTTAACAAAATTTTTTTGTCACGCCCCCTCTTTACGAGCTATAAGGGGTCGAAAATTGAAATTTTGCTAAAAATTTAGCTTTTAAACACCTATAACTTGAATACCAGTTAAAATTTTTTTTTATTTGTATACAAAATTGAAAGCTCCAAAACGAAGGTTTCAATAAGTGTCAAAGGTTTTTCTTAATTTTGACTTTGTCCGTCCGTCCGTATGTTTACAAAAACTTTTACACCGTTTGAAATAGAGTAAAGAAATTTTAACCACGGGTAGATATTACAAAAAAAATAATTTCGTAGAAGAATTTTTTTCTGTAGCCCCCCCCGTTACGGAGCTACAGCCCTTCAAAGTTGGAAAAAGCCCTATTTTTAAATTATTATAACATGAGTTTTGTTAAGTATATTTTCAATCTGAAAACGGCAAAAGATAGCTGGTTTTATAAGCTTCACAAAAATATAAGGCTAAAATGTATAGGGTTACCATACGGTACTAAAATTTACCATTAAGCTAAACTCAACTTTTGCAAAATTTTTGGCCCCATATATCTTCTAAACGGTTCAACCTAGGGTCTTGAAATTTTGGGAGAAGTTAGGTCTTCCAAAATTAGTAGGAGTCGGTTAACAAAATTTTTTTGTCACGCCCCCTGTTTAGGAGCTATAAGGGCTTGAAAATTGAAATTTTGCTATTTTCAACCACCTGTAACTTTAACACCTGTTCAAATTTTTTTTTACAAATATGCAAAATTTATAGCTGCAGCATCATATTTCAACATACGTTAAAGGTTTTTCTTAAATTTGAAAGGGTCTCTTTAAATTGAAGAAATTGTTCTTTGTCTTAACCATTTTTGGTTTGATAATAATATTCTAGGTAAAATTCCAAATTTTGTTGGAGTTCAAAATTAATTTCCTAGAACCGAAAAAAATGGAAGAGTGAGCACAGGAGGGGGTGGGCAGATCCATCATAAGTTTGCTAAGCAAATCGTTGGGAACCTTCCCAATTGAAGGGCTACTAGGTCTTCAAAATTAAAACTTTTATGTTCTTATAAAACAATAACTTATTCACCATTGTAAGTTTTTCCAAAATTAAACGTTAACATTGAAGCTCCAACATTATATTTTGCACTTATTAACAGGTTTTCTTGAGTGCATTGGGGTTATATTCTAAGTAATTCACTATTAGTCATATAATTAATTATTAATGAAATAACAAAATTATAATATTATCATAATATATATATTTTTATAAAAATAAATGATAAAATACTCAGTAAGAAACCGTATATAATTTTAAAAATGTGCTTTTTAAAAACCCTTGGTTTTTTCTCCTCACTTGTTTATTGTTGTTGTTGTTTTTTTTTGCATCCCCATAATATTAAAAGAGTATAGGACAGAAAAGCATTCCTCAAAATGGGGAAGGACACAATTTTCAAAGTTTTTCTAATTTTACTCAATTTTATTTTTTATTTGTTTCTCTCTTATTTTTTTTAATGACACAAAAGTTCAAAAAAAAAAAAAAAAAATCCAAAAACAAAAATAAAAAAGCTTTTCTCCTCTCCTACTCTTGAATTTTAATTGTTCTTGTTAATTACTTTGTCGTTCGTAATTTAAGTTATTTTTTTTTTTTTTGTAAATCCCATTCGCTTGCACTCTTTACTCTCTCCAGCCTGTACTCTTCTCTCTCTCATATATTATTATGTAAACAGTAAACATTCTTATTTTTTTTATTTTATTCTCCCTCATACTGTCATTTTGTGATTGAAGAGAGGGAAAATGAGTGGATGCTGTAAGTTGTGTTAAATTTGTGTTATATGTTACAAAATTTTTATTTGTTTTTTTTTTTTTAGATTTTCATTTAAAAAGGACGAAGGGTTTTTTGGTAAAAATTTTTTTTGATTAATTTCATCATGATGGTAGAAAAGGATAAAATGTTTTAGGAAAAGTGGGGTGGAACTACGTAAATATAAATAAAAACCCAAAAAAAAAAAGAGAAAAATGAAAGGGACAACAAAAAAGATTTTATTTTTTAAAAGTCCTAAATGGAATGGAATTTTATGGTGCATATACGTAGATATAAAGTATATATCGTGTATACATATAATTTAGAATGTATATTATATATATGTACAAATGCACAAACAAATGAATGTGTATAAATATTTAGAAAATTTTTTGAAAGACAATAAGAAAATTATTTTTTGTGATTTTTTCTTCTTCCTTTTTGTTTTTTTTTTTGTTTTTGTGTAATTGTTCTTATTTTATTACATTAAATTAAATTGTTTAATTGTTAATTTCTTAAGAATGGAGGGTAGAAAACAAAAACAAAAATACAAAAAAAAAATAAATAAAACATTTGTTAAAATAATTTTGTAAAATTAATTTTAAAATGAATTCCATATTGAAATAGAATAGAGTAGGAAGTGAAGGATACATGAAAGTCAAGAATAGAGAGGGAGTGAAATTTTGCAAAAGGTAATTTGTTAATTGAATGTAAAAATGTCTGATTTAGGTAATATTTCATTTAATCATTTGAATGATTTTATTCTGAATCAATGTCAGATATTCCCATGGTGATTTTGACTCGAATTTTAAAAATGTCAATAAACCATATTGTTTTTTAACATATTTTGGTACAGTAAATTGCCAGCAGACGCTTGAACTTAAATTCTAATATTAGTTCTTTAGTTTTCCCCTAATTATTATTATTAATATATTTGTCTAGGATGAGGTGTAACAAACGCATTCAATTAAATGTGTTTTGTTGGATGTGTTCAATTATAAAATCTCCTAAAAATATGCAAAAAAATTATCAAAATTATAGGTGTAACAAACGCATTCAATTAAATGTGTTTTGTTGGATGTGTTCAATTATAAAATCTCCTAAAAATATGCAAAAAAATTATCAAAATTATTTTGATGGAAAAATTTTTTGAACAAAAAAAAAACGCAATAATAAATAAATAAATAAAAATTCTGTGGAACACGAATGAAAGAAATTTATGTAGATTGCATAATCCTACCCACATTGCATACTTTTAGGATGTGTTTTATTTTCTCATAATCAATATAAAAAATTAAATCAAAATCTGTAGGTAATAAATTTTAATTATTTTATTGACCTTTCTATTAATTTTATTTTTATTTTAAATTTTCTTAAATAACCATTTTTTTTTCTAAAAAATTTATAAAATTTTATTGATTTAAAGTTTCTTTTTGAAAATCCTTTTGGAAATTTTTAATTTTTTTTTTTTTCCAACTTTCCTAGAAAAACTGTATTGGTACCACCTGGCTTTATTGTAAATATTTTGAAAGTTATGATCTAAACTTTATTTATATTTTCATTCATTTATTCATTCAGATAATTTTTTAAGCATCTAAATTTTCCACCACCATTTTTCCAATAAAACGTATATTTCTTTTGATTATTGGATATTATAAATTTGAACTTTCATTTATTATTTAGTTATTTTTAGAAAATTCAACATTTCCTTTAATTGTGTCTATTTAGTACAAGTGGAATTTGGGTTTTATACAATTCGACCACACCATAAAGTAGGGCGCTTCCCACCCCTTAAAGCTAAAGTTATTTTATTTAAAACATTAAACTTCTTAATTAAACAACTTCGAAATTAGATATGAGTATTATTATTATTATTATTATTATTATTTTATTAATATATTTGTCTAGAATGAGGTGTAACAAACGCATTCAATTAAATGTGTTTTGTTGGATGTGTTCAATTATAAAAAAATAAAATATTGACGTTTTGTTGGATGTGTTTTATTTTAGAAAATAAAATATCATAAATTATCATAAGCAGGCCAAAAAATATTTTATTTATTTTTAACAACATTTTTTAAAAATGTATATACAAAACATTAATAGTTGGAGAAATAAATCATTATTGAAACAAAATAAATCTATTTCACATCTCTTATTAACACAAATTTATCGAACTTAATTTTAAAAAGTACGTAATTGAATAAAAAAAAAAATATTAATTGAAATTAAAAAAACATTTCACCAAGAAGGGATTTGAACTAACAGCCCCAAAATTTTATCAAATTCAAAACATAAAAAAGGTAGACTAAATAAATTATTCATCTTCAAATTTTTAGATACAACAACATATAAGTTTTTGTTTTTTTTGTACATAACTAGAATTGAAGCATAGTCTGTATTACGTAGAATGCAACGGTTACCATTTTATTTAAGAAAATGGTATTGATATATAATATATGTTTATGTAATATATGTAATTAAATTAGAAATAGTTCTTAATTAGAAAAAGTTCTTCTTTCAACTGACCTTCCGTCATTCTGTGACGGGCCAACAGCTAGTATAAAATATTCGAGCAATTAAAATTATTAAATTTCTTTTTAATTTTGATTGACTTGCGATGTGAATGATAAGTTCATGGAAATTGAAAAATTTTAAATTTTTGGAAAATTCCTTTAAAATAAACACAAAAAGTAATAAGAAAGAAAATGCTAAGAAATAATACAATGCTATTTACTTTATTTTGAAATTATAAATAAATTTTAAAAGTAATTTTAATTTTTGAATCGCATGTGTAAAGATTATTAACAATAAAATTGAAATTTAACAAAAGAAGGTTATATTATATTTAAAGTTCAAAGCAAACTTATACTTAAAGTTTTACAAAAAAAACAATATTTTTACATAATTATTGCATATTTTAAGGAATTTTGTACAGCTGTAAAAATTTATTAATTAAATGCACATTATTAAGTAAAAAGTTTAAAACTTTAATTAATAAATTTATTATTCCTTAAGTAAATATGTTATATTTAAAATAAGTAATAAATTGAGAGTAACTAATTTTCTCCAAAGCTTTCAACCATATTTGGTTCAGTATTTTGAGAGCTGTGGTAGAAAATTGATTATATAATCATATTTAATAGCACTCTCATAAGTCAACTAAAGTACTAAATAGTACAATCACACTTGTAAAGAAATGAGTAAAATAGTACTTAAATAACGTGTAAAGTACCGTTACTTGGTAATCATTACTTTCTAATAATCATTAAATAAATTTTTCAAATCACTAAAAAAACTTAGCATTTACTTGATAATTCCTGAAAAATAATTAAATTTGGATTCCAAGTACTTTTGTTATCATTTTTGACTTTTAATTACTTTTGTTAATAATTTTGATTCTTAAATAACTATTGTAATTATTTTTGACAATTAATTACTTCAAAATAATTAAATACGCAAAATAACTGAAATATCATATTGATAACTTAAGCAATACAATAGAGTACAATTAATATATTTTATTAAAAGTATCTGTAGAAAAACAATTTTCACCAATCGGTTGTTTTATAACCTACGACTCTAAGATGCCTAGCTTCTATCACATCCACAAGTACTTGTTATACAATTGCCTAAGAATTTGAAACCCTAGATAAAAGATTAAGGTAAAAAATTTAATGAACCATAAAAATATTAAATCATAACGGTATTTCCTGTCTATTTAAAAACTTATATTTCTAGATATTAAAATTTAAAATTTTTATATTTTATACTTAGAAATTTAAAAAGATTTTTTATTCCATCTTAAATAATTATTTAATTTTATTGTTGCACGATAGAATGCTAAAAAATCCTATAAAGAGTTAGGGCTCTTGTCGGTCGTCCATGTTTCATTGGAATCGTTTTTAATTAAATGCCCTGCACTTTTATAAAAATTTCATGCAATTATTATACACTTTTAGAGATCTTGTTTAAGTTTAATAGGTTCATATAAAAGACATCTGATTAACAATATTAAAATCCACTTAATTTAAATAAAATTTAAAACACAAATTAGAATTATATTTAAAAAAATATATATCAGCTATTATTAAACTATTTTTCACAATCACTTAAATTTTAAAGTGTTTTACTATCAAAATTAATCTTATGTACACTTTATTGCACTCAAGTTTTTTCAATAAAATTATTTTTCTAAGAATTATATTAAATTTTATTTTTTTAAATATCTTAAGATATATTTTGTCATTGTTAACAAAAGAATAAAAAAAAAATTAATGCAATAAAAAAAAATTTAGTAAGAAATGTATTTTATTATTAGAAACTGCTACGTTTTATAGTTTAAATTTGTCCCCAACAAATTAAAAGTTTAAAAAAAATAAATGATAGAATTATATAGAACAGATTCAATGGTTTTTCCATTAAGTTGAACTAAAAAACTTTATTATTGACTTTATTCTTAAGATATATATATATATTATATATATACAGATATTTCTATGTTGCTTTAAGTTCTTTCTTCAATTTAATTTTTTTAAACTTTTTATTTGAAATGTTTTTTAAGTCTTTTCATGATCTGATTTATAGAAGAATTAATTTTTAGTTATTGAAGTATTTAGACGCCATAATCTAAATCGGCTTGAAAAAATAGTATTTTCAAATATCAATGGATTAGGAGTAAGGCATTTGGCAAAATAACTATTTAATACCAATTAACATGAAAATATTCTACGAAGTGTGGTCACAAATAAAATTTGAATAAAATATCCTTTTTAATACACTTTTAAAATAATTCAGGACATTCAAACTCATAATTCAATTCAGGAGTATGGGCACCCTTCAAATGATTAGAACTTAACCAAACTAAATTAAAGCTTTTAAAATCTGCAACGAGCAGAACACAATTCTATTCATTTAATAACAAAGATCTATGCCCGAGAACAAAGATCTTTTGTCCCCAAAAGCACCCGAGAAAAATAGATTTCGGTATTATTTATAACGAACATTAATTGACGCAAAGTGGCTTAAATATATTAAAATGAAAAAACATAAACCTTGAATAGGTCTTCAATAGGTAATCAATTACTATATATTATGTAGTCCCTGCAGCTCTTCCAAATATTACTATTCGTTGCATAAGTTCCATTGCAATTAAAGTTTATTGAAGTATATTATTAAAATTCAAACTAAAGAAACCTAAAGCCAACGTATTTGTCAAAGGCTCTATTACACAACCCACTTATCGCTAATCAAATAACTTTCCCTTGATAAGTTAGTGTTTTTACTAATCAAAGTTAATTAATTTGATTTAAAATATGGGTTTTATTCTGCAACAATTTATCAAACAAATTATTATTTAAATATTTCATTAGGCCCTGGCCTAGATTAATTTTATGGCAATAATAAAGTTATTAAGCTGCCAATTCTGATCTTTAAACTGGCAAACTAATTCAATATGAATATACGTTTTTGAAATTAAATTTAAGATTAGAATTTTAAAAAAAAATATAAATTTAATATTATTGACAATGAAGTGAAAAAACTTTGCACTAACGACAATAAATGGAAAAGAAAAAAAAAACCAAGAAAAGAATTATTTCAAAATAATCGATTTAAAATAAATGATCCAATATCCGAATTATTCTCCAAACATTAGATAACAATTTTCTTATTTTTTTTAGTTATTCTAATGGGTCTTTTTGGTTAAATTGCTTCTGTTATATATGAAGAAGTGGTGGTCATCATATCGTCAAAATTGGTCGTTTTTTTTAAAGAAACTTAAAACAAAAGTATTGAAAGAAAATAAAAATTTTAAAGTTTTTCAACAAATTTTTTATTTTATGAGTTTTTTTTTTTTTTTTGGTTTTTATTCTAATCGAAAGAAAAACTAAACTTTTTAAAATTTTTTTTTTTTTTCTTATTTTTTGTCTCTTTCTATCTCATTTACTTATATTGTATTTAGACCAACCAAAATCAACCGAATAACCATGGAAAAAAAAAAAAAAAAATCTGAAAAACTTTTTAAAAAAATAAAAACACAACTGAAAATCTTTTAATATGCACCAATGAGCGTCTGTTCTTAATATCTTTAGACAAGTTTCTGTATCCTTTTGTCTAATGAACCGTTATATATGGTATTATACTTCTTTCTCTTTCTGTAGATTTTGATTTTTTTTGGTTTTTAACTTAAATGTCCTTCAATTCTTACTCAATTAAATTTCTTCAATATTCTACCACACACAATTACTCCCCCTTCATTTACTCTTCACCATAATTTCTTTACACCACATTTTACAATCGTCATATACTATTGACTGGTTCTCGTGAACAAAAAATTAAAAAGTTTTGCCTTATTGGTTTTAGTTTTTTATACCCGTATGACTATATAGTCCAAGGGTATAATAAATTTGCCATTACGTTTGTGACGCAGAGAAGGAAGAGGGGTAGATATAGGCTCAAGTGTATGGATCGGATCAGAATCGAAAAATAAATCGATTTAGCTATGTATGTCCGTCCGTCCGTCCGTCAGTCCGTCCGTCATCACGATAACTCAAAAAGTAAAGGAGCTAAGATTATGAAATTTTCACAAATTCGTTTTTATGCAAAAAACGGAATCGAGTTTTAAATTCAGCCATTTTGGTCCATGGGTTCGAGTACCTGCCATACAACTTCTAATTTTATATGAGCATTACTCTATACCTATGGAAGCTGCGTGTCTGAAATTTTTCCAAAAGTAGTTTAGTATAATGGCCAAAGTTACTGCAAAATTTGGTTGGTCTACTGCAGAGGGTTCGAGTAGCTGCCATACAACTTCTTCTTTTATATGAGCTTTACACTACACCTGATGAAGCTGGGTGTCTGAAATTTTGCAAAAAAAAGTTTAGTGTAATGGCCAAAGTTAGTGCAAAATTTAGTTGGTTTACTGCTGAGGGTTCGAGTAGCTGCCATACAACTCCTTCTTTTATATGAGAATTACACTACACCAAATGAAGCTGGGTGTCTGAAATTTTGCCAAAAATAGTTTAGTGTAATGGCCAAGGTTACAGCAAAATTTGGTTGGTCTACTGCAAAGGGTTCGAGTAGCTGCGATACAACTCCTTCTTTTATATGAGGATTACTCTGCACCTAATAAAGCTGAATGTTTGAAATTTTGCCAAAAGTAATTAACCGGATGATATAATGTATATGTTACGGTCATACGGGTATCCCAGAGTTGACACAGTCTACTCTACTACACTCTTCCTCGTTTTTTTTTTTGGTACTATAATGGTTTTTCTCTTGCTTTCATATCTTTGTATGCAAGACAGTGTTGGACAAAAATAAAGAAGCAGTTAGTTCTTTCGAGGCAATTAATGAAAATCTAATTATTTAAATTATGTGAGTAGAAGAATCCAATTGAAACTGCATTTTGCTGGATTAGAGTTAATTTGAAAACTGAGATTAAAAATATTGTGTAATGATTCAGTCGTTGCTATCAGACGGTGACTTAGGAAGCTAACTTTATTTGCATAGTATAATCGTTGTTAAAAAAAAGTCCTATGAACAGGAGCTGCCAATCTAAGGGTTGCTCAAAAGTCTTAAATATTTTCCACAACTTCCATTATCTCAATCTGTTCCATTATCCAACTCCTAAAGTTTAATTTCTTAATTCTCATCCTCAACTCTAACTAACTGTACATTTGTATCAAAGGCTTTATCCTACAGTTTAGTTTTAAAATGGTGTTGGTCAAATGGGTTAAAGTCCCACACTAACCAAAGGACCATATACAGTTCTAATAGGCGGTTTCGATGCTTCCCATAATGATGCTCCCCACCTTCGTAAAAAAAAATAACTTGAGGCAAATATGTGTAATAGACAACTGAACTAAGCTAAACTCGAACTCTCAAATCAAAAAATAGTATTTGTCAATTTAATTCGCTATTTTTGAAATGTACTTAATTACAATAAATACTTATCCTATTTTTCTTAGAATTCCTTGCTAAAATTACAAAATATCTCCAAATAAATAGATCTTAGTGTAACCACCTACTTTTGTCTACCACTGTAAATTCTATTCTAAAAGTGTACATTGATAAGACTTAACAGTTTTTCAAATTAAACTGAACATGGAGTTTTGATCCGGAGTTACTGATATCAAAATAATTCTTCGTATATTAAAAAAAATTATTTCAAAAGTTTTAAGTTTTTTCTATGGTATCACTGATATTATAAATGAATCAAAACTTTAAGATTTCATTTCAAAGGAGGTCTAGACTTAATTTTGGACTGCCGGGTCTATTTTTGTTTTTTTTTTCATAATATCATTGTTATTATTATCATTATTATTATATTAGCCTTTTTTTTTAAAAAAAAAAAGGAATATTAAGAAAATTTTTTTTTATTGGGTCAGAGAGACAAATCCTTAAAATTAAGTTTATGTTAATCAGAAGTGGAAAACTTTTGAGACAGCTTTCATTTGTTTTGAAAATAAAATCCAAGAAAACAACAATAGATGGAAAAAGAAAACCTAAAATACTTGTAATAAATAATGAATAGATGATTAAAATGATTAAGATGAGGAGGCTGATTAAAAGAATTTTATCTTATTTTGATTTGTTTTGATTGTTATTCTTAAATTAAGATCTGAAACAATATTCTGTATTTATAGATATATATATATTTATATATATGTATGTAATTTTAATCAAAGTTATTGATTGATTGATCATTTTACCACAAAATTCCAATTTTTTTTAAATTAAAAGTTTGATTTTCTGCAAAATTACTATAGCACGTGCGATGGTAAGATGAAAATAGGACTTAAAGGACTTTGAAAAAATAAACCCACAAGATGTTGTCTGATACTATTATTAGTTATTAAATCCAGACATCATTAATGTTGCAATTAATTTTGGCTTTAAAATTTTCAAAAAAATTGATTTAGAAAATATATATTACATTATAAGCAATGTTAAAAGTTTTCAAGTTTTTGATATGATAAAATTATTATTTTGACTAATTAAAAACTACTGATTAAAGTTAAATTAGAGATCTCAGTCGTTTATTGGGTTATAACTGACTTGTTCATTAATTGAGGGTGTATCGTTCGATTCCAGTACAGGAGATAAATTTTATTCCCAAGAAAAATTTATAAAAAACAATCATTTTAGTTAAATATATCCCCTTCGGCCAAACATATAGCATTTTCTGATCAAATTCAGGTATTAACTAAATATATTCCGTTATTTTCTTAAATTTAATATATTCAAGTTTTTCCGAATTATTTTTAGGTAATTAGTAATTACTAAACAAATTTAGATATTTTCTTCTAAGATTCAGATTTTTACTAAATAGTATTAGGTTCAATTTTTATACTTCAGAATTTTGCTAAATAAGTTCAGATATTTTAATTTTGATATACCTGGTAATACCTGAATATGTTTGGTAAATACCTGAATACAATTGGTAAATACCGGAATCTATTTGCTAAATACTTTAATTCGACCAAAAATGCTATATAAAACATGAGTTAGGGTTAGCATATACCTCAACCCATCAATAATAATACCAACAACAGGAAGGTTAAATTAAAAACAAAATTTTGTCAAAGTTAAAAAAGGTCTTTTTAGCTGCCAGGTGGGAATTCTACTTTAAAAGAAAATTTAAGGTCTTTGGTGAAAATTGATACCCCACCGCTACCAGTTTAAATATCAATTAAATTGAAAATCTTAAAATAATAAAATAATAAGACACAAATAAGATGATTTCAAGGATTTACAGTTATATATACGTAAGAGCTTTGTAAATGTCAGTTTAAATGTGGTAACCCAGATTTTCCAATAGTATTATTCAAAAATAATATTTATTAATAATGTCATAGAAAATTAATATGAAAATCATTACTGAGATTTTCAAATATTGCATTACAAACACCTCAGTAATGTGCGGTAAGAGTTCCACAAACTTTACAAATAACATGAACCGTTATATACCGTATAGCTTTAGATATATTGAACAAAGGGATTTTAGAAACCAGGCGGCAGGGGAAATTATTTATTTTTAGAAGTCTAAAAAACAGTAAAGAGTTGAATACTTAAATATCTGATGATCTGATGAAATTGGAGTATTATCGAAGGTGGTTTATCGTAATGTTTTTACCAATTTTGTTTACCAAAGTATTTGCAATTTGTAACCATCAACTTGAGCTCATTGTTTTACAGGAACCAAAAATAATAAGACGCAGACTTAATTATTTAACCCTTGCATATCAAAAAATGAAATCATCTACAGAGACATATTTAACCTTATTTGAATCTTACTTAGATAGGTACTATATTTTCAATCGGAATTCGAACACTCCGTCTATAATTTATATTTATAACTAATAATAATACTACATTTGAAGGATTAACTAACTTAAATTTATACAAGAATTATTATATTAGGAGCTCAGAGCCAAAGTGGCTTAACCCATCTAAATTAATTTTTTTGATTTTATCTATAAATTGCATCAAATTACCTTATTATAGATGAGATAAATTATTAAATTAGCTGATGTTTATATTAAACGAATATATTAGATATATCGCTGTGTACTTGAAGAAGGTTATTTCAGGTTACACCTATCGCAATATTGTTGGGTTAGGATACTTTGATTTTGAGCCGCCCTTATGGATATTATTTCCATTTCAAAAAACCTACAGCGAATGTGATCTAACCGGGGTTGGAAATTAAGATACGTTATTGAAATCCCAGCTTTTAAATTACCACTCTTTTAATGAAGTGGTTAAAATAAGTTTTATTTAAAAATATTATTTAAAATTAGAAAACTTAAAGCTGATATTATATATTAAATTAATTTAATGTATTAGAACTGAAAATAATTAAATATGTATGTAATATATAGATCTTTATTCTATGCCGTCTCCATCTATTTTTTTATTACTAAATAATATTTTTCAAAAACTAATAAATCATTCCTTAATATTATAATTTAAGTTAAAAAAAAAAAATTTATTAAATATATCAAATTCCATCACAATTATTTAAGTAATCAACCAATACATTTATTACTATCCCTTTTCTTTCGTTCAACTGGATTAAACATTATCTTATCCTAAATTACTTTATATTAATGATTATTTACAAAAATTTATAATTACATACATATTATATCATATTATAATATTATATATTATGTAAATAATATAAAATCTATATACTTGTAATATAATATGGCATACATACATTTATATAAATTTATTATATACATAAAAATTTATTTTTATAATTTGTTATTTAATTTAAGTCAAAAAATCTAATTCCACTCGTTTCTCCTCACTGACCTTCCCAAGATTATACTTAAGAATTCAAATAAGAACATAATTAAGATAAGCAATTAAAAATGCGCAATTTTTTTTTTCTTTTTATTTTTTTTTTATATTTGATTTGAATAATATATATATAATATAACAGAGTAAAAAGCAAGATAAAGATTATGGACAGTGACATGGGTTTCACTTCCTTCGGCTATTTTTAAAAGAATCAAGAAAAAATATCTTTCGTTTATTTAGAAATTCCATTACCGTTATTTAAATTGTTAAATTCGGTAGAATATAGTTGGAATCAGTTGACGAGATAAATTCCATCAAATCCTTAAAATAGGAAACAAATATCTAACCTAAGTTAAAAACACAAGTTCTGAAGCTGAATTCATTAAAATATTTCAGTTAAAACAGTTCTGAACAACCTCTGGAAGAGGCTTATACTTTAGTGTTCTATAACAAGTTCATTTGAAAGATGCATTTGAAATAAAATATACCTACCCCTCAACTTTTTGACAATTTTAATTTCTCAATATTAATAAGCACAAGATCCGCAAGTTGGACTGACAATAGAATGCAATGAGAATCATTACAAACATGACAATATTTTTTAACATTCTTATATTATTTTGTAATTTAAAATATTTTTATGACTTTTACTAAGTATTATTATCATTCTTCAAATTAAACTTTTATTTAAAAAAGAAATAAAAAAAAAATAAAAGAAATATCTTAGAAATAGTATAGGGTTTAAATTAGAAAGAGACAGCACGAATAAAATTTTAGAAATATAACAGTACTTACCATGATCTAATTCACTTTAAAATGACATTTTGCTCATTAAAAAGTAAAAAAAAAAATAAAAAAAAACAACAAAATAAAAATCTGCTTTTCATTTTATGCCTAACATTTCAGAAAAAACTGTTTATTTTTTTTTTTTAACCGTTATCCTTTGACAGTAATGTTTTATTAGTATAATAAATTATGAAAGTATAAAAGAGGCAAAATGATTTACCGGAAATAAAAGGATCATTTAGAAAAAATTAAATATATGTATATACTTTAATTCTTTTTCTAATTTAAAAAAGAAAAAAAAAATATTTACAGTTAGAAAAGTGAAAAAAGAGTAAAGAATTAAGCATTAAAATTTACAGTTAAATAAAGGTTAAAGGTTACCGTTAAATTAAATTTAGATAATATGGTCATTTATAAGTGGTAATAAAATAAAATTATAAAGTAGGTATCTATAGATTCTAAAAGTTTTTAAAGAATTTTTTTAGAAAATTTACTAATATTAAAAATTCTAATAACAGTTATTTATATTTTTTTTCTCTTTCGTTTTAATGAAATTTATTAATAAGCATTTAAGTCTTCACCTCACATTTGATATAAATTGAAAATGCAGGAATAGGATATATTAAATTGGTTACTCTTAACCTTATATAATTTCATATAATATTTGGTTACACTCTAGTGTTTGGTAAAATAAACTTTATTACAAATTAAATTAAGAGGAGTTCACATATGTCTGATAAATGGAGGGTAAATGAAGTAGAAAAAAAATTGTAAGGTAAATAAAGACATAATACACAAATATCCGATAGTAAAAACACTATATTAAAAAAAAAATTAGAAAAAATAGAATTAGAACACGAATATAGAACAATGTATTTTCTCCAAGGCCGAATATCTAGTTTGACAATAGAGTTCAAAATTTTGTTATGCAACCAAATAATTAAGCCTATCTGGCTGTACGGAATACAACTTTGGAGCTGTACCTAACGAACACATATTCAGAGAATTCAAACATTTCAAAGCAAAGTGCTACTTAATTTTTAATAAAAAACTAATTCGTTAATAAAAAACTATTATTAAAGAGCATTGTCTAAGGTAACAAAAGTTTGTTTGCTACACTTTTATGTTTAACTCTATCTACCTCATCCTATTTATCCCAATATTCACATTTTGTTATATATAGGTATATATACAATTTCTAATTTTATATCCCAATCATTAACTCTAATTAAATTAAATTTGTGAAAAAAATTTTCAAATAAATTGTCAAAATTCCAATTAGTTACTGTAAGCACAACTGTCACAAAATTCATACATCTACTAGTAAATATCCATTCAATTTCTAAAACAGTTTCATTTTCAAATCTATTCATCTATTATGGCATATATATCTATATATTATGGAGCATTTATACATATCTATATAAATATATACTTTCGTATATTTTTATATTTAATTATAAATAATATTTATCTAAAAGATTATGTCTAACGGCATATTTTATTTACAAAACTTAACAAATAAAATAAAAAAAAATTTTTTTAATGAACTAAACTGCTAATTGAATACTTCACTAATTTTCTATTTATATTACAATATTGAAAAATAAATCAATCTTATATATATATATACACCTACCCCTTAATCCAATATAATTTCAAGGACTTTTACAAATATAACATCTTTTACCCCATAATCAATTTAATATGCCATTGCCACCACTAAACACCCTTACAATAATACATTTTATATTATATTCTATTATACTCCATTATTCGATTCACTTAAGACGGAAACTCTTTAATTGATTTTAACCAGTTTGAAGGTCTACTACAGTAAAATAATAAACCAAACAAGATTAAAATAAATGGGGGAATAGTTTAAATATATAGTAAATACCTATATACCCCCATATGTTTTGTAAATTACAAAAATTAAGTTTTTATCAAATTTATTATGGTTGATTTTAACTTATAACTATATGTATTATCGTGTTTATACATATTGTATACATATTATATTAAGTGTGTATTTGTATTTATATTTCTTAGATAATGTCCTTTGATGCATTAAAAATGACTTAAAAGCAAATAAGTAAACAGTAAATAATATTATAGTTAACGCTTCAAGTAAAATCTTTGAATCATTTCATTCAATTTATATATGTATATAAGTATATATACATATATATTATTGATGTCCCTTTTCCATTTGTGTTTTTTTTTGTTTATTTGTTTGTATCGAATAAAATCAGAAAAAATAATATTATATTATACTTTACACACCCCTATTATAGTAAGGTAAAATATTAGAGTGACCAGATGGTCTTTAATCAAATGGTTAATATTTTAACTTCTTTTGTGTAGTCTGTTAACAACTCATTCGTGAGAATAAAAATTAAACTTTACCGTTTATGTCTCTAGTTTAATTGACAAGTTTTCCAGAGTCTACTCAAGGCGTCCATTCGTTTTGATACTGCTGGTTTTTCAATCAGATGTAATCATACATTGCTTAGCCAATCTCCTTACATATTTTTTGCTTAATTCTAAACACTTCCTAGCAATTTTAATGTGACTTTTGACAACTGTGAGTTATAAGAATCAATTTATTAGAATCAATTTCTTCTTTTTCAATAATTCATTCGGACTGTTAATCCGCTTTATAAACCTTATATTTCAAACCTTAATTTGTATTTTATTTGAAAAATATATTAGTGGAGAATAGTTATTAACAGCTTTCTCAAACCTTATAAGGGCTTATCAAAACTCTTACCTTTTCGCCATTTATTTTGTACACTCGTATGTTTTGGGTCCTTTAATTAATGGTCACCTTAATC
>OY720442.1:45001980-45332573 GCA_963082915.1 Dolichopus griseipennis | reverse complement strand
GGGTCCTTTAATTAATGGTCCCCCTATTTAATATGATTTGAAATTATTTTAAGATATCCGATCAAAATCAAACTAGGACATTGCTCTTTTTGTAAAGGAAATACAACCCAAACAAAAAAACATAAACTTAATGCACTTAAAGGAAATTAAATACAAAAAGTTAATACACAATATAAGTACTTTTTTAAATAATAGGTAGACATATATAGGTACATACAAATTTACCTCTTAAAAACTATTCCACCTTTAATTGACTTTAATCCAACACTACAATAACAAAACCTTAAAAAAAAACACACAATAACAATAAAAATGAAAAGAAAATCCATTGAGAATTTAAAAAAAAAACAAAATTTTAAATTAAAGGGGGAATAAAAGTTAATTTTCTTATACTATAAAATTGGGTGAATCATAATCCCACTTTCATTCCTTCATTTTCTTTGATTCTCCCATACCCACCCCTCACTGGATATGCTTTTGCCTACATTAACCACACAAACAAAATACAAAACAAAAAGTAAAATTGTATATTAAGTCACTATTTTCATCATCTTATAATCCCTTCAGAAATTCTTCTTTTTTTTTTTGTTCACTTGTTTATTTTTTTCTTTTAAATTTTGTATTTCTGTCTTTTTCTAACGCACAGCCAAATTTTCTAATTTTGATTTATTTGAAACTAGTGATGGTGAATAAAAGAAAAAACCCAGGGGTGAAAATAAAAGGATAATAGAAAAATCAGTTTCATATTTGAAAGATGAGTAAAATACACATAAATGCGGTGAAATATATTTTGTATAAATACATATATATATACAAATATATATATATGTACATATATTTAAAAAAAACCTCACCTTAAGACAAGAAAATTTTTGAAGACGTAGAAGTTAAAAAATGAACAGCAGTAGTCAGTCAATCAGTAGCAATAAGAGTAACACAGTATATTTGAGTATAAAAAAAAATTCAATTCAATATAGTCCTACCCAAAAGTAACTGTAAAACGACAACAACAACAAAGAAATATTTTTTTTTTTTAACAATGTTAATCGTTCATTCGCTTTATCGCATAAATGGGAATTGTGCGTCCAAACGTCAATCAAATATTTGACATTTAAGGGTTTTTTTTGAAAAAGTTTCTGTTATCCTTTTTATTTTATTTTATTATTTTTATTTTAATTCATTTTATTGTTATTATTATTGTAACGGTATTATTGTTATTGGTATTTACCATAATTTTACAATAATAATATTTCTTATTTTATTTTCTATCTCTTTCTAAAGCTTACTGCTGGTTAAAAAGTGCGAAAAGTTATTTTGAATTTTTTTTTCAAATTCTTATTTTTACGTTATGATTTTGGAAAATGGAGAAAGAGGGTGCATTTGTATATGAAAAATAGAATAAGAAAAATTTAGGGAGAATATAGTTCAGAAATTTTAGTAAAAATATAAAAGAGTAATGTAGTAAGCATTGCCTTTATTAAAATAAAAGGAAGGGGTTTGGGAAAAAGTAAAAGTATTGGTATTTGAGAAGGGTAAGAAAACAAAATTTTTAGTAAAATTCTAATAAATCATGTGGTTCCTTACCATTTGATTCAGACATATATGTACCAAATTCATATAAATAACATATGTTCATACAGTGATTCTCTACTTACGTTATTCTCAAGTTATCAAGATTCAGAGTCAGAGTCAAGTAGTCAATCAAAATTACCAAGTCTGCAATTTTGAAAAAAAAATTATTCAATTTTAGAAGTTTTCAGTTTTAGATCCGGACAGTCGGTACAATGCAGGGCGGATTTACTAACAAATGATTATTTAAAACTTCCAAAAGGTTATTTACTTTTGAAGGAACTGAAGGAATTGAAAATGGTAATTCAATTCTTCAGGGCTTCAAGAAGTTGAACCCTTAGAATTGGTAAAGAAATTAAGAACTTCAAGACTCCAGGATTTATTTACATTACATTGCATACTATGCGGAAAACATTAAAGATGACATTACGTCTTACAAAATTGTATGGAATTGGATTCGAAAAGGCGCTGATTTAAGATGCAATAAAGATACCAAGCTTCTAAGCGAAACTTCATTAGAATTATTTTTCATCTGTAGCATCAATCAATAAAACTAAACGTTCAAAATCGTCGTCGATCATCACTGTATACAAATACCAGCATCATTGAGTATATTTTCTCCCAGACTATTGCACGCCAGTTTGTCTTCCTTTACAAAATGAAAAAAAAGTAGAACAAAAAAAAAACAACCAATAAAAAAATCGAATTTATATGCATAGACCTATACTGAATGATTTGATAGGAACGAATGAACATGGAATAACAGTTATAAAAAGAGTGATGGGTTGTAGTGTAGAACAAAAAAAAAAACAAAATGAAAAATGAAAAATGAAAATTGTGATTGATTATAATAAAATATATAAGGAATAAATAACAGGAATGGGGAAACAGAATGAACCGTTAAAGGAGTTCACACACAATAGTATAGAAAAGTAAAAAAGAGAAAGGATGCGAAGCATTTATTTTGTTATTCGTTTTATTTGTTTTCAACTGGAAAGTTTATGGCAATTTTGAAAATAACAAAAGGTCTACTTTTAAACTTGGTCGTCATTTTTTTTGTTTTTATTGGATTCAAAATTTTTTTAGACAGGTTTCTACTCATTTTTTTGTTCTTCTTCTTTTTTTTTGATACGCAAATTAGGTAAGCAACATATTGTATGACATGATAGGAAAATCGATATTTATAGATTTTATTTTTCATTATTTTTTTTTTCTAATTTTAGAAGGGCAAAAAAATATACTTTGAAATTTTATTAAACCGCATGAGTGATTTTATTATTTATTATACCAAGAGATCAGAGTCTTGTCATACAGAGGAAAATATTTTATACTATAGTGTTTTTTTCCTGCTCTATTATTATCCGTTTTTTTTTTCCAAAGTTGGTTTTTTTCTAAATACAATTATTGGTGATGTTACTGATGAGCTGTGTTGGATCCTTTATTTGATGTTATTCAACTAGGAAATATTTTTAGATTTAATAAAAAGTTTATTTTGATAAAAAAAAAGTTTTGATAAGATAAAAATAACAAAAATTTAAACATTTTATTAAAAATAAATTTAAAAAAAACTTTAAGGGAAACTGGCTTTGAAAATATTTATAGATATTGGTCTAATCAATATATTCGTTTAATTAAATAATTTAAATTACCTTTGGAAATTTATTAATTACATAATTGTCGGTATATATTGTTAAATTTTTTTTTCAGCTATATTTCTCCATCACTCGTTTACGAGTTTTTCCAATTTTCTACTTCAGGGGCTTCGACAAAGCTCTTTCAACTACTTTAAATTCAACCATTGACTTTCGTTTGTTACTATGTTTTGTTTATTTGTGTTATTTCTAGTCCTAATGTTTGGAGCCATGTATTTTTTAAGTCATCCAACATTTAACTTTCCTTGCGGGTTTCATTCCAGTGCCTCTCTTGGTATTCATCTGTACTTCCTTGATTGCTATTTCTATTGGCTCTCCTTATTAGTAGGTTTCCAGATATCTTCGTTGCTTTTTATTTTTGGTCAATTTATTCTAAATCTAATTCGAAGGCATTGTTATACAATACTTATAGTTTGTGTGCTTCCTTCTTGTTTACCTGCCAAGTTTCGTTCCTATATAAGAGGACGTATTTTTTGATACTTGGAATATTGTTAGCTTTATTTTTCTGCTGATTTGTGATAATCTTCATATTTTCCATATTTTTTCAAATGTTAGTCCAGCTTTCGTCAACTACGTATCAATATCTTCTTTTGTGACATCTGTTTTGGTCCTATTACTCCATTGGTAATTGAATTCATCTACATATTTTTAATTGAATTTTTAATTGTAATTAGTGTTATATTGTTGGTGTTCCCTCTCATAACCTTTATTTTGTCAATATTTACTTCTAAGCCAACTTTTTATGTTCATTATGCCATTAATTCTTATTTACATATCTTCAGTTGTTTGAGTTTTTATAAGACTACTGTCTTATCCATCCTAATGTCATCGACATAAACAAATTGTTTCAGCTTCTAAATGAGGTCCTAATTTATATATCTAGATGGATTATTTTTAGTTTCATGACTTGATGAGATAATGTGCAATCTTGTGTTACTCCTTCCATATTTGTCGAAATGGATACCAAACTTTTAGTTTTAAATTTTTACATGTGTTGAATTGAAAATGCATTGAATTTTTTGTTTTTTATTTGACGAATAATACTTAGTTCACCAAAGGCGGTTTTGGTTTTTTATAGTCTTTTGTTGGCATCCTCTGCATATTTACTCTGCATATTTAGTCATAATATTATCATTTATTATGATGGATTCTAACCTGGTATTATATACTATACTATCTTTAGGTTTTCTTGTATTAATCTGTAGATTAACTTTGCATACTTCTTAGGAGAATTGATCATTTTGGTATTATAAGCTACAGAATCTATATGCTACTATGTAATTAGAATAATCTAAGTCCTTGAATCTTCGTGAGAAATTCTATATTCTTTTTCCAAAAGAGCATCTAAATGCTTCAATACTTCCCTATCAATGTTCAAAAGTCAGAAAAAACTATATAGGCTATGGAAAACGTGTTTTATTCATTTCCTATTTCTACTTAAATAATATATTAACATATTTTTGCACACTTTTTTAATAAAATTCATATTATCAATGGTTAGTGGAATTTTTTTTTATTAAATATTCTCATCACATTTTAAAATGTAAACAATTAATGTTGACATTTTAAATAGAACCCCAAAAAAAACATTCCTTTCTGTTCTTTATTGACAACTTGAACTTAACTTAACTTTTGAATATTTAATATGATTCTTCTGAGAATTTTACGTTTTCACCTTTCTTGTAATCACTTAAACACGAAGAAAAAAGTGTGTAGTTAAGTTATAGATTCATAAAAAATTCATTAAATAAGTACAGTTGGATGAACTTGTTCATATTCAATATGTTTATTCTTAGTTATCAAATAGTAGTTTACAAAATTTTAACTTTCTGAATTCACTAGATGATTCAAAATGTCTCCAAAATATTAAAACCCTTAAGGATAAGTAAAAATTTTAAAATCTGTTCGCAAATATATGACTTGGGGTATTTGAAGAAAAACTGATCCACTGCAATTATATTTCAAAACTTTCAATTAAAGAATTAGAAATTATTTAAGAATGAATTATAAGAAGATCTACACCACGGGACTTCAATATATTTTTTAAAGATATTTCCTTAAAAAAATTTTTAAACTTCAGATATGCTTCCTTTCACTTAATTTTTGCTTACTGTATTTAGCATTTATTTACATGTGGACATTATTATTTCAATATAACCATTTTTTTCCTTCTATTATTTTTTCTTTATGACACTGAAACCAATAATAGTACCCTTTAATAAAAAAAATAACATAGATTTAAAATAATTCCACACTTATGTTTAAGGACGATGGACTTACAAAACAAAAAATGTAATTTAATAATCTGTTCGCATTCCTTTAATATATGTATGTATAATATTTGAAAAAGTTCACCCTGATTTTGTTATTTCCTAAATCGATTTTTGATATTTTATGCACATTTTTTTTCACAAAATTTTTTGTTTTGCGATTTTAATCCTTCGATATCGAAATTCAGGACATTTCTAAAACAAAACAAAAATAATAAACATACATCCTTAAAAAAAATTAAAAAAATAAAAAACAAGAGAAATAATCCGTGCATAGCGAAATTTAACTTCATTGCCAGAAATTTTTTTTGGACTTCCAAGTTTGGTATTTTTTGTGCCATTTTTAATATTAATTCAATATGAATTCGATACGAATTTGTCCTCAAAAAAGAATCCCTTGTTTTTCCAATATTTTTTTTCTGTTTACCTTGTAAATTCTAATATCCTTAAATCTATGAATATATAGGACTAAGTTTTCCCATTGAAATTATTACCATTGAATGAATTTTTTTATTATAAATTGAAAGGAAAACATCTTATATGAATTTAAAAAAACTGAAAGTACAGTGTGGCTTCTATTATTCCTTTTTTATGTTAATATACAAAAATTTTAAAGAAATGTGTGATGAAAGTTTAACAAGCCCAACTATTATAATATATACTATTACAACAGTTGATAGCTTTTTGAAGTTATTCCACTTTTTATTCGCCATTTCTAATCCACAGAGAGCTTCCACAAAAACCCAACCTTCTAATACTATTTTGGCCTGTTGATTTGATTTTTGTTGATGTTTTGCCACCTCTTCGCGTTTCTTTTTTTATCCTTCTTCTCCAAGAGTTTTTGGGTAATTTCATTGCATATTACTAATGTAATCTCAACTGGATTCAACTCTGAAGCATTTCAAATACATTAGAATTTAAATTCTTATAATTTACTAATTTAATTAGAGCATTACTTCTTAAATTGTAGATATGTCTATTTGATTCAGATTGTTGGCGGTAGTAAAATCGATTTATAATATACCGAATAGTTCATTCACAGAATGCTTGCTCCCAATGCAGCACCTGCACTGCATATTCCACGAATTAAAAGTCGAATTAATTGGTCCTTAATATTCTGATGTTTTATGATGTGATATGAAGGTTCCAAGAGCTTCGGCGATGGAGACTTATCGCTCCAGGAAATTTTTCCCTAAAAACTTAAAAAATTGTTCATTTGTTTTCAATTTTAAAACCAATATTGGTTTTAAGGTTAGTAAGCAATGCTTACTAAATTCTATTAGACTCAATCAGTATGTTAAATTACATTCTAAGGCCACAGATTCTTTTTCCACATCCACCCCTAAGTGATCTATCTCTACGTTTCAATTTCAAAATCTCGCAATTGCTAAGAACTCGTTCTGCCATGCCATTTTCACTCTCTTATACATTTTAAATGGTTCAAGCTGAGATTAATGTGATAGTAAAATTAAATAAAGATTATTCTATTCTTCAATATAGAACTTCAAATCATTTAAGTATTAGGGTCTCAAATCATCCTAGTCTCAAATTTTATACCTTTTATCTTAATGATCTTTTAAAGTCACAAATGCTTTTCCTTACATCCATTCCTAAGCTGTTTATCACAATATATTTTCCAAGATCCAATCAAATTTATAGAAGCCTAATTGTAGCCAGCAAGCATATCGAAGATCCTCAACCTCAAATTTGAAAACCATCCAATGTCATATATACTTTCATCAAATAAGTCCCCTCAAGAAGCATTAGAAGAAATTTCTAAATATCAGCACTCTGAAAAACCATTGTGCATCTCAAAAAACCACTGTGCAGTCACTGTTCCAAAAAAAAAAACAAACTATAAAAACCAATAATAAATGCTAAATAAAAAAAAAAGTGAAAATTATTGTTTATTTAGAAAACGAAGCGCAACAAAGGACCTTCCACTAGCATTTTATATTAATATTTGTTTATATTTTATTTTAGTAAAAAAAATTTGTTTATTTTTTTTTTTGGAATTCTTTCAGTAAAAAAAAAAATTAACAAAAAAATAAAAAAAGCCCCAATGAAAACAATATTACAAAAATTTCGTCACACATATAATAACATATATAAGAAAATTCCCTGTAGCCTTTCATGAAACATGCAGTGCTAGGAAATGAAAAAAAACAAAAACAAAAATAAAAAAACAAACTTTTTTATAATAATCCTCCTTTCCACTTACAATAAACAATACACCATATTCTTCTAACACTATATCCTTTTCACATCCTTTTCTATTTTTTGTTGTTTTTCTTTTATTCCAAGTCACAATTTTTTTTGTTTTTCTTCTGCTTCTTTTTATTATTAATATTGATATTACATTAGTGTATATGCATACAATTTAAAAAAAAACAAAAAAATAAAAAAAAAAAAAAAAAAAAAAAGGATAAGACTTTATGAAATATTAAAAATCTATATATGAAAGTTATTCTGGACGTGGTGGATAGTAAAAATGATTGTGAATATATGTATATATACATATATATATATATATATTTAAAGGTTCGAGTATTGGGTGACAGAGGTTTTTAAGCGTGACCTTAATATAATACATTCGATTATTTTGTATATATATATTGAAATAATTTTTTTTTTTTTTTTTATTAATTTTTCTATTGGATTTTTTTCTTATAATATTTTTCCTTTCATTTTTATACTTCTCTCTTTCTTTCATATTGCTTTTTTTTTTTTAATTTTGTTTTCTTTTGTATTTTGGAATTTTTTTTTTTTTTATTTTTTTGTTGAAGTTGAATATTACGAGGGTTTATCCATTTTCATATTATTACTATAAAATATAAGAGACATTAAAATATTGAACTAAACAATTTTTATACCCGTATGACTATATAGCCAAAGGGTATAATAAATTTGCCATTACGTTTGTAACGCAGAGAAGGAGGGGGGGTAGATATAGACTCAAGTGTATGGATCGGATCAGAATCGAAAAATAAATCGATTTAGCGATGTATGTCCGTCCGTCCGTCCGTCTGTCCGTCCGTCCGTCCGTCCGTCCGTCCGTCCGTCCGCACGATAACTCAAAAACTAAAAGAGCTAGGATCTTGAAATTTTCGCAAATTCGTTTTTTTTCAATAGCCGTCATCGCTATTTAAATTCAGCCATTTTGGTCCATGGGTTCGGGTAGCTGCCATACAACTCCTTTTTTTATATGGGTATTACTCTGTACCTATTACAGCTGCGTGTCTGAAAGTTTTCCAAAAGTAGTTTAGTTTTATGGCCAAAGAGTCTGCAAAATTTGGTTGATCTAGTAGAGTGGGTTTGAGTAGCTGCCATACAACTTCTTATTTTTTATGAGCATTACTCTCCACCTAATTAAGCTGGGTGTCTGAAATTTTGCTAAAAATAGTTTAGTGTAATGGCCAAAGTTTCTGCAAAATTTGGTTGGTCTACTGTAGAGGGTTCGAGTAGCTGCCATACAACTCCTTATTTTATATGAGCATTACACTACACCTAATGAAGCTGGGTGTCTGAAATTTTGCCAAAAATAGTTTAGTGTAATGGCCAAAGTTACAGGAAAATTTGGTTGGTCTACTGCAGAGGGTTCGAGTAGCTGCCATACAACTCCTTCTTTTATATGAGTATTCCACTACACTTAATAAAGTTGTATGTTTGAAATTTTGACAAAATTAATTAATCGGATGATATAATGTATATGATACGGTCATACGGGTATCCCAGAGTTGACACAGTCTACTCTACTACACTCTTCCTCGTTTTACTTAGTTCCAGGTTGGTTGTGTTTTTTTTTGTTGAATAATTCTTGAAGGTTATGTGTGGCAGTATATAGTAAAGCTGCCAAGAAATTTATAAGGATATTCGAGAAACAGAATCAAGGACAATTAGAAATTTATAAAGAATTGGAACAGTATTTACAGTAGAATTCAAATAAAACTGTAGGTGAATTAAAAAAAAAATGTATGATAAAGTTGAATAGAATGTGGTCATTCATAAATTCAATTTTAAGATTTTATTTTAGTTTTTTTTTTTTTTCCTCTTGGGAGCATAGGATATCTACTAGGCATCTCCATCTGACTCTATTCGGAGCAGTTATTTTAGCTTCCTCCCATGTTTTTCCAATTGAGTTTAGTTCTTCTGATATCATTCGCCTCCAGGTGTTATTAGTACGGCCTCATCTTCGGGTTCCTTGTTGGTTCCATTCTAGTGCTTCCCTTGCTATGCTATCTTGCGGCTTTCTAAGTGTGTGCCCTATCCATTTCCACTTCTTCCTTTTGATCTCTTGCCCAATTGGTTCTACTTTGGCAAGTTTCCATAGGTCCTTGTTACTTATTGTGTTCGGCCAGTATATTCTGCATATTATTCTTAGACATTTGTTAATGAACACCTATAGTTTCTGTGAATGTTGTTCGTAACTAAACAGGTTTCACTTCCATATGTTAAGGTGATTTTAACGCAGGTTCCGAATATTCTCAATTTTGTTTCCCTGGATATTTGTGCGCTTTTCGATACTAGCTGTAAGCGACCGAACATTGCCCTGGCCTTTTTGACTCTGCTTTCGATGTCGGCGTTTATGTTACCGCTGTTATTTATGATGCAGCCTAAGTAGTGGAAATTATCTACATAATCGATTGGTGTGTTGTTTATCACCGGACAGCGTGGGTTGTTGATGTTAATGGCCATCGCTTTCGTCTTTTCGACATTTATTTCCAGGCCCACAGTTCGAGCTAATGTTGCTAGATGGTCTATTTTAGCTTGCATATTATTTATTGTGTGTGATAGCAGGCAGATGTCATCGGCATAGTCCAGATCTTCCAATTGCCTAATGAGATTCCATGTTAATCCAGTTCTTTTGGTACTAATCTCTTTCATTATGTTATCTAGCACTACTGTGAAGAGGATTGGTGACAGTGGACAACCCTGTTTACTCCTATGTAGGTGATGAATGGTTCGCTGGTATTACCATTGTGGAGTACTGAGGGTTGTGTTTCTTCATACATGTTCTGTATTATTTCTATTATTTTTTCCGGCACCTTTCTATGCTACTTCTATGGGGACGAAAACCTGCTTGCTCATCTCTTATTTGGTTCTCTAGGTTCTCTTGCAGCCTTGTTTGTATTATTGTTGCCATAATTTTGTAGATTGTGTTTAACACTGTTATGCCTCTCCAGTTGTCGCACTTGGTCAGATCACCTTTCTTTGGAAGTTTGATGATTATTCCATTTTTTTATTTTAATTACAGGTAATATATTAGTTAGACTAGATCTCTTCCTTTTTCTGGTCTTCTGCAGAATGAAATGCAACAATTTTAAAATTCTTCGTAAACGCTAGGATAGGATTGTTTAATACTTATGCAGGTTTAGTTTAGGAAAAACGGATGTAAAAGAGGAATTTGTGGAAAGGCTGGAAACGAACCTTAAAAGATTTTTTCTGAATTTTAATTAGAAATTGTAGTATTGGACGATATTAACATAGGGGAACAGATTAGATGGAAGCATGTTCAATATCTTAGCAGTCTCACAAAACAAATTAGTTACCATAACCAATTTTAAACCATCTTGGAGTTTCCACTGTTTAAAATTGGATCTCTGGTGTAACGTGGGAATTTGTTTAAGAGGAGGCGTAAATGACTTCATTTTAAAAGAGGACTGGTATATATAAATAGTTACATAAGATTACTATAAAACAGAAAAAACATTCGAATATTTTGACAAGAGTTAATAGGATTGAGTGTTACATCTTCGATGGGGTCGCCTAATCGCCGTTAGGCGCGGTTTAGTTCCAATTTGTCAATTTAAAAAGTTTGGGATTCAACAGCCCAAATGTTAGGGTTGTACTCCATCTTAGGCCCAATATAGCCCTGATGGATATTAGACAGATCCTTTTGAGAGAAATATGTTCTACAAAGAGGCAGAAAACCCAAATATTCGGAAAAAAAATTGTTAGGTGTATCAAAAATATGCCCATTTCACAGCATCTTTTGATTAAGCTGCAAACCTAAAATGCTCAAACTTTCTGATTTCTCTATCTTTCTTATTCTCTAGCTTTAATTATTCAAGGTATTAAACTCAAATTTATCAGTTAGACCCCAATCAGCTATTCAAGCTTTATACAAAGTTTTCTTTTCTTTGTTGAAAACCAAAAAACTTCCCCTTAAAGATTCGTGTGCCTCTCTCAATCTCATACATTATACCTTAAATCTTCAATTTGTTTCGATTCCATCAATTTCCTAGTCCTCTAATATGCCTCGAGGTGAAACTTTTTTAAACTGAGGAAACACATTCTACTCCAGTTCCACTGTAAAAGTGATTATTAATATTAACTCAACGGTTTTCTTTTTCTAATTTTTTTTTTGAAGAAAGAAAAAAAGTAGTTCAACCACATTTTCTGTCCAACTGAGTAAATATACAATAGAAACATAATACAATAAACATGAATGTGATTCACATGATGAGGTTTTTAGTGCCTGCCTAAGCCATAACAGTAATAATAAACGTATATTGAAAAAATAGACTAGTACGTGGTTAGAATAAGAAAAAAAAATAAAAATAAAAAAAAAAATAGAGTGTAACATTTTAAGCTTAATGGTGGGCATGTTATTTGTATGATCTTCACTCCTTATATACTTTATTATAATGTATTGTATAATATACACAATCAAAAATGATTTTCTATTTTTTTTTTTTTGAAAGCTCTGTTTGTTGGTTTTTATTTTCTGTTATTCTCAGTTCTTTTTTTCAATTTCTTGAATATCAGATTTATTTTACACGTACACAAATGTAAAGAATTTTTTTTTTTAATTTTGGGTTTGAAGGTATTTTGTTTTTCTGTTTTCTTATTTTGTCAAGAGCAGCTTTCGTTTTGGTCCCTTTTCTTGTAAGGTTTGGTTTTGGAACCATTTAAAATATTACAGAAATATTTTATAATATTTATTGATTTTTAGATCACCTCTCCAGCTAAATTATAAGAATAAATAAATAAAATTTAGAATTCTATTGAATTTTTAGAAGAAGTACCTGATACCAGTAAATAAATCATAGAGTTTAACATTTAAATAGAATTTTCAAAATTATTAATTAATTTATTAAATAAACCTTGATATTTAAATTTTTATAGAGTGGAAAAAATAAGATCTCTTTACAGTAAATCCAGTCCTTTTATCTGAGACATTTTCTTTCACATTTTCTATAACTGCTTTATTTTTGAATAGTTTTTTACAGGTGAGGTAAACAGTCTTACACCAACCTTCATTTTGGAGGGCCGTAATTGTTAGTGGTAATTGGATGGCGCCACTTCTGGCTATGTTACAATGTATCTTTAACCACTTTCGGGTTTTGTTTTTCTAGATCCAATTGCAGTAGTCACCCGCATCCGCCATGAGTGTCTTCTTCTATTGTCCTCCCTCCTATTTTTGCTGTCATGCTTGGTATCGTCCTTGACGCAATTAGAATAAGTCAAGTATTGTTATATAAAACACCAACATAACTTGCATTAGGAATTTTCCATCTATTTTTTAGAGCACTGTTATAATATTTTAACACAAACTTATTTAAGAATTGGGAGAAATTTAAAACTAATATATTTAACAGTAAAACCTCAAAACACAATAAAATTTGGTTAAAATATGTAAATCTAAAGATACCAGTGGCAAGTAAAGTGATTCTGATTTCTTTACTACTTTTTAATGCCAAGAAATTGACCTTTGGTGCAAATGTATTCGGTTGAATAAATTAAAGTAAAAACTGTCGGATAAAAGTCGATTAAGCATAGACATTTGAAATTTTATGAATCATAGAATGTTGTAGCTACAAACTTTGCCCCTACTACTTTATATAGCAGAAATTTTCACCTACAATAGTAAAATTATTACATATTCATGATATGCTTGATAAATCTTTGATTGCTACATGCAGCTGCAAGGACCTGCCTTTAATTCCAGGCTACTTATCTATTTCTTAATACTGTGGATAACAAATTAGAAGAGTGCATTGAAGAACACATAATCAACTAAGAAAAAAAAAAGGTTTAATAGAATCATCTATCAAAATATGAGTTCTTAAAATCAAATTAATTTGATGTGATGTGATTGTCCTACTAAGACAAATTCTTGAAATTGAGAATCCCCAAAAACAAATTCGAAAAGCTCAAATCAATGTTTTGCACTTTTTCCAGGATATTAATTAATAAATAATTTGAGGATTTTGGGTTTAAGAATTTTTCTTAAGGAATTTTAAGTTTTTGAAAATTTTCTAAAGGATTTTGTTTTAGAAATTTCGAACCCAATCCATTTCAACAACTTAACCCCTTGCAACAGCCACAGAATCCAAGCCAAATTAAAATATGGTTGAAAAGTTTTAAGAAATGTTTTTTGAAATTAATATTTAAAACAAATTCCCAATTAAATTTTACCACTTAAATTCTAATTTAAATCGCATATCCATCTTTAGAAGTAAATATTGTATATTAAAGTATTTTTTATTTATTTTTATTCCTAGTGAATTTTAATAATTTTTTTCCCATCCCTTTAATCCGGAAAAACGAATATATTTATGTTTGATACCAATTTGCAAAATATTTTTAGGCAAACTTTTACATTTTATTAAAAATATTTAATCTCATCCCAGAGTCTTTATTCTACCACTTTTTTTATTTTATTTTATTTTGTTAATTTATTATTTTAGAATAAAGCAACAGAAGCAACACAGCAAAACAAAAGCTACCAACACTAGAACAAAATAAAAGGAAAAAAAATTCAAATAGGAAAAAAAAACAGAGATAATAAGAAAAAACAATTTTGAAAAGAAAATAAAAAAAAAAAAAAAAAAAAATTTTGAAAAATATGATATGAAAAGAATTTTTTTAAATGAATAGCTACTATTCAATTCAATATCCAATTTTGTTTTTTTCTTTCTACTTTTTTTTTTTTATTTATTAATAAATATCCTATCAATAATATTTACAAAGAAAATACACACACACACACATATAAGCATAGTAAATATGTGTATGAAAAAAAAACAGAAAAAACACAACAAAAAAAATATGTTGAATACAAGTTATGTTATGAAATTAAATACTAACAATAGGTCACCACACTATAATATAATATACTCTATCATATCTATTTTAGATAATGATTACTAAAAATGATGATGATTATAAATGATAATGATGATGTGTTGTATATAATATATACACATATATAGCATGAGGATAACTAATAAATCACCATCACATATGTATTAGAAAAGCAGCACGATTCAATGAATTCATCCGTTTCTGTTCATTCGTTTATCTTTTTAATTTTCTTGATTTTGTCTTTGGAGTTTTTTTTTGTTTTTGTTGTTTTTTCTTTTTTTGTTCTCCAATAAAACATAAAACATATGCATGTTTATGTATATAGGTATGCTAGTATATAACATATAACTTAAAAAAATTTTTAAATGATTGACTATTTTTTGTTCAATTACCTCCATACAACTTTCCCAACATTTTTTTTTTTTTGAAAATAGTCTAATTTAACTGGTGGTAGTCTATATCTGTGGCTGTCCCATGCATCCAATGACTTCTGATTTTGGAACTTCTTCACAAATCATTTAAAGAGAAAGTTTACTTACATATTCGTGTGAATAAAAAGTTGTGCAGTCTTTTCTAATATGTTTTCGAGGTAAGTTTAAGAAATTGAACATATTGGGTCACCATATGATGACCCAATGAAACAATCTGGTATTGGAGCTGAACGCAATATAGCCAATATGGTTCCAAAAAAAATTTATGGGAATTTTTATTTATTGATTTGTATTCCACGCTTAGCAACTCTAAATAATTCTATTTGAATTCATTGTGTTCCTACCATCACCGCAACAGCGATTTTAAAATTAACTTGGTTAATCTTTTCTTTGATTATATTTCAAATATTGTCCACATATCATCACTATTGTATATGTATAGTACTTTTGATTGAATTAATCAAAAGAATAAAATAAAAACAATAGAAACAAAAAAAAATTAATAGAAATTGTATAGTTCTGCATTTAAATATACATTGTATATATAGACATACACAATCATAAAATAAAAAAACATATGAATTACTTTAATGTCAAATAATCAATAGAGATGTCCTTTTTCATATCAAATAAATAAATCAATATGACATTAAATTAGGCTGGACATTATTAAAAAGTATTTTTTTTTTTTTTTTAACTATTTTATTACATATATATGTGTGTTTAAGTGTTTAAGTTAACATGGATTTGTATCAGTAATCAGTGACAAGGCGTCAATATCTATAGTCGGGAAAACTAAAAATATAGGACTTAATAAGATTTTAACAGAATTTTAGGGTTTAATTTAAGTCAATATTTCTTAGTTTTAGATTGGCATGTTAAAAATGGCTATATTTTTACAAAGTCATATTTCTTAAATATCCGGTTCTAATTGCGATCTCTAAAAAGCAAGTTTCCGAAAAATCTTTTCACATAATTATATCGGTTGTAGACTACTTTATTATAAATACATTCAATACAAAGTTATAAATACATATCTTTTAATTAAGACAAATATAACATAGAAAGCAATTATAACTCGCCCAGTTCTCTTCAAGTAAGTTCTGACCAAATCCTTCCGCAATAGCTATCGGTCATACTGTTAAACTCTTATAAAATTTAAAATACCGTTGCAAAAAATTAAAGTTCAACAAAAATTAACGGAAAATATTTTGAAGTAAGCAATGCTCACCTTTTTTGTTTTGGTAACCACGTCTTAATATGGACATATAAATATATATGTATATATAGTTATAATTTTACAAAAAAGTATATTATATTAAAAAATAAAAAAAAAAATATTTTACAGGCCTCTATAATAAATCTTAAAGGATCAAAATTAAATTTTTGAACTTCAAATGATGATTATTATTATTTTGTTTTTTTGTCTAGGAAATGTTGGAAATTTTGTTTTGTTTTGTTTTTTTTTTTTTGTAAATTAGAAAAACTATAGTCATTGAATTTGAGAAATTGATAAAGTATAACAATCAATTGATTTATAGAAACTATTATATATTTTAAAATTATATAGTGTAATATTATCTTAGAGAAATTTAAAAAAATGTGTGATGAGGATTGCGATGGTTTATAGATGACGAGATTTACAAAAGTTTTTGAAATATTGAAGGCCATGCTAAGCTTAACTTAAGGATCGAATCCTCATACAACTTGTGAATTGCAGTTCAACTAGATCGATGTTAAAAGTCATCTTTTAGTTTTAATTCAATTTATGGCAATAAGTTTTGAGAAACTTACAGTGAATTGGGATTATCAAAGTACTCAAAACCGTTCGGAAACTTTAAAATTAAAATTTCCTTATATTCCTTTAATAGGTTTGGTATTAACTGATATTATACTCTGCATATTGAAACAAGTGTCTGAACTAATCGCAGACAAATTCATTTAGTAAGATTTTAATTCAACTCATTACGAAACTTTGTGGGCATTCAACGGAATTAGTTAACTATTAGGCTAATATGCTAAAATTGGATGGATATTAAATTATTTACTTTAAATGTAACTATACTAAGACTATAAATAAGAGGATGGTGAGCGTGAGATTTTTTTCCGGCTGTTTTTTTAAAATCACGAATTTCTCATCTGTTCTTCGCCTAGCAAAGAAAATAACGGATATTGCTCGTCAATCATAGCATCAGCTACTCTCTTTGTTATCTTTAATTTTTTAAAAAATTTTTTTTTAAATTCTTTTCCATTTAATATTTGTTTTGTAATTTTCTTATTCAATTTAAGAATTTCAATGCTCCTACAGTTTTAATATATATAAACTGTATATAATCATATTAACAATAACCAATAAGCAAATAGGAAAATACCTCGAATTTTCTCTGTATAAAATAAATTCTTTTTAAAAAATGTTTCTTGTTTTATTTTTTTTTGCTGCCTCCCTACATTTTCTTTTCTATTTTTTTTTTTTTTCATTATTTCACATTTTTTTAATATTATATAAAAAAAATTTTCCAATTTTAATTACAAAAGTTTCTATCTTTTTAACCTCTCTCATCCTCTCTTCTCCGATTCCTATAGTTTGTTTTTTCTTTCGTTTGGTTGTTTTTGTATTCAATTATGGTTTCTATTTAACTGAAATTATGTGATGTGATTCCATTAAGAAAAAAAAAAACCTGAAACTCTGTGGATAGATTCTAGTCTTTTATGTTTCTGATTTTTTTTTTTAAAAAAATTTCAAACATTTTCATAGCGGGATCTGAATAACGCAAGAGATCTTTTCATTCTCCGTTGTTGGACATTGCTGTAAGTGCGTGTGTATGCATGTGTGTGGTGTGGTTTGTGATAGAATGAATAAATGAATGAATACGATAGCAATGCTTCGTATTTTATTCCAACCCAAATAAAAATCGCATCCCGTCCCGAACCGGAAAATTGATTGTGGCTGGAACAATAAAAATTCTTCATTGTTGATGAGTTAAATTGTTATCTTTTACACATACCTATGTACACTTAAACTATTACTAAAATATATTTAGATGTATAATGTATGTATAAAGTGAAAAATAGGGTGTCCTATCTATTATACTTTTTTTTGTTGTTTTTAGACAGATATTATATAATGCTAAGTTGAAAGGATCTAAAGAAAATTGTTTCCCATCAACAAAATAAAAAAATTGAGAAAAAAAAAAAAAAAAAAAAAAAAAAAGAATCCGAAGGGATATGACTTAAAGGCAAAATAGTACCGTAAAAACAACAAAAACAAATAAAGTATTTTATAAGAAATTATACCAAAAGATAATGTATTAAAAAAATATAGAAGAAGAATGAATAAAAAGAAAAAAAACAACAACAAGCATAACATAAAAGAGGCCAGCCACGCAAACAAATAAAAATCTTAAATAAGCCTTTTAGCCAGATACATTTTCTTAAAAAAAAAAATTATATAAAAAAAAACAAAGTTTTATATTAAATATAGATAGATACTAACAATGTTCAATATAAATAAGTAGAACTGCGATATAAGTGTATTATATAACTATATATATATAGCATTTTCTATTTCTTTTAATATCACTTTTTTCTTTTAAATTCTTTTGTTTTTTTTTTTAAGGGAGCAATTGAAATGCCGTTCCGAAATAAGCCTTGAAAGTTATGTATCGTTTACATTTTCCCATGGGTTCTCTGAATGAAACCCATACTGAGGCAACGAAAGGAAGAAATAATGGAGTTGGATAGATTACATACTAATAAATATTATAGCACAAGATAAGCTGTATGACCTTGGAAGGGAACCCCCAAGGAGGCAGAAGACTCGGTCATCAATTTACAGCTTGAAAACGTATTGGAAGAATGCTTTACAGTAATATTTTTCTATGTATGCAACCCATACTGGGGCAACAATAAAACAAAACATGGTGATAGATAGGTCATATACTAAGGAACAATTACAGCAAAATAAGCCAAATAATTATCTAAAGAAACTTCCAAGGAATTAAAAGACGATGTAGTCCAGAACACCTAGAGAACGAACTAACTCATTGCAACATCATAAGGGAGAACAGCATCCTATTCTGATGATTTGATCTTTGGAAAGCACCTCTTTTTATTTTGAATAGAAAAGAGAGCAGAACAACAGAAACCAATTTCTGGATTTAAATTTTTTTTTTTTTTGTCTTTTTTTTGCGAGGGAATGGAACGCTCGAAAGCCACCCATTGAAACTGTGCGATATTTCGTTGGGTAGTGTGCGATTTTAACGCACCAAAACCACACCCTTTTTGAACCAAACTTTAGGAAGGAACTTGTGAACTACAGTTTGGTTACAGGGATGGGATATGAAAGGATTTTAGGATTGTCGGAGGATATTTGAGAATTTTGGATTATGGTGGATGGGGAAAATTTGGAGGGATATTTAGGAGAAAGATGTTAATATTCTTCTTAAATTTATTTGAGTCGTATACATACGAACTACCAACTTTAGGAAACACATTGGACGGAATGTGATTCCATAATTTCGACATGCGCATAACAAACGAATTTCCATAAGCCGTGTTTCGCCATCTTAACAATTCGACGCAGTAGGGATGAACATCTGTTGCACTCCTTGTTTCACGTTGGAAAACTTTGAGTGAAGGCATTAATTGTTTTATTTCCTTAGAACAGGTGTTTGTCCCCACTAGGTATCTATAAAACAGGGAAAGTGACCAGACTGTGCGCCGATGGCTAAGTGGAGTGAGCGTTGAAGTAAATTAAAACTGTAATTTAACTAAAAGACAATATGCCCTTATTACCAATGGAAAGGCAGAAGGTTTCTATTAGAAGGTAAAAGCAAACAAGTGTCTTCAAAAACTACGAAAGTTTGTATTAAGAGGTATGCAGATGAAGAAATTACTTAAAAACAACCGAAGCTTTGTATTAGAAAATAGAATCAAAGATATGACTTCAAAACTTTAAAAATCTTGTATTAAAGGTATAGAGGCAAGAAAAGACTTCAAAATATTGGAAGGCTTTTTATTAGGAGGTTCATTCTTATATGTTGATAATGTTCTTATACAATGATAAATTGAAGACGAAAATAGCCAACCACAATTTCAATACACAAATAATAACCTAGGAGACAAAAGAAAGCCTTAAGGAATTGAAATTATTTCATTTAAAAAGAAATAAAGAAAGGATTTCAATAACTTTTTGTCATTGGGAAATGTACAACATTGAAACTTTTATACAGAATCCGTGTAAAATGTTAAAAGATCTTTGAATGGAAAAATTTTATCTACATATATAATATATACCTATATATATTTTGCACTTATATTTTTTCCGAACAAGATTTATTGAGTTTTGAAAAAAAATAAAAAAAAAAATTTCAATATTTTCTTTTTTTTTATTTTCTTTTTAAATAGAAATTAAAAATGAAAAAGAAAAGTATCTTAAGAATGAAAAGAAGTTATTGTTAAGTTAAAGAATTTTTTTTATTAAATAATTTTTTTTTCCTATTATTTTTTTTATTTCTATTTTTTTCTTTTTAAATTTTTTATTTGTTTTATAGCTGCCTTGAAAATAAATATTTTTGTTATAGTTTCGGACTTTTGCAAAAAGTAAAAAAAAAATAAAAATTCTTTAAGATAAAAAAAAAAATTTTTCCATAAATGAAATACTTTTCAAGTCATTAAAAATCGAATAAATGGAATTTTTCTGAAGAAAAAAGTTTTTTTTTTTTTTCGCGAAAAATAGACAAAAAGTATTTTTAAGAATCGTTGAAAAATTGTGACTAACTTTGAAAAATTTTATTAAAAATACATTATTTTTTTTTTTTAATTACTTATTTTATAATATTTATAATATTTTTTAAAAAAAAAATTCCAAAATAGTTTTTTATTAATTTGCTTTTTAATAACTCAGTTAACATTGAAAAACAAGTTGTTGAGAGATATGCAATGAGAATGAAAATTAATTGAATTTAATCCTTGAGGGACTTCGTTGACTGAGAGGCGTACCAAATTTCTAATAATGTGAAGCAAGAGCTTATGTTGCAAAGTAAAAATTTCGCGTACATTCAAATTTCACCTAAGGACTTTGATGAGCTATGGGTCTGTAGATACTAGAGATTTCAGAAGTGAAAGGTCAGCTTATATCATGAAAATTCGTAGAAATAAATTCAAATTGAATTGTATAAGGTTTTCTTCTTGCATAATGTGGTTTGTATTGTAAAGTATCAAAAGTCTGTCAAAATTTCTGGTAAAGTCTGGTTATTTCATATGGATGCCGCTTCCTAAAATTCCGCAGTATTGGCCATCTGCGAAGTCGTTCCTTACTCTGGTAACAAAAAATAATAATTTCACTGAAATACGTTGAGATTTTGATGAATTATTAGAACTTGATATTCCCGGAACTCCTAGAATATCTAGACTCCTTGCTGCTAGAATCAATTTATAAAAACTAATCTTAATTGTTACCCACAAATAGTCTATTTACCAAATTTCAACTTATTTCGATAGCTAGAACTGGAAATTTCTCGAAAAGTTTGGTGTTTTTGTTTTGGGAGCTTCACCTTGAATTCCAAGTAAGATTCAGTTTTCTTCAAACAACTCTTGGTTAACACAAATCATCCTTTCAATAAACAAATCATCCAGATAATTTTGTTTCATGTCTTAAATTAAACAAGGCTTCAAACTTTTTTAAACTGCCTATAATGCAGACTGTCGGCATATCTTTTTAAAGCTGTCGTGCAGTTTTAAAATAACTAATAAATTTATAAACTTGATACATTATCTTAAACAAACTATTTATTTTTCTAACACAACTTATTAAATTGCACTGTTTTAACATTTTACTAAAGCTCTTATCATTTTAAATTTAAATTTCCAAACGACGTTTCAAACCTTATTAGTATCTTTGGTTACAAGACTAAAAATAACGGTATTTCCTTTTCTGATTTCTTAAGAACTCATAAAAGCCTATAATCAAATAATTTAACTTTGAATTTCAATATTTCAACATATATTCGTACTATTGGATACAAAACTTTTATAAACTAACGGGATTTCCTTCCTTTGATTTATAAGGAATTCGAAAAGCTTTAATCACATAAAGTTAACTTCAAATTTCCAACAACTTTTTAAACTAACGGTATTTCCTTTAATTTTGCCTTTTTACTAAACTGAATCCCTGAAAAAACTGTTTTATTAACTAATGAAAGTTTGTTTTTCTAGTAAAATCAAAATGTTAAACATAAACATCTAAAAAAAATTTAAAATAATGACAAAAAATTTATTCAATATAACTGCTTTAATAAAAATATTCAACATTAATTAATAACTTTTCATTATTCAACTCATTCTGATAAAGTTATTATGAATATAATGAAAATATTATGCAAAAACCATCATCAGGTCCATCACTTTTCACTAAAATACAACACAAAAAAAAAAAAAATTGTCATAAATTTCAGCAAAGTTCATTTTTCAAAAATGAATTTTTTTTTTTTAAAAAATAATAATTAATTAAATATTTTTTTTTTCATATTTTGAATAATTAATTTTTAGCACGCCAACAATACCAATCACCCAGAAAAAAAGAAAGATGAAAAACAATGAGAAAGACAAAGATTGAAGAAAATTGAAACGTTAAAAATTTAAAAAACAAAAGAAAAACAAGTCTTTTTTGTTGTTTTCTGTTCTAGAGAATATTTTAAAGATATAATAATTCATAGTGCAAACAATTTAAGTAGGACAGTAACTTGATGCCATCATTAAAATATGATTTAATTAGAGGGGAGAAAAAGTGATAACATTCAAATTTGATGACCGATGAAATGAATAACTGGAATCGTTTAAATTCAGTAGATCTTATACTACAGATAAGGCGTTTAACGTTAAACAGTTATTCCAAGAGACCTACACCCATTCTATATGATATCTACAGATAGATGAGCCACATATTCGAGGAGCAATTTACTATATTTTGTCCTCAATCAAATATGGTTAGGGGCTTTAATTTAATTATAAATGCAGAGTCAAATATTTGGCAGGAATTTGACCAAACACTGATGCTAATGCTTCAGACTTTATTGACTTTATTTAAAATAACTAAGCTAAAAGTATTTTGGTAGTTTGGGTACTTCATCTTTTACCCCTGATTTTCATTTTAGATTCTGGATCTCGATATTTGAAGAACAAACATCCATTGAGTCAAATTTGAGGTTATACCGTTATCTCATTTGAAATCTCTCAAGTTATGTCCCTGATTACAGCTTTATATAACTGTTGTTTCAATTAACTGTATATGTTAGAACTATGAGTACACATAACTGTATATTGAAGTACTAAATAGCCCATGGCAAAATAAAAGGTATGTTTTAGGTAAGCATGCAGCGAATGTTTATTAGGCAATTTCGAATTAGTATGGATTAGAAAATTTCTGTATCCTCAAGCCAATTTATAATTTTGAAAATCCGCTTTTATTCTTCTTTAAACTAGAATCCCCAAAAAAACCCTCTATAAATTTAATTCAAAAAAAAAATACTCATAATTTGAATTTAAAAAAAATCTTATAAAAAAAATTTAAATGAAAACTAGATGATAATTTCGTTAGTGGTAATGTGTATATTTCACTTTATAAAATATAATTCTTCCAGAAAAGTGTTTTTCTTTTAATCTCTTTAGTGACACAAAAAAAAAAGATTTTTTTCTTTGTTTTATTTTTCGTTTTTCTTTTATTTTCTTTGGTGAAAAATTATTTCATTATAAATTTCCTTAAGAAAAGATTTTTATCACTTTAACACGATATCGTTCCAACGGCATTAAAAAAAAAATTCTTTACCAATTAATTATATGGTATATTCTACAGCTAGTTTATTCACCCCTAGAATATTTTGAATTGCTTTGCTACAAGTAGTCAGTAAAAATCGCTGCCTAAAAATTAAAATAAAACTTCTCATTTTTTTTATGAAAATACAATGCTGGATTCTATATCTTTTATTGGGTGGGGGGAAAATTTTGTAAAAAGAAATTGTGATAGATAATCATTTATATTATTTAAGTAATCTAATCCTATAGAAGTAATCTAACTACTTAAAGCACTCTGTGTTGCCCTGTGAAATATGTTATAAACATTTTGGTGAAACTCTTATCCGAAAAAAGAAGATTGCTATTATTAAATGTATAATGGAAGTATAGTGAAGCCATTCTGTAATAAGTGAGATATTTGTATTGCAAATCATTTTTCATTTAAACACATACGGTTGGAAGAAGGTTAATAGCAGAACTGTATAGAATATGAAAAAGAGAAGAGCTATTAAAATTGTTTACTACTGTAGAATCAAATTCTAACATGAAATTCCCCTCTGTATAAATATCAAATTGCAAATTTCCTAACAGGGAGGCAGATTGAAAGACAATTAAAATAATAAGAATGGTTGGAGGGAAAGTGACAATGCAAGGTTTAATATGACGAATTCCTATCAGACAGTTCTCACAATAAAAAGTTTTCATGTTTTCGGACAAGGTTTTCCGGAATATCAAGACAAGACAATCATAAATTCTGAAATTGATTAGGAGATAACTATTTACAAGAAAAGACCAGGTTGTCTTACGTATGAAAGGTACTTTCAGTTGCTGTACTTTTCTAAGCGCCAATACAGATGGAACTGTTAGAGCTTAATTTCTAAATTGACTTGAGGATACAGAAACTATCTAATCCATACCAATTTGCATGTAACTCGTAGGGAATGTAGAGGTTGTCCACAATTGGCAGGTGGACTTAGATAGTTACATCTCCTCCTTCCTTCCCTTGAAATAATAAAAAAACACAGACATCAATTGGGAACTCATCTGGAGTTCCATTCTAACGTGTCCAATGTTTGTTTTCCAGAAATTTAAATAGTAGAATTTTCAATTTTTAAAAGACAAATTCCCAAAACTTTAATTATACCCCACCCTTTTAAAAACCGCGGTTTCACTTTTAACAGAATTGTTAAAACCACTTTTATTTTTCTTTTCTTGTATTCTTTATTTTTTTATCATCTAATTTTCTCATCAACTTTTCTCATCATCATGATAAAATTATGAGAAAAGAAAAAACAAACACAAGTATGCCAAAAAAAACAGTAACTGTAATTTGAAATGGTAACGTATACATACATTGAAGAAGACCCAAAAAGTTAAAGCAGTAGAAAAACTGTTTTTTAAAAAAAAGTAAAGTGAGCGTATTTGTCAAATTAGGCGACAGTTATTATGCAAAGAAAAACAAAGAGAGGGAGAAAACTATACACAGATAATTTTCATTTCATTCTTTTCACCTATTTATTATGAAAAATTTTTCAAAAAAAACACAAACAAAATACACAAATATTACATGAGAATTACTTAGTAGATACCCAACATCTTTGTCATCATTATTAACACTGAATCTTTTTTGTTATGCTAGTGCTATCATAGTATAGTATAATATTAGCTTGAAAGAGATGGCATGCTACTTACATTTTCGTATTATAATAATATTCTTTCAATTTCTTAGTTTTCATCCTTGTTTTCCCTCTTATTTTCTATAACGGTTGTCTCTCCCATCTCCCCTTAAGTTCTTCACATTTTTAGGCGGGTAATTTTAAAAAAGTTTTGATATATTCTATGTTTGTCTTCTTTAGAAAAAAAATTCCCAAAGCAAAACAATGAAAGCAATGGAAAATTGTAAAAAAAAAAATGTATTCGACGATTTCAAAAAACGCGCTACAATAATTTATTGCTATTCGTAAGTTTCAAATATTTTTAATTTAACTTCTATGTAATTTTATTTTTTGTTGTTGTTGTTTATTCAAAAGTATTGCAAGGGAAAAAAATTTTTTTTTTATTTTGTCTCTTTCACTCCATGAAAAAAGGGAATTTTCCTTTTTCTTTGATTTCTTTTTGATTTGCTAACAGAATATTCATCAGCGACGCAGTAGCGTCTAGGGAGAAATATGTTATTTGGTGGCGGACAGAAAATGGTGGAGCCCAATAAAGAACTCAGCATTTTTTCCAGACACACAATCCATACAGTGCTCGTTTTAATTCTTTTTACTTTCAATAACCTCCAATCCAATCAATAGTTTCGCAGACGACAATACCTTTCGGCTTCCTTTAAATTTCATAGCCGCTGTAAATTTAATCATCGGATTAAAACAACAACAAAAAATTGCAATGTAAGTGAAGTAAACTTCAGGCATCGTCGTACAGTTGAGTCATTCTCCTTGTTTCATAGATATCTGGTGGAGACTAAAATCTGTTCTACAGAACTAATAAATCAATATCTCCATTCACGATTTTCCAACGGGAAACAAGGAGAGCAACACATGCTCATCTCTGCACAGTTGCACTCTCGAGGTGGCAACACAGCACAGCTTATGGAAATTGCTTTGTCATTCGTCAATCATATGGAACCTTTTCCCAATGTGTGTTTCAAAAGTTTATAATGAATATGTGTACGATTAAGAGTTTAAGAATAACTTTGAACCATCCAATTGCGCTCATCTTCTGGGCTGTGGTTTTGGTGTGTTAAAGTCGCACACTACCTATAGAAACTAGACAGAGATCCAATTAGTGGTTCCCGCAGCTTTTCATCTTCCTAGTTTAAAAAAAATTAAACTAAAAATATATAACCACCAAGATGAATATTTGGGGAACCAACTTTTTCGTTTTAATACTACGTACTATTACGTCTCTGATATCATTGACTATAGAAATGAAATTCATTCTTTTCCACACAATTCATCTGAGAATTTCTGAACTTTCTGGCACAAAAAGAAGGTAAAAATAAAAATAGTGAATGATGTAAGAACGAGAATAACAATGAGTTACAAGAAATAAAATTACACAAATGAAAACAAAAACTTGATTCAAGGACTTTTATATATATAGTGATTCCTAATATATATATAGTCACAGTTTTTCTAAGGATATGTCCAAGAAAAAAATTTTTCATGTCTGATTTCCTATTTTTACCAAAAGAATTTGGCATTGTGATTTATGCATAGAGTGTGAAAGTATTTATCAATCCTGTTTGAGTACAAAAAAAAACAACAAAAACAAGAATATCAGTGACAAGAAAATTGGGAAGGAAAAGGATAATTTAGATTTACAGCTTCTTTTTTAAATGAAAATAAAAAAATTTAAAGTTGTTTTAGAAAGAAAAAATTGTCAATGAAAAATTACGATAAAAGGGGACAAGGTAATGGGAAAGAATCCAATCACCAAAACGGTTTATGGGACCTAATAATTACAGTTATTATTAAAGATCTAATATTATAACTAGGTAATAGAATTGCTATAATTTACACGAAATAACTACTTTTGTTCATGTGAGGAACTTTCGAGAGCATCAAAACCCAATGGAAATTGTACAGAGTTCCTTAAGAAATTATGAAACTCCCAATCTCTAAAACCAAGTCTTTTTAAATGAAAGCAATTAGTTGAAAGTTATATTCGGGTTTTGATAATAAAATGGACAGGCCTTATAAGGCAGTTGTGGCACCCCATTTAAATTTACTTAAACTCTAAGTATATTTTTCCAATTTAAACACTTCGTTCTTCATTAGAGATAGGGGTCACAAATAATAAACGAGTTATTTAAATGCAAAAATAACAAACAAATGACTTCAGTTTTATAAAATTTCCACACTTAAAAAAAACCTTAGTTAAGGGTTACGCAATTAAGCAATGAGTTTCTTCGGAAAAATACTAGTCATTCATCTAGATTTATGGTTTTTCTGTATAAAGGAAATGATTCTAATAAAATAACGAAATTTAGACTAAATGTAACCGATTTTGCTGAGGCTATTTCAACAATTAATCTGAAAAAATCACCATTTACTGTAATATTAGCTCCAGCATAATTTTAAAAGAAATATGGACCGATCATGCCTCTATGGTGTAAACCACATCAGTCGATATAATTTTCAGGATGAAACGCAACCTGCTGAATTCTTTCAGAATTGTTTTCCCTTCATATATATACAGCAATTTCGTTTAACCAAAAATAAATTTCATCACTAAACACAACTTTTCGATAAAATCGAATGGAATTGAAACAAGTGATGAAAAAACAAAGGGTTTTTAAAAAAGCACATTTTCAAAATAATATAGTGTTTCATACTGAGCATTTTATCGGAATATAATGTTGAAGCTTCAATGTTAACGTTTAATTTAGGAAATATATACGTTGGTGGCTAAGTTACTACTTATAAAAACCGTATTTTTTTTAATTTTTAAGTCCTAATAGCCCATCTATGGGGAAGATTGCCCAATTTCTCAACGATCTAATCCTCACAACTTCCCTTCCCCCAACTTTCTTAGGTTCAAGGAATTAAATTGTGAATTCTACCAAAATTTGGAATTTTATATAGAATTTTACTATATAAGCAAAAATGGTTAAAACCGACAGACATTTTCTTCAATTTAAAGAACCGCTTTTAAATTTAAGAAAATCTTTTAACATATGTTAAAGTATAATGTTGGACCTTAAAATTTTGTATATTAACAAAAAAAAATTTGAACAGGTATTCAAGTTACAGGTGTTTCAAAATAGCAAAATTTCAATTTTCGAGCCCTTATAGCTGCTAAACAGGGGACGTGACAAAAAAAATTTGTTAACTGACTTCTACTTATTTCTAAGGATCTAACTACTCCCAAAATTTCAAGACCCTAGCTTGGCCCGTATAGAAGATACGTGCAGCCAAAAATTTTGCAAAAATTGAGTTTTGCATAATGGTAAATTTTAGTACATTAAAACGTTTTCAACATTTATAAAAGTTATAATTTGTTGTCAGAAAAATTTAAGATGTTTCTTAATACACATTCAAAGTAGACTACTGACTAATATCTTATAATTGTTAAAATTATTGAACCCTAGCCGAACCCCACTCTTATTACTCAATTTTCACAATGAAAATTAGAATTGAAATTAAAAAAATCCATAATTAATATTAGTATTATTTCATTTGCAACTGACCCCAAGGTTCAAATGATTTATGATTTTATTTAAAGACAAATTGTGAATTTATCCATGAATTTTCACCAAAAAATTCGAATTCTACTGTTAATAATTTCAAAATATGAAAAAAAAAAAACAATAAATAAATAAATTGGAAGTTGATAATATAATCAACTATGGTTCAGTTAATTCTTTGCATTCCAGAATGAATTTAACTTAAATTTTCAATTTTTCCGGACTCCTGTTCTAAATTATAACTAATAATACAATTTTCAAATTACCGTTTTTTTTTCTATTTTTTTTTGCAATTTCAAAAACATGAAAAGAAAAAAAAATTTATTCGGAAAAAAAAAACCATGACTAAATCAGAACTCGATTTTTATTTGTTTTTATTTTTCTGAAATAAAATTAAAGCAAAGATAAAAAAAAATCCGGAAGCGATGTGAAGGAAAACGACAGTACTACAACTATTATAACGGAACAAGAGAAAAATAAAATAACTGGAAAAAAAAAATTCATGACAGGTCACTAATTGCATAAAATTCTGCATTCAAATTCATTGAATTTTTTTATTTTATTTATTTTTTCTTCTTTTTTTTTTTTGACTTTCTTGTTTTTTGTTTTTTTTTTAACTTAAAAAACATACAAACACCACTTTGAAGTGCTCTGAAACGGAAAATACAAATAAAAATTAAAAAAAAAAGTAAAAATATCACACCACTAGAAGGCGTTACAAGTTAATATTCGGTAATTTATAAATGTCATCCCTTAAAGGATTCATTGTAAGCTCCAACATCATAGTCGTTGAATTCATAAGTTTGATATTGTTGTTATTGCATTATGAATAAATAGGTTATTAGCTGGATTATTTGTATTATTTTATTTTAAATGACTCTTTTATTTTACCGTTAGTCCATTTGTCAAATTTTTTCTGACTGGAATTATGTGTCTGTCGTTATTTGACAGTTGTATTCAGTTTTTAATAGGTTGATGTAGAAAACGACAAAATATAAAAGTGAGATCTTTTTGTGTGACAGCTTAGTCGGTCAAGGTACAAAATTCCTAGGTTTAAGAGTTCACCAAAAAATTAGCCCAAAAAGTCTCGAGGAATTGTGACTATAAAGGGACCTTTGAAACCGGGACTTTTGTATTTTTGCCAAAATCTATTTCTGCTATATCCCCATGTTATTTGTATGCTCCCTTACCCCTTCGAGATATGTGTAATGGTTTGAGATTTAAAGCTATTTTTTTCAAGAAATTTAGTGGACACTTGAGATTCCTCCAAAATCCTTCCAAGCTTTATTGCGTGACAGTCAAAAATAATGAATCACAACTAATTTGCAGAACAGAGGAGTAATAGCAGCATTGCAACAAAAATATATGTGCAAAACTTCAGAAATATATAACTTTCGAAAACATTAGACCTTAAAAACTGCTTTAAAAATTGAGAAAGTACTAAAGCTGACGCCTTTTAAACTGATTCTGTAGAATAGTTTTTACAGTTATGTATGATTTTTAATAGCTAGAATTTGTATGTTGTTTCTAAATGAACTCAAACATTTAAAATCTATGTAACTTGAAATTCAGAATATATTGATTGAATCCTATAAGTGTCCCACTAAAGACGTAATGTTTAAGTCGTCACCCTTTCAATGGAAGGATCTCGTCTTCAAACTCCTGACAGATCATATTTTTATTTCCTGCATGGCATAACAAAACTTTAATTTTAAATCATTATGAAGCAACAATCATTATAGTCCAACAACATATTCTTGAACTGCACATTAACTTCGAAAAAAGCCACTGCTCTTATAATAACGCCGTATATTCCCAATTCAATACATTTCTTTAGTGGTTTAAGATCATCTTTTGATGTTCAGGATGAAATGCAGGACAACAACGTAAAAAAAAACAAAAACCAACAAAATAACATCAAAGCAAAAACAAAAAAAAACATGAATAGGATAAAAACAAAATGCTTGCATCAAAATCCTGTCTTGCGGAAATTTTGTCGTTCTTTATTTTTTTTTTCATCTATTTTTTTTTCAATATTCACAAAAAAAAAAAAAACAAAAAAATTTGTTTCATTTTATTTTAACCGGAAAAATACATAAATTGTGATTTCTTGTTCCTTTCTTTCTTTCTTCATTGCTTCGTTTTTTTTTTTTTGTTTTTTGCCTATTTCTTCGCTTCAAGGATGTACCGTACGATGATTGGATTTTGGTTACGGTTTGAGAGATGCAATGAAAGGTTGCAAAATAAAACTGAATTAAATGAATTTCTTATTTTTTATATATTTTTTATTTTTTCCAATTTAACATTCACATACACATACATACAAATTTTCGAACACATATCACAAGTATTCATCTTCTGAAACTAGCCTAAATAAAATGGTATGTAGGTGGTTTCATTCACTGCTGCTACGATATAGTACAATACAATATACAACACCTTAAGCTAAATAAATAAAAAAAACAACAACAAACAACAATCATTAAAATCTGGAACAGTTTTGTTCGATCTGCTTTCTGGGTTTTTTTTTTTTTATGCGGTTCATGTAATTTCCTCTTCATTTTGTTTTTTATATGTAGGTATGTAGTTTTTAGCACATTTTCAAATGATTTTGTAAAAATGTGCCTGCATAGTTCCACTCTGTCTGTCTGTCTGTCTATCTGTCCGTCTGTTCGTCCCTACGTGTACAAAAAGTATTACATCGTTTGAAATATAGTAGAGAAATTTTAACTACGGAGGGGTTTTACAAAAAAGTAATTTCACGGAAGAATTTTGTTTTGCAGCCCCATCCGTTACGGAGCTCCAGCTATCCGAAATCGAAAAAGCCCTATATTTAAATTGTTATAACAAGAGTTCTGTTCTGTATATTTTTAATCCGAAAACAGTAAAAGACAGCTATTTCTATAAGCTTTATAAATTTTTGAAAGTATGGTAAGTAATATACAAAATTCAAAGCTCCAATATTATATTTCAAGATATGTTAAAGGTTTTTCTTAAATTTAAAAAGAGTTCATATTTGCTTTGGTGAAATTAAAAATTTAATTCCTAGGACAAAATGTGGGGGGAGCCCATTGAAGTACTACTAGGACTTAAAAATTAAAAGTTTCATAAAATCTTCTTATAAATCAGAAACTTATTCAGCAGAGTAGGTATATTTTTCCAAAATTAAACGTTAACATTGAAGCTCCAACTTGTTAGTTGGTTTTCTTAAGTGTATTGGGTTTACATTCTATGAACTGATTTCACTATTTTTAATAATTAATAATGAATTGATGAAATAACTAAATTATAATATTATCATAAAATACTCAGTGTAAAACACTAAATAATTATGAAAATGTCCTTTTTTAAAAACCCTTGGTTTGTTTCATCACTTGTTATTTTTTCTTTCATTCCTTACTTTGTCATCAGTGTCCCTCTCTTTTACACTTTATAGTTCTGAGTGTTAATTTGTTTTTTTTTTTTTGTATTTTATATTATAAATTGGTTTCATTAGTTCAATGCAGCTGATGACAAGCGAATGTACAAGAGCATAACGAATAAGTAAAAAAAAAAAAAAAACGGAAAAAAAAAAAACTTTCATTTTTTAAAACTGTTAAAAAGGAATGCCACTATTAGAGTAGAAAACAAATTTAATATTTTGTACAGGAAAAATTACTTTACTTCCAGAAAAAAAATGAAAAAAAAAATTATTAGATTTTCCTTGTTTCAATGGTCGGTCGCCATTTTGAACTAGAAAAAAAAATTTAATAAAATTTTTATTAAAAAAAAAAACCAAAAATAGAAAAATTTATATCCAGTTATGGATAATTTTTATTTATATGCCATATATATATACTGTATACATATAGGTTATCACCAATATTTTAAATTGTTTAATACGATAACAATTTTTTTTTGTTATTTTTTTGTTATTTTTTTTTTTGTACTAAAAATAAGATAAATTAATAAAATGTCGTATTCAGCTGAAAAAGAAATAATAAACAAGGTTTTATATATAGCGGATGGTTTAATAGGGGCACATTTCTAAGAGATTATGAAAACTGTGATAAACTTAAAATTTTTGCAAGTATATTCAGCTCAAAGAAGCCCCTTCTAACAATCTTAATGTATAAAGTCATTGGTGCGTTTCTGTGAAAACTCATCACACATAAACCAATTTTCATATTAATAACGTATGATTACTTGGTGTTCCGGATAGCTTTTTTTTGTTTTTCTGGAGTTACAGCTGCCGTACAACTTTTAGCGTTTTTTATACCAAAAATTATCTTCTGATCCTTTAATCACCAGAAAACCCTCCAAGTTAATCGGTCATGACTTCCCCCATGATTCTGTATATCTAATGAGACCTCAAGTTGCGGCTGTCATGCAAGTATTCAAACTGCTTTGTTCTAAAATGATAACGGTTTGGCCGTTTGACTTCAAATTTTGTATATGTGAAGCTGCTTGAGAATTGAGTTGACTCTATTAAGAGACTTGAAATTTTTTAACCCATATTAGCATTACGATCGAAAAATCATTTTCAAAAAAATTACTTTAATACACCATTGAAATAACATTGCACCATATGTGATTTTTGCGTTAATTGTAATTAGAAAGCTGCATCTACAATTAGGAACTGACAAAAGGGCGAATAACAAATAGTACAAAAGCATATAGTAGGAAGCACAATATTTTAAACCATTTTTTTTCATCTAACGAGTTTTAATTAAAAAAATAAAAATTTTAGAATCAAAGTACACATATACAGTTCCCATGAAGTTCAACAAATTTTTCGAAGGTCTGCTAAAATTAAAAAACTTTTGAGGATAGTTTTAGTTAGATAATTTTTTAGTGTAATTTATTTAACCAATTATTATTTGAGATTAATTGGACTTCTAAGTATATTTATTATTAGCTCCCTGGTTTTAAAAATGTCTTGAAGGTAATCACATTTATTCATCTGAAATAAATAACACATGCCTCCTCTCAAGCAATCCCGTTACATTTCTAGAGGGGCCATATCTACTCGTTCCTACCAGTAGGGCATCATATAGGTAGATCTCTGCTATAGGGGTATAGGAATTTGTTTGTTGCAAGAACTGGAAGTTGGAGAAATCTATTGACATATGCTGCAAGAGTTGGCAAGTTTATGATATACAATCAGTCTAAATCAAGAAGAAGATAATAAGATTCATCTTGACCATAACCGATTCATAATGATCATTTAAAATCTTCTAAATTGTAAAGGATCATATTTCTAGTTGAAATAAATATCCCATCCTCAATGGAAACATTTTTCCGGAAAAATATCCCTTGTCCTCTAGTGCTTTACAAATTTCTAAAATAGAAGTTCTTTTACAGATTTTTTTCTCTTTTATTAAATTTGCATTTACAATTTTACAGACTGCTTTGTAAAAGTTATTATTTACAGCTTTTTGAATACTAATTCATAAAAACTTTAAATAGTTAATAATAACCCTTCGGCAATCATTAAAAAATCTCTGAATTTCCTAAATTTATGTTTTTTCAAAATCAAACACAAAAAAAAAACTCAAATACATACACAAATTTTCAATTGCATGCAAGAAATAAGATATACAAATACATGAACATAGAACATATTATACAATATATAAAAAAAAACTCCAAATTATATTTAAAAGTTACCTTTAACATTTGTTTTGAACAATATTGTGTACACACGCCTAAAGAAGACAACAAACACAACAAAACAAAATTTCAAGTTAATAAAAGTGCCTGTCAAACAAGTAATTAAGAAATTCTAAAGTTTTATTTCATTTTTTTACCGTTTATATAACAAGGCGTAAGTAGGTACCTACCAAAGACACTTCATAGAAATATTTTTTCAAAATAAAAAAAAAAAAAAAAAAAAAAAACAAAACAACCTACGGATAAAAAATTTCTAAATAAACTTTGCCAATAAAAAAAAAACACAAAATTTTACCAGTTTTCTTTTTTTTACGTGATCAAAACAAACGGTATTTAGAGGAACTGCATCTTAAAGTGTACTTGAACCTGGATTTTATAAACATTATAATATTTTTGCTTTTATATGTTTTGTTTTTTTTTTTTTTTGAATAAAAGATTTAAAAAAGTTTTTAAATATAAAAAAGAGTTATTTTGTTAGTGAATGTTTACAAATTAACAAGGTTCAGCAAAAAAACGCCAGTAGACACAAACAAATTTTGTATTTTTTTATTTAAGTTTATAAACAAAAATATGTATACTCTTTTCACATGAACCTAGCCTTTTTATACCCGTATGACTATATAGTCAAAGGGTATAATAAATTTGCATTACGTTTGTGACGCAGAGAAGGAGGGGGGGTAGATATAGACTCTGATAACAGACTGAAATTTTGTCAAAAATAGTTTAGTGTAATGGCCAAAGTTCCTGCAAAATTTGGTTGGTCTACTGCAGAGGGTTTGAGTAGCTGCCATACAACTCCTTCTTTTATATGAGCATTACACTACACCAAATAAATCTGGTATGTTTGAAATTTTGCCAAAAGTAATTAATACTTAAAATAATAATGATATAATGTTTATATAACGGTCATACGGGTATCCCTGAGTTGACACAGTCTACTCTACCACACTCCTCCTCGTTTCAAATAAAATTTGTTTGTTTTCAAATCAATTTAGTCCTTTCTCAAAAACGTTCCCGTATCTTCGAACCTAGAAATCGAAATGACATAATTTAAAAAGTCTAATCCCAATTCTGTAGTAGCCAGCAAAATTTTGAGGGATCATTTTTAGGGCGAGCTCATAAGTCGAACTTCTTAAATTTTTCTTGCTGTATATTTGTTTTACTATAAAATGAGTGGCTTTTGTCCCATATATTGTTCCAACTGTTGGAACTCAGGAAACGGGATGGCGCTAGTTAAAAAAAGGCCAATTTAAGTTGAAAATTTAGGACTATTTGTAATAAATTAACAATAAATTATTTCATCCCAACCACATTTTTGGAAAACAAGGGAATTAAGAAAAGGCACACTTGTACTAAATGGAAGTTTCTATTTTTATTTTGAATTACTATATTTATCAATTTTGAACATAATATTTTAAACCATGGAGATGTATAAGAGGTATCCAAACTACAACTCCAATTTATCTAATATTTTAGGGAACAAGGTAAAAAGGAAAGAATATTCTTCTTCTAAAATTAAAACTTCTATTTGTATTAGTCTTCAGAGATATGTTCGTTTAACTTTGGTTAAAGCTCAAAAACCTGCAGAATCCGAACTAATGGTCAGATTTCGTCTATTTGCAATCCCGGCAATTCTTTCATCATTGGTAACCTATTGTATAAATTTCATCAAGATGGAACATTTAGTTTTTGAGTTATTGCGGCTACGGACGGACGGATATCGCCAAATCAAATCAGTAGGTGACGCTGATCAAAATAAATACCCTTTTCTATATTTAACTTGCCCCCTTTCAGTCGTTACTAGCAGCATACAAAAGTTAATATACACATCTATTTTAGGTGTGGGATATAAAAACAGCAGATTTATTTGAAAATATTCTAATTTCATGTGAAAAAAGGTTAAATACATGTGACAAGAGTATATATAGGTAGTTTTTTAACAAATTTTTCTGCTTAAAGTTTTTCATTTCATTTTTTTACCCAATTCTAAAACAAGTCAAGTTCTTAACAAAAAATATATGAAAATTTAAGAATAATTTTGTTTTAAGTATATGCAATACAAAAAATTATAAAACTAGATCAAGGTAAATAATACAGCAACTGAAGGAAAAGAAAAAGTTACGCAATAGCAACAAAATAGAAGAACTAGAATTTTTTTTTAAGGATAACATAATTAAATAGAAACTATTTATAATTTTTATTTAAAAATAAATTAATTTTGTTAATTAGACAATTATTTAATGGTTTGCAACTGGTTTTTCATTTCAAATTTAATAGAAGTAGTTTGAATAGCTTTTCCTTGTGGCCACAGAATTAAATTTTATCAAAATGAAACTTATACCTTAAGAACCTGTTCTTTCATCAACTGTATTTCTAATATTTAAAGTAGTCCCCTCTCCATAACTTCTTACAAAATCTATAGTTGATGACAGTACTCCTGATTATTCTTACCTATTTGAGAAAACAGTTGATGTCACCGAAATATCGGTAAGTATTGAGTAAATCAAAACTTCAAAATCTTTAAATATAAACCTTTCAATAACCTAAGAATGTGGAAGCATTAACATAGTAAGTTTTAATGTTTCAAAAACAAAAGCTGTCTGGTATCAGCTTAGCGAAGTGATTCACAGCTTTGTAATTCATTTAAAAATGTAAATATTCACAACTCCTAATCTATAAACATCTTTAAACATGGTAAACAATGATAATCTCTCATGGATCAATCATACATTTTCAGTCGCAAAAGATGCCTCAACTTACTGGGATTCTAAAGCAGATGTAGAAAATACTTTACATCCCAGGATCGACTCCCAATACTTGGCCAACACTCAAATACATAATTCTCATATATTTACCAGCGCACTAAAAGGCATCTCAATCTAACTTATAAATCTTTAAAGCTTTTCAAACTAGAACTCTGAAATATAAAAAAAATCTTAAAAATTGCAACGCCATAAACTGTAGAATCCCTTACAATCATATTCAAACAGAAGAAAGTGTTTTTGTGAGTAAAATTCTCGCACTATCAACGAGCTTAGATTTCTAGGCGTCTTTTGAAAGGCTTCAGCATCTTCAAGAATTTTTAAAATATTTGCTCCTTTAATAAAACCTGAGGGGCAGCACATTTTTTGGCTCATTCCTTGGATAGATAGTTCCAAATTCAAGAACCACTTTAACTTCAAAAAAGACATTTCTAGCTTCTTAGACATTTTGATGATTTAAGCAACCCTCATTTAGAAGCAATGTCATTTTTTGGCTTTAACGATACTCTAGTTTCTTGTACTGTTATTTGTAATAGCTTCTAATTGATATTCAATTTGAATTACATTACTACGATCTTCATCAGTTAAACAGACTCTCCAGAAACACTCCTTTTGGTTTTATACTATACGAAACTAAACATAAATTACCCCAAAAATTGAAGGTTGGTTTCTTGGGAGGCTTCATAAATATATATGCATAATCCCTTTTTTTAGAACCCTTTTCCTTCCTGATGGCAAATAAACCAAAATTGGCTTCAACGATGAATATAGTTCTAATATTCAACATTTCCAAAACTTTTTGCTTCGAACTTCGAAATTGGTTTGTTTCTAATTTAAAACTTTTTCCTCAACTGAAAAATAGTTTTCAATAACTTCAAATTGTTTGTTCCCAAATCGCAATACTTTATACCCAATATGAAGTCGAAAAAACATATAGAAAATTTAAAATAAACTATTTTAGAAGACCATCTACCAAAAAATTGCCATAGGAACTGCCAAAAACTATAAAAATTAATATTTAACCAAAAAAAACCAAAATTTTTATTTTCTAAAAATTTAATTGCCTTGACTAATAAAAAGTTTAAAATAAAACACACCAAAAATATGTTTTCCATATTTTTCTCAGAAATGCAAAAAAAAACCTTGGCAAAAGTTAGACAAAATAAAAAAATTTTTTTTAAAATATTTTAAAAAAGTTTTTTTTGTGGTGTTTTTGTAAACGGAAATTTTTTTGTAACAAAACATAGGAAACTGTAAAAATGTTTTATATTTTTTTTTTTTTTCAAAGGATATTTTTGTCCTTTACAAAACAATACATACATAAAATAAAATAAAAATTGTGAGTTTTTTTTTTCGCCTCAACTCATCTAAATTCGAAAAGTTTTCGCTCCGGATATTACCTCTTTACCTTATAGGTAAAAATTGCTGCAGAACTTTAGCGCTTGAGTTAAAATTTTATTTTAAAACTCTGTTAAAAAAAAAAAAACAGATTGCGAATTATTATGACCTTCAAATAGATTTGGCAACAATAAAAAAATAATAAAATGTTAAACAAAAGGATTGAAAAATATTGTGAACTTCAACCATACAGTCAAATGTCATAATAACATAATTTCAAGGCGCAGCGACAAAAATCTCGGAGTCATTAATGCCGGGGAAACAATATGATTCGAAAAAAAGGCAAAGTTTCCAGGGAATTATGACTCACGATGAGTGGACCGAAAGTCTTCTGAAAACTTATGACTTCATAAGGTTTCTTTTCAAATTATATAAAATATAAGGAAGATTATAGCTGCCCTCGTCAATTTTTAGATACCCGTATATACCCACTAAGATGTTTAAAATAAAATTAACCATTTTTATCATCCTAAGAGTTGGTTCGAGTACTGTCCAACTTTGCCAAGTAACTTCCCTATTAGGTTCCTTGGCCAGTTTTAATTTTAATCTCGTAGATTCATTAGATTCACTGTTATCAAATTGACAACTTTGTATGGCAGCTGCCCGTAACATTTTGAAAATTCATATAAGTGCTCGATTCATTATAAAACTAAACGTGTGTAGTTTTTATCGATTTATTAAGAAATTCGTATTGGTGCAAAGAAATTGTATGGTAGCTCTCCGAAAATGAAACTTGATGTAGGTGCTTGTTCTATTATACAATCTAAAGTATGTATGTAATTTTCATCCTCCCTAATAGTGCTAGTTTTGAAGAAATTCATATTGGTTCAAAAAGTTGTATGGCAGCTCCCCGAATCTTTAGTCGGATTTTAACTAAAAACAATATAAAACCTAGGAATTGTCTAAAAATGTCTTTATATTATTTTCAAAACTTTAGTCCTTTTAGTTTATCAGTTATCATGCTGACACAAAGACAGAGGGACAGACACAGTATACGGAATCGATTCACTTTATGTTACATGAAATTTTATATTTATATTTTCGATGCGTTACAAACGGAGGAGGAATTTTAATATACTTTTGACCTTACGAGTATGCACAGGGAAATTATGTTCCATTTTTTCGGGGACGAGTATTTATCTAAGAATTTAATCACTTCACTTAATTTTACACTAGTAAATAATGGTGTCAAAATGACTCAGTCTTACCTTAATAAATGATTTTGGAAAAGCACGATAGACAATGATATTTAAGAGCTGTATATAACTAGCTGAGCTGGGCTGAGACCAGAATTCTCTAACAAAAAATCTTTAAATCCAAAGCTCGTACTGCAAGACGCCAACAACAATCAAACCTCTGTCGGACTTGTCATAAAACTTCAGATCTCTGAACCGAAGAGGATATGTCTGAGATCATGACAAATTGAAAAATACGTTAAGTCACAATTGAGTTAAAAACAATTTATTTAAACTTTTTAAAACAAATGCAAAACTTTTTTGATTAACAAGTCAGGTAAAATTAACGTTGGTTTTTTATTACAAAGTTTAAAGTAAAGTTTTAAATTGTAATATAAGTTTGTATTGTTTTATGTAAAATTCAGCTAATTGCTAATTAATTAATTTTCATTTAGATAAAAAAAAGTAATGTAAATATTTTTAGATATATATTTTAAAAAAAAATTTGGTTTAAAACTTTTTGTCACAAACTTTTTATTTAATTAATACTGCAAAATTATTTTTAATTAATTAGGTATCTAATAATAATACAAAAGAGCAGTTAGTGATGTCCACTTTATTAGTACCTATGTTTTTTTTTATAATGTAAGCAGTTGTACCAACAGAATAAAACAATATTTGCTATAACACGAGATATAAATGATTAGGACTAGCAGTATACAACGCTTATACCGCTAGAAATGTAATATCAACTTTTGGGTCTACTATCTTTCATACTTATGTCACATAGTACGTCGACACTAGTAGGTTTTGATGTCTAAGCTTTATAATCAAACCAATTATGATAAAAAATGATGTGTGAATGATATGAAGCTATGATATAGAAAGAAATGTCTGTTAAAACGATTTATGCAATTCAAGTCACACAGAAACCTTTCTTATTTTCTAAGAAAATACAACAACACATTAAACCGTTCCAATACAGTTATTATAAGGTTATAAGTTGTTTTTTCTGAATCTTTCTGGTATGATTACCTTAAAAATCGACTGGTTCGTCAAAGACTTTCAACGATTTAGTCAAAAGTACTTCTTTTATCCTGAATCCTCGACAAAAAAGGAAATACCGTTATATCCCATTGCTTTCAAATAAGATATAAACCAAATAATGAGAATTGCAACAGATTGTATAAATAATATAATTTTATAAACTTATTTCATAATAATTATTATATATTCAACAGATAAATTAAAATTAAATAATACAAGTTTTTTTTTGATAACTTTATTCAATATAAATTTGAAGAGTATAAAATTCCATTAAATTTATATAAAAGAATAATATAAAATTACATTTTATATTTTTCTGCTCCTGAAAGAAATATAATATTATATAAAAATTAATTTAATATTTAATTTTTATTGTTTATTATTTAAAAAATGAAAATAAATAAATTTTATATTTTTTCAAAATTTACCTTTTTAATTTAAAATATCGATTTAATTTAATATACCTACAAAGAGTAAAAACTATAATTTTATTTTATTAAATAAAAGTATATTTACCTTAAATAATATTAGATATTTTTTAAAACAACTATACATATTATATAGATACATTTATATAGGCATATAACATATATTATATTAAATAAAATAGATACTTATGTTATTTTTACTAAAATTGTATTATTTTTTTATAATATAAAAAAATAATTTAAATATATTCTAAAAATATTATTATTTAAATATAGAAATTGTATTAGAAACAATAGGATTTTTTTTTTTTGATTTTATTATATAATTATAATAACAGTTAAATGTTATTATTTAATTTTTTTTCTTTTTTTATTATTATGTGTACTAACATAGAAAGTATCTGTAGATACACAATATATTTTATATTTTCTATTTAATTTTATTTTATTTTCTTTATATCTTATTTATTTTTTAAAAATAAAAAAAAAATATTTTTTGAATATAATATTAAAGAAAAATATTTTATTGAATTTTTTATTTCCTAGGTATTGTTAATGAATTTTTTTACATATGTGTGTGTGTAATTTTTTTTCAGATTTTTAATAAAGCTTTTACCTTTTAAATAAAATTTAAAAACTTAAGTTGTAATTTGTACATTTTTATTATATACATAATATATAAATATAAAATAAATATAACAATTTATTTTAAGAATCAAATTCATTCATTTGGTGCATACATAATTGAATTAAACTAAATAAATAATATTTATTATTAAATAATATAGTTTATTAAAAAAAGGAATAGGTATTTATCAGAGACGTGGCTAACATCTACGCGACATTGATTACATGCTTTTTTAACGTAAACGTCAAAGTATGAAGGGCAAACATTTGTCAAAGTAATTTAATATTTTTTAAATTAATAATTCTATCAAAATATCGTAAATTGGATAAACTTGTGAAGGAACAGTTTTCAATGCAAAAGCCTTTAAATTTATGGTAAAGAATTGATTTGAAATACTTTTAAGAAATGAGAACCTTTTTGCATATTTACAGGGGTAAAACAAACATTTACAGAGATTTTAAGATTTAAAATGAGCAAATAACATCAATTTTCAAATTAAAGTGCAATTTACTATAAATTTATTATTTTAATTCTAAAATTTTAACTGCAATATAAATTGCATCCTTTTTGTCAGCTTTATAATATTCCGCTACATCCGATATATTCTTACGCTTCATCACTGACATTAATATTCATATAATGTATAGAATATAAATTAAAACATATATACTGGAATAATAATAAAAGTCCATTTTTTAATAAAATTATTTGATATTACAAATCTATTATATTATTTTTAATATTTTTTTAATATTATATTTCTAATAAAAAAAAAACGTATAAAACAATTTACAGGAGTAAACAAAATTTGAAGATAGTTTTTTACAATATTAGTAAGAGTTTGATCTCAGAAAATATTCTTCATTATTGAAATGGCTCTTCTTCTAATTTTTCATCTCTCCTTTTTATTTAAAATAAAATAACTACTTTTATATTAACTCAATAATTTTTTTTGATCTTAGTTATTAAGATTGATCCTTTCCGAGTTTTTTCAAATTCATGATCACAAAATAGAAGTTGTAAACTGTTTAAAATTTTTAATAATATTTATGCATATCAAATTCTGAAAAAGCACCTATGAATATTTAATAACTCTGTCTTCCCTTACGAAGTAAATTTAAGAAACACACTCTAAGAAAATACTTCATCTACGTAGCGAAGTGATTATAGTGACAACCTTTTATTTGAGAAGCCTGGGTTAAAATTTTAAAAAAAGTGAAACAAAACTTTTGTCTGTTACTCAACTCAAGTCAGCTTTCATTCGTCATAACTCGGCTCAAATTAATGACACAACAATTAATGTTAATTCAAAAATTGCAAAAGATAAACAAATAATTTAATTGAATTATATAACTCACAGATACAAAAGTACCTTTTAATTTAAATATAGAAATATATAATAAATTGTATTTGCCTATATTGAAAATCCAAGACTCTTCTAAGTTCTATTTTTACATTGATTGTATTTCACTCATTACGACTAATCTAACATTTGCTTCAATTTTAGCATGTACCTATATGGTTGCAGGCTAAGTAATCTTTTAGCTAATACTTATCAATTTTAATACAAAGACTATAAACGAATCACATAATATAACACATATTCATAATATATTATATGTAAAGGGATTTTACTTTATGAATCGTATTTGAAAAGAAGTCAACGTTCCTTTGAAACTGAAACACCAATAATTGATGACAGATTTATTATCAGAACTTTTACACTTATTATTTATTATTAACTTTTTTTGTAAAAATTTTTTAAAAATTCAAGTTTAAAAATAAAATATTTTCCTTCTCCTTTTTTGTGTTTAATTATGTTTCTATCCTTTTCTCCTTTCTTAAAATATTTAATATTTTTATGTTTAATTTTTCTCTGTTTTTTTTTTTTTTGAATCATAAAAATATATTTTATTATTTTTTATTTTATTTTTATAATAATATTATTTATATTATCCGTGTAAGCACACACAGGGATATGTAAAAAAAAAAAAACAACAACAACACCAGAAAAATGAAAAAAAAGGACATAAACAAAAGAAAGTTAATTATACTGAACGTAAACATCTCTAAAGAACAAAAATAAAATTATGAAAGAAATGAGGAGGAATTAATTTGATCTTGTCAACCCTGAATTACACTTTCACTAAATTTTAAAATGGTTTTTTGGTTTTCAAACAATTAACAGGATTTGCTCTCTGTGAAGAATTTTAAGCTATGAAAGCGTATTTGCTCAGCACTAACAAGCTTCTTTATTTCGAATGCACTGTCTCTATACTTACCCCTGTCACATACATGTCTGTTGCTGATTTCTACATTAAAATTTGGAAAGATCTGAAGCTGTTTAGATCAGCTGCGACAATTTGAAAAATATTTGCCCGCAAAGGACTTGTGCCAAATTACAGTAACACAGTTAGTCCAATTTGATTTGTAACCTCATGCAATTATTATTTTGTTGTATCATTCGTCTAAGAGGCACCAAAGTTTAAATCTGAAGACGCGTGCTTTAATTTCAATCCTAAACCTGAAAGCTACTATAATATAGCTTCAAAAAAGTTATGCGTGTATTTGATGACTTGATCCATGAAATTTTTATATTATCAAAACAAACACAAACAAACAAACTTAGAGAGGTGGCGCTCTTAAACTAAGTGTCTAAAATGACTAACTTTTCGATACTAGTCTGTACTCCGTATACATCCGAGTTCTAATCAAACATTGATAACTCTATGTATTACAAACGGAAAAGCAATATCATTATATCCGCTTCTTCTGGCAAGAATCATGCAAGTACAAAAATAAATACTAGGAGTAGAAGAGCGGGGAAAAAAAAGTTTGAGTAAAATATGAAAGTGTGGAGACTGGAGAGAAATATAAGCACACAAAAAAGAGACAAAAATGATAAAATTAAATTTTATATTTACCTATATTTACCTTTTCTTTTTATAGCATGCGATGCTTGTAATTTTGTTCTTGTTGTTTTGTGTTTTTTTTTTTTTAATCATACCTAATACCTAATATAACAATAATGAAAATCTTTTATTGCACATAAATTTTTAATTAATTAATTTTTTTTTTTTTTTTTTCTTCTTATTTTTATAATTTTGCACAAACCCCTTAAGGATGTATCTAAAGGTTTTTGATGAGGTGTTGCTGTAATATTTTTGTACTTTTTATGTTTTCTGTTTTTTAATTCTTTTTTTATTATCAGTTTTATTATATTAGTAAAGGTGGATGTAAAGGAAAATAAGTTAAAAAGAAATAATAAAAAATAAAAAAAAAAAACAAAGTGATCATAAATTCGATTTTAAAAATTACGAAAGATGAAAGGTACTGAATTATGATAAGGGAATGAATAGATGAGTAAATTTGATAGATTTATTGAATATTCTATTAAATAAAAGTATTAAGTTTTATTAAAAGAGCTTATATATATATATATACATATATATATATATATATATATATATATATATATATATTATTGGAGACTTAAAGAAAGAACATCTTAAGTACTAATAAATTTTAATTGAAAGGAAATAAAATTATTTAATAAATATATATTTAAATGATAATCGTAACTTGATTGGGCAAAATGAGCAATTGAATTGAATTTTATTAGCAACTGAATAACTTAATTTACGGTTATATACAGGGTGTTTCCTAATTGAGTGCACTGCTCTATACCACTAAATAAGTACTTATATATAGTAGGTACACTTTCTATATGCGGGATAAGCGGGGTTCTCCTAGTTTCCAAAATATGGGGCTTAAGTGAAATATAAATAATTTTATGAGTTTTCATAATTTTACTCTCAACTCTGTTTCTATAGACAAATTATGAAAATTTTGTTAAATTTATTCGAAAACAAAGATATCCTCTTTGAATCTTCTATCGTTTTCTATCTTTTAGACTTTGAAAACTTAAAGCGAGCTTATAAATCTAAAACACGTTGAAAAAACCACATTTTATTTTTGTTTTTTATATCTATATAGGTATATAGCAGTGCACTTAATTAAGAAACACCCTATATATAAAATATACATGGGATTTATACATGGAATCGAGGATATACAATCAGTTAAAAATAAATTCACAGGAAGATTAATAATACAGTGTTATGGAAATTTATCCACAGAACTAAATATGGCTACGGAATTTAATCCCATATCATATGCTACCTATATCAGTTAGTATTTGGGTCTTAAGTAAATCTTTCTGTCTTATATTAAAACATTCGAAATAAAAGCAATATTATCAAACTCTTTTTTAGAAGCTTCTTTCTAGTATAAAAAAGTTAAAAATTTAAGAGAATTGAATTGAATTGATTCCTCGGACCATGATCATATCTTGTTCTAAATAATGAAAACCTATCTCTTCTATTGCAGTGAGGAAATGTAAAAATAAATCCAAGATGGATTGTATAAGCCTAAATTCTTGCATAATGCGGTTTGTATTGTAAAGTCTGTTAGTATTTTTTGGAAATCTGATTATTTTATATGGAGCCCCCTGATTCCGCGCTCAATTTGGTCCATCTGCGAAGACAATCTTTCTTTTAGCAAAAAATGCGGTTAAGTTTTGATGAATTATTAAAACTTGACATTCCGAAACTCCTAGAACCTCTACACCTCATAATACTAGAATAATTTTGTGAAAGCATCTCTTCGGGTACCCATGTTACAGTCTATGTAACAAATTTGCACTCATTCCGACGATTAGAACTCGAGATCTATTGAAAAGTCTGGTATTTCTGTATGCATATTTTATTTCAAATACTTTTTAAATTTAAAGTATAGGTCCACCTTTTTCAATCCCGGCTTTTTATCAAATTCATCAAATCTATAATTCCAAATAATTTATTTTTACATTTAAATCCTTTCGAATTACTGCTCCAAAACTAATCTTGTATATCACAATATGTAAATTTATTAAAAGACAAAAATATCGCATATAAATAACAGATGCAGATGAATAAAAATGATATTAGAATGAAAGATAACATGATGTACAAAAAGTGGACATATCTAAAATCATTTGTTTAATTTTAGATGCCAAATATAACCATTTAGATGTGGTAGCGCTTTTGTCTACTCGAATAAATTTTTATTTTTATTTTCTTGATTAAAGATAATAAAAAATGTTTACAAAATTTTAGGTTAATCTGGTCACTCTGGGGATTGGAGAAAAATAGAATGAAGAAGAAATACAAAGTACAATATACTGTGTTAAAAAATAGCTAATAGAAAAAAGTTTTCGAAGTCATCGAACAAAAGCGGTAATCCGACTTTTCTATTATGTAATAAATGTTAAAAAGGGTGTTCCCTAAATTGTTAAAGCTGTAACCTTAGTCTTTTACTTAGGACACGCTTTAAAAGGGCACTTTAATGAGATGTCATCTTTATTTATGATTTGTAAAGCTGCAAAACTTCAAAGCAAACCCAGGGTAACTGGGAAAATTCCTCTGGATAATGTCAGAGGTTAACTTAATGCATTTTAATGAAATTCAATTCCCGTAAGTATTAGATTAAAAAATCCCGCAATTCCAAACGAAAATATCAAATATTACAAACGAAATACACTCCCTTCCATACACTTTATTTACATTGTCCAAAGTTTAAAAATATAAACACACATGTGTAATACAAGGGGTAATAAAAATACAGCAAAAAAAAAAACAAAATGGAAAATGAGCTTTTGTTTTATTACGCTAAGGTATATAATTAATGGAAAATAACGGTAAATTTGTTCTGTTATTGTTATTTTGACCAAAAATATTTACTGTTATTTTTTTATTGTATTTATAATTCCCTTTTTCGCTTCTTCTCTGTTCCTTTTTTATTTTAAGCGTGATTCTGCTGATTACGTCGACCACTGACCTTTAGACCAAAAAAAAAATAAAAAACATAAAAAAGGAACAAAAAATCCGTCCACAAAAAAAAATTAGGGGATCAAAAAATTTTACATGATTTAGGATTTGAATTTTTTTGAAATAGAGTTTACAGATAATGAAATCTGTATCACAAATGCCAAATATGTGTATGTCTTGTTTTGAATATTTATAGGTTTTGAATTTTTAAAGATAGAAATGTCAATAGTTACAGTTGTATGTAGCTATCGTATGTGTAAGAGTAATTGTAGACAATAGTATGGAATATAAGTTACATTATGCAATTACTTATACTTACAATAACTTGTATAATTAAAGTCCAGGATAGTGTAAATCAAGTAATGTATAATTGTAATAACATTTAATTAAATCTTTATGAAACAACAAGAAGTCGATGCAATAGACTCTAAAGTACTCTACACCTGAAAAAATCAAATTAATTTTCACTTCAGAAACATTTAGGAAAAAAAACTGAGCTATATTGTACTTCAAGTTTCTATCTTTATTTTCGAACATATGCCTGTTGGATTTTGGGAAATATATGGAAGGTACCCGAATCTCCACTCCAATTCTTCTCAAATCTTAGTAATGTAACATATACAGAACAAAACACTCTTCTACATCACATTTCAAGTATCTACCTAAATTAGTTTTAAATATATGATTTTACGTCTTGGGAGGTACGCAAGATTTACCTGAACTAATATTCCAATTCATCCCTAATTAAAGGGATACAAGGAAAATATTAACGAACACACATATTTGAAGCTTTTACCTTCAATGGTTTTGATAATAATCTAATTTGGTGAAATCAGAATCCCCTAGAAGCCAAACCAAGTGTCTGATTTAACTTACTAAATTATCCTCGCCCACCAATTTGTTCTGAACAGTATAAATTTCATCAAAATAACGTAATTAGTTTTTGAGTTGTCGTGGTTACGCACGAACTGTCATCGCTATATCAACTCAGGAGGCACCAGTGATCAAAATTATATATATATGTACATTTCCATTTTTAGCTACCTCCTTTTGGCTGGTTACAAACATCGAAATTAAAATAGATTTCGAGTATGCAAAGATCAATATAATTAATAGAGCATATTTATTTTATTTTATTTATGTACAGTCCTCTACCAGATTCAATGTGGTAAGTGAGTGAATCTGTCTTTCCTTTTCAGTTAAATTTATTTTATGGTATAAACTTCTATAATATCAATTATAAACCATATTTTTTTATTAAATATGATCTGACCAGGATTTGAACCCGAGACTTTTCAAAAAAATCGCCACTTCAGCTAATGAGCTATCAGTCAGATTAGAGCAAATTATCAACTACCAACAAAAAGAAAACTATACTGAGGTACATTACTTACTTACTTACTGGATCGTAGAACCCCTGGTGGGGCATAGGGCGTCAACAAATCCTCTCCACCTTTCACGATCGTTAGCAATTCCTTTTAGCTGTAACCACGTTTTGCGTTGCGCTTCTGCCTCTTTCCAAACAGTACTTCTCCATGTTTTCCTTGGTCTACCCAATGAGGTACATAATATAATTTAATTGGGTTTGTGTGCATAAAGATAGGGTCAAAGTTTCATAGTTTTATAATTATTTTAAAATATTATATTAATTTTTATATAATTGTAAAATAAATATAACAATTAATATAATAAAAACTAAAATAAACAATAATATTGCAGCATTATATTATGATTAATTGAATTTGTGATGAAGAATATATTTGTATTCACAACAAACAAATACAGTGATGCTACAGTATATAATTTTATTATTAAATAGTTAAGGTAAACAAAAGATTCTGGAGATTTTAACACAAGTTTTTTTAGTCATCAGATTTAAAAGCCTTCGAAGTCCAATTCATTAGAAAAACAAATAATTAGTACAACTCTATTATATCACTCCAATTTGTTTCATTACAGCTGCAGCTTTAATAAAATGATTTTGACTTCAGCGCTTTTAGTAGTTTCATCTTAGGTAGAAATTTAAACAAGCACTAGCTTTTCAGTGGATAGCCACTGTAAAAATCTGTAAAATCATAAAGCTTTAGTTAATATTTACACAAACACACACAGGAATTGATTAAATTTGTTTTCACTAACTTCCATTAATTTATTGAACAATTAATAAATAATGTCCTTTTTAAAAAGGATGTAATTTAATTTTTTTTTTTTGTCCCATTGAATTGAAGTAATTTTTAAGGATTAAACAAATTAATTGCATATTAATTTTGACAATATTGACATTATTATCGTATTAAAAGTACACTCATTATAAAAATACAATAGATATATATATATAATAATTTTATTTTTGTATTTTTTAATTTTATTAATTTATTACAATGAATTAATTCAACATTTATTTTTTTTTAATTTTGTCTTTATTTGAATAAGGCAACATCTGTGGTAATGTGCAATATTATGGATTTGAAGTAAAAGTTGAAACATTGAATTACTGTATTAAAGAATTAAGGATGGGGAATTGATAATTGAATAAAATATTAGTGAAGTATTTATAATCCAATTAAGCTCTATAGATGATCACAGGTGCTATCATATTTATTTATGAAGTAGGGTTCATAAAACCCAATGATTATTCACAATCCTTTGTTGGATTTTGTGGTTTTATGCAATAATGTCCTTTTTTTCTTTTTTAAAAGAGTATTAAAAATAAAATTCTTAATAAATAGAATTCTAAAAGACAATGCATTCCTTAGATTAGGATACTTACTATGTGTAATTAAAAGTTATGTAAAAGTCTTTGAAATAGAGTCGGTGGACTACTAAATAGCTTTTTAAATATTAGTAAAATTCTAAAATTCTCCTCTATAATTTTGTTATTCAAAATTTCCAATTATGTTATCCAATAAAAATTAAGACCAAGTCAAAATAGCTTCTACACTACAATGAAATGTGCACCCGTGTAATGGACTCCTCAAGAAAAATTCTATCATGACTTGTCTCGGAAACTACTCTACTGCACCTAATTTCCTAGAACCGTCGTAAGTGAAATACGAAAAAGTGGGAAAAGCTCTGTCAAAACTTATACATCTAGTCTATAACATAATAAGGCGACGCGAGGTTGAATGGATGCCAGAAAAGGTAGTGAATGAAGAAGGAAGATTGACATCTAATAATCAGAAACTTCCGTGGGTTGAACTTTACATTTCTATGAGAGCACAAATTCACATTAAAATGTCATTTATTTTCGTACCATAATCCAGTTTAACAAAATCTGGTTTTTTCAATCTAGTTTATTTAATAAAGCTCTCATGTACTTATTAATATGTAAGCAACTATAGTAAGAAACCACAAATTTTTTAAGATAAACCGGATTTTTAGTTTAGGAGTACGATTATTACTAGGAGTACGAGATTTCAAAAAACTTGATTTAAAAAAACTGGATTTTTATGTAAGACGAAATGCTATCAATCTGCTTTTTAAAAACCAGATTTTTAAAAATTGCATTTAAAAAAACTATATTCTAAAAATCTAGTTTTCAAAAAAACTACATTTTCATAAAATAAATACTAAATGCAATTTAATAAAAAACCAAAGTTTTTAAAATAAACTGGGTTTCTAGTTTAGGAGATAATGAAAAACCCCAAATTTTTTATGATAAATCGGATTTCTAGTTCAGTCGGAATGTTATATAATACACCACTTTCAAATACCAGGATTTCAAAAACTAGATTTTAACCTATGATGGAATGCTAATAATCTGGTTTTACAAAATCCAGATTTTAAAAAACTGCATATTGAATAAATGCATTTAAAAAATCTGAATTTTCAACAAAAAATCCTAGATGCAATTTTTCACCCAATATATTTTTGAATTTGCAAACATTTGGAAAGCAATTTAATAGTACAATAGAAAACTTTATAACTTAAAAAATAGAATATAAAACTTTTATCGACTATTATTCTATTCAAAAAAGAAAAATTAAAAAAAAAGGAACATTGACACTAAATTACATTAGATCTTTTATTTCATAATAAAATAAAAGAATGCACCAAAAAAATACAAAAAAATAAAAAAATTTTGCAATCAAAGCATTTATGAATTTTGATTCTCTAAAGAAAAAATACCATTTCACATATTTAAAAAAATTTCACATACTTTAAAACAAAATTTTTTTTCATTTCACAGCAAAAAAAAAAAAAGAAAAAATTAAGTAGTTATATTTTTTTTTCTGGTATGAAAAATTTAATACCACTGACCGGATGCACTTAACATCCTCCACTAGTTTTCTTTTCTATAGTTTTCTCTTTTTATTTTTCGCCAAAACTTCAACTTTCAGATGTTGATTCACAAGTAAAAGTTTTTCATTCGCTTTTCATTTTGTGCTGATTTCAACCAAAAATAGAAAAAAAAACATAAAAAAAAATGAAAACATGAATGGTTACAATATTGGTAACAATATGAATGAAATAACTGTAACTGAGTATCAGATATAATTTAAAAATAGAAAAATGGAATCTAAATGTTGGTACATTGTATCCAATTTTTTTTAGTTTTCAAAGAGCATACATTTGTAACTTTCATTTTGGTTAAAAATGATCAGATTTTCAAAAAAATAATAATGTACAGGTGATTCTTACAACTATAAGATATATCGTTAGATTATTTTAAGTTCCTATTAGCATGATGCTACTAATGTAACTTGCAATAAATTGAAATTGTAAGTTTCTGATTATTATAATTATCCTTCTGCCATATGTTTGAATTATACTTCTTTCACATTTTAAGTTCCAGAGTTGCAGGCTATAATCAGATGGCCGACCCATACTCAAATAATATATACAAAGATCCTGAAATCATAAAAATCTCTAACTTATAACCTAAAAAATTATAAAAACACAGATTTTGAATTCCATTCTAAAATCACTCGATATTTAGAATATATCAAAAACATATGTGTCAATATTCAATTACGTCTTTAGTTTAAAAACTCGTATATATCCCAATATAGTTGCGATCGCTTGATAAATTTTACTTTTTTGTTTACTAAAGAGTTTGATTAATTTCGTCCTAGACCACTACTGTACTCTTCAGTAGGATTAAATATTATAATGTCGTTAGATATTGAAACTAAAGCGTCAGTTACAGCTTTAATTCAGAAAAACAGATATGTTTCATTTCCACCCGTTTCAGTTTTCATTAAAAAACATTCTGAAGCATTTCCTTAATACAGGGTTCTGTTCCATTTCCAATTCCCCAAGTTTTTTTCACAAAATTCTAAAATAAAAATAAAAAATGTAAATAAATTTAAAAAGTTATTAAACATTCAAACCATATCGGTTGTTTTACGCCACCCTGAATAACATGTAGAAATGTCTTAAATTTTTTATATTTTTCATAACTTTTCGTAGATTCTTATCGTTGTTCTGTTGTGTACTGTTCCATTTCCAATTCCCCCGGTTTTTTTCACAAAATTCTGAAATAAAAATAAAAAAAATAAATGAATTTAATAGTGCCACCCTGTATTATATCATTTTGTTTTTACATTTCAATCAGTATACACTTAAAAGGCTATAATCGCTCAAAACACATGTTTGCTAGGAAACGGACCTTCCATTTGTATTTCAATATAATCTTAACAAACGCCTTATATGAAATTTTTTGAAAAATCACCTGTGAGTTATAAAAATCAATTAAAATTTTTAAGATCTGATTAGAAATATTTGAGCATAGAAAAAATGTAAATAAAGCTTTATCTAAGTATTCTAAGCCCTAAATTGAATTACATAATAACACTTCAAAAAGTATTCTTAAATAATTTTATAATGCACCCTACAGAAAAAAAAAACAAAACATAAAACTATAAGAATTGAAAACTGAAAACTATGGAAATTGTTCAATTTTCCCAAAGAATGCACTTTACTACAATTTTTCTATTTATTTTTTTTTTAATATTTATTTGAAATAATAAAATACACAACTAACCCAATATAAAATACTTTTTAAAACAGTTTTCTCTCTTTTTATTGTCATCTCTCTTTTATATTATATTTATCTGTTTGTATATGTATGTGTATGTTTCAATATTTGATATTTTATGTTAGTGCGAAGCGTTTTTATCAGGACATTACTATAAGGTATTTTTTAACACTGTATTCGATGGAAACCGGAAATTAAAAACTAAAAAATATATAAAATACAAAAAAAAACAAAAAAATGTAAAATAGTTTAGTAGTGGTTTTTGTTTAGATTGTCATATTGATTTGTTGTTTATACCCGTGCATACATATATGACATCGGGTATATTAGATTTGCTCCTCCGTTTGTAACGCATCGATCTAGATGAGCTAGATATAGTGTCAAGGGTATGTATCGGCTCAGAATCGAAAAATTAGTCGATCTAGCTATGTGTGTCTGTCCGTCCGTCCGTCCGTCCGTCCGTGTGTCAGCACGATAACTCAAAAACTAAAAGGGCTAGAGTCTTGAAATTCACACAAAGTCATTTTTAGACAATTTCTAGGTTCCCTATTGTTTTTGGTTAAAATCGGACCAAGGCTTCGGGGAGCTGCCATACAACTTTTTTGCACCAATATGAATTTCTTCAAAACCAATTATACTACGGGGATAAAAATTACACACGGTTAGTTTTATAATGACTCCGGCACTTATATGAAGTTTCAAAATGTTAGGGCCCCATTTTCGGGGGGCTGCCACACAACTTCTTTGCACCAATATGAATTTCTTCAAAACTAATTATACTACGCGGATGAAAATTACACACGGTTAGTTATATAATGAATCGAGCACTTATATGAAGTTTCAAAATGTTAGGGCCCCATTTTCGGGGGGCTGCCATACAACTTCTTTGCACTAATATGAATTTCTTCAAAACTAATTATACTACGCGGATGAAAATTACACACGGTTAGTTATATAATGAATCGAGCACTTATATGATGTTTCAAAATTTTAGGGCCCCATTTTCGGGGGGCTGCCATACAACTTATTTGCACCAATATGAATTTCTTCAAAACTAATTATACTACGACGATAAAAATTACACACGGTTATTTATATAATGAATCGAGCACTTATATGAAGTTTCAAAATGTTACGGCCCCATTTTGGGGGGCTGCCATACAAAGTTTTCGATTCAAAAACTGCGAATCTAATGAAGCTACAAGGTTAAAGTTAAAATTGGGCAGGTAAAGTAACAGGGCAAGTTAGTTGGTAAAGTTGGACATCACTCGGACCATCGGAATTTTAGGGTGGGCCATTTTTTTTTTTTAAGCTAAACTAATGGGACAATGAATGAAAATTTTGTTTTATGTTTTGTGATTTTTTTTTGTTAATTTTTTTTTTTTTTTTTTTACGTCAAAATTATGGAGGAATGAGTTAAATGGAAGTATATTACGGTTTATTTTATACACCATAGTGGGTATGCACGGGTATCTAAAAGTTGACAAGGGCAACTATAATCTTCCTCGTTTTTTTTTATTTTTTATTTTTGTTGAATTGAAATTTATTGATATCAAGAACATTGAAGGACATATTATTACAATTTTTATATACTAGTATTACTATATATGTATACAACTTTCGGAAAAATACAATCAATTCTAATAAAAAAAAAGAAAACAAAATAAAAACAAAAACAAAAATATATGCAATAAGTCATAGAGATGGCATTTATTTGAATACAACTGACGTTTATATAGTTTTAAAAATGTAACATACTGGGTTTTATTATTTGAAAATATTATATTGAATGGAATATTAAAATTAAGTTGAATGACATTATGTAAATATTTCGGTGTAATTTAATTGAAATTTTAAAATTTTATTAAAATTTTCAAATATAACAGGATTTCAAATAACGGATTTTGAAATAATGTAATTTAAATTAATATCAAACGTATTAATGTTTTATGGAATTTTAAGAGTATGAGAATAGAATTTTTTTATACTGTTCAGGTTTTAAATTATAATCTGATTGGGAAAATTTCTAGAATGACGATCTTTCACTCAAAAAATCCACTTAACATTTAATAACAGTTATGGTGAAATCTTTTAAACGGTTTTTAATTCAGTTAATATTATTTTGTTAACATATTAATTTTATTTCTCTGTTAGACTTTCTCTACTACACGATAGCCAATTTCAATCGTGTCAAAAATATTGTATAACTAGCAGGTTTATCCCTCGTTGTCCGGAAGCGTGGAATTTGTCAAAATTTGAATTTATATTTTAATCTATATATCATATATATAATAGAAAAGAGTTGGCGAAACCTTGCCAACATATAAAATAAATATTTCACATGTCGAATTATTATAAATATTCCACACACTAAATAATGATGTCAATTCATTTTATTTATGATTAATAAATAGCCTCAAACCTTCGCAAGAGTGTTCCTCAACGACTTCCAAAAATTTCTTGGCTATCAGATGAGAAGTGTAGTAATGCATACAGAACACACCGATTTTATTTATTTTCATACATAAAGAAGACAAACATTCACTTTTAAGGGATTTCTAAGGCTTTGGCACGCAGAGAACGCGAATGCAATTCAAATAAAAATTCAAACATAATGGAAATCATACAGGGTGGCGCAAAACGACCGATATGGTTTGAATGTTTAATAAATATAAAAAACTATAAGAATGGATAAATAAGAAAAGTAAGTGAATCTTTGCTGATATTGTTTAGACAATATTTTCAGTATCCTGTACTTAAAATTTACTTACTACCTCATAGCAACATCATATTCAACCAATTCAAAATTTTTATCTAGAAAATTAGTCAATATTAGGAAATGCAAATGAAAACTTTAATTTATATTTATAACTCACAGATAAAATAAATAAATTTTTTCTTATTATTATTATATCATCTTTTCTAACTACTGTACCTGATTCCTAGAGTTATAATTTTATAACTATTATTATTGTCTAATATAATTTAGATTTTTTTTATTTTTACACATTTTAATTTTATTTCTTCTTCTTCCTTAAAAGAACTTCTTGTAGAAAACGTCAAAAAATTGTTAAAATCTATATTTAAAATTTCTCTATTAAGCGACCCCATACGCATTTTACACTTCAGTTAAATATTGATTAAAATTTTGATTTTTCTTTATTTAAATTAAATGTTTTTCATTTTATATTAAATTTCAAAAAAATTTTCAAGTATTTTTAATGTAAATATTTCAATTTTGAATTTTATTTGTTTTTTTTTTTTTACTAAATAAATAATTTCACGTATTTTCAAGCGTTTGTGAATGAATTGTACTTCCTTAATGTGTATAATTATAATTCAACAGGAAAATTAAACCTTATAATAAAAAACCAATATTTTATTTAAATAAAAATAATACAAAAAAATAACAAAAAAAAAACAAAATAAAAGTAAAATTTAAAAATAAATAAATTAATAACTTTTTTTTAAACATGAATCCTACTTTACTGTTAAAATTGTAATTAAAAATAATTACAAAAATTTTATCATAAATGTGTATATTTTATGTATATATGTTAGTGTTTATGTTAAACAACAATATTCCATGTAAAACATGTCCATAAATCAATTTAATGAATATAATTTTAAACTAAACTTGAAAATTTTCAGATTGTTTGTTTTTTTTAATTATAATTATTATTATATGTGTATTTGTCTTTGTGGTTGTTTTTTATTCTTTTTATTTTTTAATTATTTCAATAGAATAGAGAATAATTTAATGTTCATTAATTTTTAATATTATACCTTTTTCTACATTTTCGCTGACAATTAATTAAAATAAGGTGAGAATTGTAATACAGTCGAATTGTAATACTTTGAAAATTTTGACATTGACATTTGAATAATATAAAGACAAAATAAATTGACTAGGAAATTTTTGTCACACTAGTTTCATGATTAAATTGATTTTAAATTAGGGCTTAAAACTTAATTGAATTTCTGGAATATGTTCGGAAAATTTTGGAAAGGCATACTCTATAATTGAATAATATGTATCAAAACGAAGTTCTGAATATCAAAATCGCATTTTACTATTGCTTCAAGAGAATGATAATTATAGTTTCTTTTATTTAAAAATTTCGTTATTGTTTTTATTATTATTATTATTATTATTATTATTATTATTATTATTATTATTATTATTATTATTACCATTGTCATTGTTTTAATCATTTCTACTATTTTTTTTATAATTAACACAATGTTAAATTATCCTACAAAACTTGTTACATCGAAGAAAATGCAGTAACATCCTAGAAGTATGCAATTAAACATAAATACATATTACATGCATTGAAATGATTTTGCTCACCAGATTTAATAATCCTGAACTATTATCTTTTAGGCAAAAAGTTGTTATATTCAAGAACATAATCATGTCTTCTATTAAATTATTATAATGGACGGGCTATATGCAAATCTGTACAATAAAACGGAGAAAATCTGTCACACGATATGTCAATACCGAACTAAGATAAATTATGAGGAGATTATGGACGCTTGGCAAACCCTTATACGATTAGTCCAAAGTATAGTATACAGCTACTTAAGTTGGATAACTTAGGGTACCTCTGTAACCTACCAATTTCCATAAACATAACTAAGTTAGTAATATTAAATAATCTCATCAGAAAACATGCGTTTAAATAATATGATATCAAATTTTCTAACAAATATAATTTGAAACAATATTCTTACCCTTATATTAATTCATATTATTAAACTAATCCCGAATTTTCAATAATTTAAAGTGAAAATTTTGGTCAGCGTTTTTTGGTCACCTATATTAAGCTTTGACTAAATTAAAATGAAAATTTTAATATTAATTTTATTATTATTGTATTTAAGTGGTAAAACCATTATACATTTTTAATGCTAACAGTTAAGGTCAAAAATATATTTTATTTGCTTTTATACTTCGTTCAAATAAAATCATTTTTTTTATAATATAGAATTGTTTTGACTTTAGATGAAATTTCAGCAAAGCTCATTTCTAGTCTGTCCCTTAAAATTTTTGTTCCAAGAACTTTTTTAATTTTTAAGTATTTTTAGTTCTTAAAGGTTTTTTGGTATGTCGACGCAAATTCGTTCCTTCAATAATCCCCACAAGAAAAATCAGGGGCCATCAAATCTGGAAAAACGAGGCGGCCAATCGAAATACTCATTTTTTGAAATTATTCGATCATCGAAAAGCTCTCACAGAATCACTATTGTCTCCCTGACAGTATGAACTTGTGCTATACATCACAATTATTGAAAACTACTGAATGTAAAAATATTTTCCAACCTAGTTCAGTATACCGCCACAGATACGGTTTATGAATGCTCATTTCCATTTTCGAAAATATGGACCGATAACTCTATCAGACATAATTGCACAACAAACAGTGCATCCGAGAAATTGTAATTGTCTCTAATGTACTATTCTCAGAACGTACTACAAATTTGAAAGTTTTGTTTATTGACATATCCATTTACATAAAAATGTGCTTCATCGTTTAGAATGAGATTGTTCAAAAAGTTGGCATTATTTGCAAAAGTAAATTTCAAATCATTTAGCATCAAATGGTTCACACTGTAATTAATAAGTTAAAAATTTTGTAATCCGTTATGGTCTTACGGAATTTAATTCAACTCTGACAATTTCTATCCAATATTTTTGACGTATACTGTACATAAATGAAAATATTACACATACATATTTGAATAAATGAATGTATTACTTAAAATGTATTATAAAATAAAAACAAAAAAAAGGTAAATAAAATGTAATCCATTTGAAATAATAACAATTATCTTAATACCGAATCAATTGCATGTAAATATAATAAAATTATTGTTAAACAAAATTAAAATAAGTATAAAACCATTTGAGTTTTAGGTTTCAAGTAGAGATGAGTTTAATATTATAATATGCATTTAATATTATTTTGTAATGATCATAATGGGAATATAAAAAAATATTAAAATAATACTATTAATGTTCTATCATATTCTTTATATCTATAGTAAATTTATACAGAAAATATACATATGTAAATATTACAAACACATGTTGTACTCTTATGGTGTACCTACTTGAACATTTTAAAAAAATAAAAAGTATTAATAGTCTATAGATGACACATATGAAATTACAGAATGTTACGATTCTATTGGGATTTTAATAAACATTTTGTTTTAATTATTTTTTATTTTAAAAAGAAGATTGCTTTTATATTGAGGTTCCATAAACTATTTTTTATTAAAATATTAAACTCATTTTAAATTATATTTATTAAAGTATCGAATTCTAATGTAATAATGTTATAAAAGGTAAGGTTACTTTTTTACCGTTATTTCTTCAATAAATTTTAGTTTTACTGACTTACAATAAGTATATTCAACTTAAATTACTATTTTTTTGTTGATTTTCTCAAAAAATACTTAAGATAAGTACTTGGTGAAGCTTATGGGCACATCTTGTTATACTGGAAGTTGTTGAGTGATGAAGACGATAATTATAAGGTATTTTCTATGTTATAGCTTACAATTTTCTTTTACTTCTTCAAATATACAGGGTTGCCATACGATATTTTAATTTGCCGTTATGCGATAATCAAGTTTTTCAAAAATTTTGACCCCTGCAAACGATGTGAGTTAGAGACTTGTAAGTTTGAGAAGGATTAGATTCTTAGAAAAAAGTACGAGTCATTTAAGCAAAGATTTATTTTGTATAATCCCAGCTAGCAGCTGAATAAAAGACTCAAATCACAAATTAAAGGAAAGTGTCTTAGTTTTTAACCAATTTTACTTATCTAAATTTTTGAAAAGATCTAAATTTTTGTGAAAATCACAATTTATTTCCAAGAACTTGAACATTGAGTACGATAGGGGATACAACCTTGAAAATCAATATAAACTTAATAATAAATCAGTTTACACTTCAAAACTATGTTCTATTCAAATAGGAGTGGCAGTTAAATTTATTTTATATTATGGTATGAACTAATGCGATATCAATTATAAATTATATTTTTTTATTTGATATGATCGGACCAAGATTTGAAACCGAGACTTACGATTGAATAGCTTCTACTGAACATTGTATGTTGATGATTGATGTTACTTCAATTCCTCATTTTTTTGGAATAATATTTCCATCCCTAATTTCATAGTATTTTTAACTATATCTTTCTTAAACTTTTGGTCAACAACATGTTTAATACAAAAACTATAATTGAACTTCCTTAAAAATATGAATTATTCAAATTTAATTATATCTATATATATAAAAGCGAAAGTTTGTTTATTTGTTTGTTTGTTTGTTTGTATGTAACGAGTTGGATCCTAAACTGCCCAGCCGATTTTCATGAAAATTTGTATATAGAGGTTTTTGGGTACGGAAAGAAATCGTGGCCCAAAAATTTTCTCTGACGGACCGCCAAGTTAGGGCTGTGGTGCAAGTATTTAAACTTCTTTGTTCTAAAATGAAAACCGTTTGACCGATTGACTTCAAATTTTGTATACGTCATGCTCTTTGAGAATTGAGTTGACACTACTAACAGTTTTGGAATTTGTTAACCCATGTCGGGCCGACGGGTGGTCAAAAAAAATTTTGGTTCCAAATTTTGTCCGATTTTCCGAAATTCTGCTTTGGCATAAGAGGAAACCCTAAAAAAAATTTTGTTGAGTTCCATTAACCCATTGCGGCCCGACAGCTTTTAATAGGTTTTTTCAATACTTTACTCTAAATTCGAAACGGTTTGACCGATTGACTTCAAATTTTGTATACGTGATGCTCCTTGAGAATTGAGTTGCCACAATTAACAGTTTTGGAATTTGTTATTCCATGTCGTGCCGACGAGTGATCAAAAAAAATTTTGGGTCCAAATTTTGTCCGATTTTATGAAATTCTACTTTAACTAAAAAGAAAGCCCCAAAAAAATTTTTGTTGAGTTCCATTAACCCATTGCGGCCCAACAGCTTTTTATAGGTTTTTTCAATACTTAACTCTAAATTAGAAACGGTTCAACCGATTTTCTTCAAATTTTGTATACGTGCTCCCCTGTGAGAACTGAGTTGACACTATTAACAGTTTTGGAATTTGTTAACCCATGTCGAGCAGACGGGTGGTCAAAAAAAATTTTGGGTCCAAATATTGTCCGATTTTACGAAATTCTGCTTTGGCTTAAAAGAAAGCCCTAAAAAAGTTTTGTTGAGTTGCATTAACCCATTGGGGCCCAACAGCTTTTTATAGGTTTTTCAATACTTTACTCTAAATTAGAAACGATTTGACCGATTTTTTTATGTGTGAAGCAACTTGAAAATGGAGTTGAGTCTGTTAATAGTCGGTCCTACGTTTGGTCAAAAAAAATTTTTTGGAAGTAAATTACCTCAAATTTTGGAAAGTAATTTGTACTGCTTTGAATTACAGAAAGTTTCAAAAATTACTAGAATAATCCTAGAAAATCGTTTTAAAAGATTGTTTTCATACATTTTAAAATTTACATGTGATAACCGTGTGTAATTTTTGTGTTAACTTTTTGCAGTAACATCAACTTCAATTAAACCTCCATTGAGAGGCGCAGCAACGCGCACCGGGTATTAGCTAGTATATATATATATATATCTATACTATTATAATAACGAACTTAACCATTTCTCCATTGTTTTTCTATATGAAATCCAATAATAAAATAATAAAGTTTAAAATGTTTATTTGTTGTAATAAATAAATATTATTTATTAAAAAATAAACAAATAAATTTAAAAAAAAAATACGAATGAAATTTAATAAAAAAAAATCATTTTTATTTTGTCCTTCGTAATTTTTATCATAGTAGATTTTATCCCCATATTGGTATCCGTTTTTTATGGGAATTCTAGTTATAAAAAAAAAAATTTACAAAGCAAATATAACAACCAGACACATAATAAATAAAAATATTAACGATATAAATTCATTAATATGCAAAACCATGTGTCAAATGTCAACTATATACCAACCAAACAATAATATATTGATAAATATACATAGATAATGCTCACATAAATTTCGATATCTGTATAAACAGTGATCCTCAAAGTTATTTAAATGTATGTTCAGGAAATGTATGTGATATTTCTTTAAAATTCAAAAGAGGCAGAGAAAGTAATTATTTTTGATTAGCGATTCCCAATTTGAATTAAAAGTAATCATTTTCAAGTAAGATTCAAAAGTAACTATTTTGATCAAATATATTCTAGATGATCTGATTTAATTATTTTTTTTTAAAAGAATGGAAATAAAATGAACTGCTTATGTCAAGTTTGTAATTATATCGTGACACTTTTGCTTTCAAGTACTTTTAAAATTACCGCCGAATCAAATTTTTATTATATAATAATATTTAATATTCACTTTATGTAAATGAATCAAAAATAAATAAAACTAAGCCTAAAATAAACTAATTTGTACTTATACTTAAATGAACAAAATAAAAACTGAATAAGTAATTATTTTTCTGTACTCGTATATTAAATGTAACGAAAACTTTTAACAAACTAAAACTAAAAATTTTGTTAAGTACAAACTTAAGGGTTTGTACAAAAAAAAAAAAAAACATTTTTTTATTGTTTTAAATTTCAAAAATTTGTAGTACTACTAAGTAAGTACTTAACAGGTATGGTTATAATTGAAAGTGACTGTACCAGAAATGTAATTTAAACATTTAAATTCAATGTCAATTGTATTTACATGGGCAAACTTTTAGATATAAAAGTACGTGTTACACATACATATGTACATATACATAATATATTGAATGGTCATAACTTCTTCTTTCGTTCATTTGTTCATTTGTTTAATGTCAAAATGAAAATCTGTTTTTTGTAATATCTATACAGTATATATATTATTATAAGATTATATATATACTTTTTTTTATATTTATTGATTTTTTTTTTTTTTTTTTTTATTGAATGAATACTTCATTTTTATTTGATTTGTTTTTTTTATTTTTTAGATTTATTCTTTTACTTTTGTATGTGATTGAAAATCCTAAGTGATTGATGACTTTTCCTTTCACTTAATACTTATGTGATCACAATATGTATAATACTAAATAAAAACTCAATGCTCTTTTTGAAAATTTGAAAGTACAAGTTTAGAAAAAATATCAGGTTTATTCCTATTTTGTCATAGAAAGTCAGTCTATATTTTTGTGTATTTCAAAAGCTTAAATTTTTAAATTTACATGATGAAATATGAAAGATAGTAGAAAATGTCAAAAAGATTAGACACGTAAGAAAGCACCATTTCGAGGAACTGTAAGACTTTCTTATTTCTGCATTTAATTTAAATTTGAAGAACTCATTGTAAGCCTTAAAATGTATTATTTATAATTTTTAATTTAATTATAAGCGAATGTGTAGACAAGACATAACTTAATGTGTTACTGGACATGTCAATGCTAAATGACTGTGTAGTCACACAATTAATTTGCTGTCAAAAATTGAGGAATAAATGATATGTAAGGAAATACGGAAAAAGAAAGAAAAGTCAGATTAAATAAAGCTGTAATTAGAACAAGACATGTTTTATTTAAAGTCATTTATTTGAATTAGACATTTGATCCTAGACTCTAAAAAATCAAAATTATTAAAATTCGCTTTTATTACTTTAACTGTAATAACATTGTAAGCTTCTTAAGATTATTCTGTAAACTTAATAAAAATGATAATAATAATAATAATAGTAATAGTTAAGAGATGTGTTAATAACAATTGACAATAGAGAATAAATTCTGATTAACTGTAGTAAATATTTTCAAGTACTTTTCATAAACACACAATTTGCTACTTAACGTGGAAGATTTGTCTAAGAAGTGTTAATTTGGAAATTTACCAATTTTGAGTAAACTATTTCAAGAGTAAATCAAATTTACAAATCCCTACTCTCAGAAACAAAAAATTTTATGGAGATATTAGGCAATTATATATCTTTAACAAAAATTAACCCTTTCAGTTCTTCTTTACATATTGGGTGCCTTTCTAGATTTTTTTTTCGTTTTTCAACAAAAAACCCCAAAAAAAAAAATTAAAACGAAAAGATTTATTTTTGTAAATGCATTGATAATACGACACCGATAGCATTTTGCCATTTAATTTAATGTTTTTTATTTTTTTTATTTTTGTATATAAAAGATTAATTAGTCATGAATTCAATTTTTTGAATAAAAATTTTCTATACGCAATGCAGTAATTTGTCAATTCTATTACAAGAATTTTTATATTGTTTATTGATAAAAAAATCTGTAAAAAAAATTGATAAAAAGAAAAATGGAAACAGAACTGTTTTTTTTTTTTTTAATTGTAAGAAATAAATTTATTTTATCCACTGGTTTTTCGAATTTTTTTCTTATTTTTGGGAGCAGATTTTTAACAGATACATTCATAAATCTAAAGATTATGGTTTGGTAATTCATAAAATTTTTTTATGCTGTTCGTTAAATTTGTTAAAATCATTCTAAAAATATTAATAACTTTAATAAAAATTTAATATTTGTGTTTAAAATATTTTAATTGGAATAACTTTTTTAAATTAATAGATATTTGGTCATTTACAGTTTGATTTAATGTAAATACCTGTCAAAGTGTATTGTTCTTTATTGAACTCTCCATCTTCAATTAATATAATTTAGTGCTTCGACATTTTTTATGAGCTTTAATTTTTGTATTTAACTTGAAAAAACAGTTACAGGTGTTTAAAAATAACAAAATTTCAATTTTAGAACCCTTACAGCTCCCAAGTGATGAGAGTGACAAAAATATTTCTTAATCGACTCCTATTTTCTAAGGATCTAAAATATTTCCAAAATTTCATAATTCTAGTCTACTGCTCAGAAGATATGAGGAACCAAAAATTTTGGAAAAATTAAGTTTCGCATAACGGTTGTTTTGAGGACCGTATGGAAACCTTGCATTTGCAAACTTATAAATCTTATAATCAGTTGTTTTTCAGATTTGAAAAATATACCTTGTTATAAAAATTTAAATATCGGACTTTTTTCCTACATTGAGCTGCTGTGACTTCGCAAAGGGTAGGTTTGTACAAAAAAGTTCTTCCATGAAATTTCTTACAATATCTATTTGCAGCTAAAATTTCATTGTTATATTTTAAACGGTTTTTTAAGCATACGGATGTACTGACGGACACCTGGACAGTCAGAGTAAAACTGTATAGGCACATTTTTTCTAAAATGTTTTAAAAATGTTCTAAAAAGAAGTTGAATGAACTACATTCATTCAGGTGTAAAAATAATTGTATACTTAATAAACTTCATAAATTTTCTAGGTGATTTAAAATATTTGAATTCAAAATTTAAAAAATTTTAATTTAAAAAATTTCAATTTTCAACATCGTATGGAAAAAAATTTTTAAAAATTTTGTTGCCTAATAACTAACTGGATTACCATAGTAAAAAAAAAATAAATTATAAGTACGATACTTAGTACCACAAATTAACGTAATCATAAATAATAAATTAAATAATTTAATAGGTCATGCAGATTAATACGAATTAGTTAAAGTGCTTTGAGTAATTTATTATGAAAAATGGGATGCATGTAACAATTATACTAGAAGAAAATGTTAATTAGCATATAATTTAATTTTCTAATAAACAGAACTTCAAATTGAATTATTTAAAATTATGCAAAGAAACTGTAGAAGTTGTAATAGTTAGGATTTTATTACTATTAATATTTTTTTAAGAATTTTCAATTGAACTAAATTGCTAATTTTGTCTGACTTAGTTCAGTATGCAACCCAAAATTTTTATAAGAACGAGGAAAAGTGTAGAAGGGTAGACTGTGTCAACTCTGGGATACCCGTATGACCGTTATATAAACATTATATCACTATTATTATAAACATTAATTACTTTTGGCAAAATTTTAAATATACCAGCTTTAATAGGTACAGAGTAGTGCTCATATAAAAGAAGAAGTTATATGGCAGCTACTCGAACCCATTAACCAAAATGGCTGGATTTAAATAGCGATGACGACTATTGCAAAAACACGAATTTCAAGATCCTAGCTGCTTTAGTTTTTCATTAATCGTGCGGATGGAAGGACGGACATACATAGTGTAATCGATTTTTTTTTTCGATTCTGATCCGATCCATACACTTGAGTCTAATTCCTACATGTCATACGGGTATAATAAGGTCTAGAACTGTCTCATTTTGTAATTGCAAGTTGAATTCATTATGATCAATCTTAACAATAGCAACAGTAAATGCCATCATGTTTCAACATGCATAATACAGACAGACTTGTTAGCCTAGCAGTTGAACAATTAGGTTATTAAGCTTAAAAACCTAAAAAAGTTTTTTAATAAAGTTTTAAAATTTGTTTATTAAAGTACAATTTTCAATTCGAAATTATTGACTTTTTAGCATTAATTTTACTAGTTGACATTTGAATCCAAAATTACACGTCGTCTTCACATTCTAGAAAGCAAAACGAGCTGAAATTATAATTACTACAAGTTTACCGTTACATAATAAATTTGTTAAATCATTGTTATTACTCAATTTTTAGACGCAGTTAAGGTTTTCTTCTTGGACCAAACTCCAAAAAAAATATTGGAACTTTGACATGTTTGACAGTACTTTAATAATCAAATTTTAAAACTTTTTACTGGATTACACAAACATCTAAATAGAACCTAAATTAAAATTTTAACATTTAATTTTTAAACAAAACACTAAATAAACACATTATTATCATTTACTTTAATTTTCTTTATTAAATCACCACTAAATGAAAATGAATGTAAAATATTTAACAAAAGATTTTTCAAAATAACACAAAAACGCTATTTTATTTGTTTTTTTTTTTTGTTTTCTGAATTCTTTTGAACCTCAGCTAAATTCAATTACACACGCTATAAAATAAAAGATATAAACATTGAATTGGCACAAAACAAACAATCAAAATTCCATTTTAAAATTTTCTAGTTATATCAATTGAACCGTTATAATTATAAGGCAACACACATATATATATATATATATATAATTGCATTTTAAACCTATGATAAGTTGTGGTAAAACAAAAAAAAAACAAAAAAAAAATTATTTTGTAAATCAAAATGTCCGTAAGGCGGTTGATCCGTGTCTATTGAATAAAATGTCAAATGAACAAATCATGTGGCAATAAAATAATCAAATGAATGAATGCATGCATGCATTGGTATTGTGTGTTTGTGTGTCAATATTTTATAATACATACTTATATATTAAAATATATAAGTGTGTTTTTCATTAAAGATAATTAATGACATTTTCGGTCACTGTAATAATAATGTGGCTTATTTATCACTTAAAATTTTGTTGCTCTATATATTTGTAACATAAAACAAAAGTATTTTTTAAAATAAATACATTGTTTTAATTTTTTTTTTTTTTTTTTTTTTTTTGAATACCAATAAAAATATTTTTACAATTGATGTATAGGTACTCTACATCAATATATTTATGTAAACTTTTGTAAAGTGTAATTAAATATACAAAATAAAAAAAAAAAAAAAACAAATTGAATTAGAATAAATTTTCGAAATAAAAATCAACCACCGATAAAACACAAAGCAAAAATGGTTTCAAAAAGTAAAATACAAAAAAAAATAAACAGATTAAAATTAAATTACAGTGATGGTAATTAAAAACTATTTAAAATTTTTGATTTTACCCAGATCAAACACAGCAGGTGAAAGTGTAGTAATGATATTTAAATAAGAACCCTCTTGTCAAAGTCTTTGTAAATAAATGCCTGAGAATAATTTGTTGCATTTTCTGACTAAGATAAATATCTTCATATAGCTTTCAGTAATGATGAGACAAGAGCTGATGTGAATCTTTATTAGAAAATAGGAGTGTAAATAGATTTGTCACTTTCTAAGGCACCCAACAACACCGTGATACACCAAACGTTAGAACGGAACCCCTAAGGCAGAAGAAATGTAGGGAGGCTAATAGCTGCTTGGAGTTGAATAATGCAAAGAGAATGTATCCTATCTGGAAAGACATGGTCGGAAATAGAGAGATTGCCCCAAAACAAAAATAATTGGAGAAGCTATGTGGAACTCTAGGTTCAAGATATTAAAATTGACAAAAATATATCAAAGAATACGTGGCCTAAACATGTAATTTCATAACTAAATTATTTTATCAGCAGCTTTTTGCTTGAAGTCGTATTTATAAGCATTTTATAGTCCAATTATGACTTTCAATCGACAAGATTTTCCTTTAATACATATAAAAAGAAACTTGTAGTAATACATGGTATCTTTGAACAGTAATTTCTATTTAATTTTTACTGGACCACAACTGTTAGTCTTTATACGAACTTAATATCAAACTTTTATAAATTTACATGTCATCTAAAAATGATATAAAAAATTAAAAAATAACTAAAATAATATATTCTACTTTCTCAGTTAACATAGATTTCCAAGGGCAATTCACGTGTAAAATGTTATAATTAAAAGTTCAGAAAATTTAAATTACATGCGATAGAGATAACAATAGGTTTAATATGGTATTTACAACTAAGTGCCATGAGCTTTGTAGTTTATTACTACTTATTGTGGTTCTTCTCCTAAAATAATATAATTAATATATCAGATATAAATTAATGAAAATTATTGACAATGACTTGTAAAAGTTAATTTGTTATGTTCCTTAAAACAATTTTTTGAGTGGTTTTACTTATCTTGGTACCGCAGGTCTTATCTTCTAGGTAATATATTCTATAAAGTCATTACTGTAGAACCTTTCTTCCTTTTATTTCTAAATAGCTCCAGGTAACTATTGCTATCAACTAGATCCCATTTTTAGAACGAAAGCTATTAACAACCCCGTTTCCTGTTTTGGAAAATCTGTAACTTTTTTCCAAATTTAGCATCTGACTAAAAAGTCACCACTTCATGGCCTTTTCTTTTTTTTATTTCTTAATAGCTATATATAACATCAATCGGATCCTATGCTATCAACAACTCCGTTCCTTGTTTTACAGAAGCTTATTGTTTTCCAAATAAAGCAGAACTCTAAAATTGATTTAATCAATCAAAGGTCTGAATCGAATAAAAAAGCCAGAAACTCCTCTTTTGGATGCACAGAGCATTATTAGATTATCCTTACTTAGAAATGTATTCTCGACATATTTTGATGTTGCATTATATACACATACATACAATTGAACAACCTGATTTAATTGTTTATTTCAAAATAAAAAAACAAATTTAATTGATGAATATAAAATCAATTCTGCAGCTGTAAATGTATGTTAGAGGTACATAAGTACTTATAAATATTTAATCTTATTTTAAATTCTTGTTTTTTTGATTACTTTTTTATTGATTTTAACATACAAATGAATTACTTTATAAATTATTTATAAATACTAAATATTAAATAAGATTTAAATGTATATTTTCTATATTATATATATTTATATGCAATTGCATATTAATTGCATGCCATGTTCTTACAAAAGTTTCCACCAAAAAAAGTTACAGCATCATTATTTGGTAATTTTTCGAGTAAAAAAGGTTTTAATTATTTTGAATCTTAAATAATAATAATTTGTGTTTCGAAAAGTGATTTCAGAACTAAATTGGAATAATTTAAAAGATAAATTTAGTTGAACTTATATTATGTATAGGAAGTATTTTATTAAATTCCATTCATTATTTTTCAAACTGTGTTGCATTAATACTCTTAGAAATTTGAAATCCTTAGTATCTTAAGAACTTAATTAAATATGAACCTACTGAAGGATTTTTAAGTTTCTATACTAGCAATTGTTTCACAAGTTAATTAAATTACCAACAATAAATGGGATCGGTGACCCTTAAATCCTAAATCCTCACTAGGAAAAAATGCCTAAAGCAAAAATGCTCTAAGCACATAATTCCCAATGTCGCAATTTTCAAAGCCACAATATCCGAAGCCTAAATTGCCAAAATCCTAATCCTCAAAGTCAAAATCAGAATTTTGGGCTTTTTCTAGAACATTCATACGAGTATATGTCTATGAGCAATTTTAAATCATGGGAGATTTTACAGTTAGTTACATAATAAGGGTTATCCCCTTTATAGAATATTTGTATGTATGTATATACGTTGTTCTGAATTATTAATCAATTAATGATTTAAAATTTAGTAACTTTAGTCTTTTGTTTTGAGATTTTGGCTTTGGAGATTTTCTTTTGGAGATTTTATCTTTCAGGATTTCGTACCATGGAGGTCTTTCTTGATTAACATTTTCCTAAAAGTTTATTGTAAAACTAATTTATATGGACGAATCCTTAGGCAATTTTTTTTATAATAATATAATCAGGTAGAAGATTACATTATAATGAAGAAGGTTATATTATTAATTCAAAAAATAAAATCTGTAGAAGTGACTATAGAAGTTTCAGATTGATCTGATCATTGCATTAATTTAAAAAAAAATGCATTAATTTAAAATTTTTAAAAATATATTACAAAAGTAATTATGCATGACCTACTTCTTAAAAATCAATCATAGTTTTTCAATTACAAAATACAAACATGTGAAATATTTTATATTGATTAAAACTTCAAAAATAGATTAATTTTAAATATTTATTATTAAATTATAAAAATAATTATTTTTAAAATTACAACTTACATGAATTCAATCAGCAAAATAAATTTTTATATATTTAACAAATTAAATTAATAAAAAAACGAGGAAGATTATAGTTGCCCTTGTCAACTTTTAGATACCTGTGCGTGTATTAAATAAATAAGAAATTCTTATATTGCAATTGAACTGTTTGACAGAAAATTCAAAATATTTGTTTTTTTATATTTAATTACAAAAAAAAATTAATAAAAAAAAAATGAATTAAAAAAAAAGATGAATTTAAAAAAAAAGATGAATTTAAAAAAAAATATGCTCTCAACGAGATTCGAACCCACACTTTTCAATTAAAATGTCGACGTCTTAACAACTAAGCCAACGACAATTTTTTCTTCATCTCAATTTTTTTTTTAAATTATTATAGTTGCGATGGTATCAATTGTTTGTTTTAAATAACAGTTTTAAATAAACATAGTTGCTATGGTATCAATTGTTTGTTTTAAATAACAGTTTTGAATTTTTTTATAGAAATATTAAAAAAAATTAATAATTTTTAATATAAATGAGTCTTCTGTCTAATTTTCTATAAAATAAAATTTTTTCAAACATAAAATAAATACATATATTTTATTAAAAAAAAAATAGATAAAAAAAAAATGAATTTAAAAAAAAAAAAAATTTTCCTTAGCCTGAATTCGAAACGAGACATTTTTGCTACAAGTAACATGTCCTAACCACTACACCATGAATCGATTAATAATTTAACAACAATTTGTTTGTTTTTATATTTGGTTTCTATTTCGTTATTAATTTAAAAAATACTCATAAAATATCGAAAAATTTGTATGGCAGCTACCCGAAGCCTTTCTCCGATTTTAACCAAAAACAATAGGGAACCTACAAATTGTCTAAAAATTACTTTGTGAAAGTTTCAGAACTCTAGCTCTTATAGTTTTTGAGTTATCGTGCTGACGGACGGACGGAAGGACGGACGGACGGACGGACACACATAGCTAGATCGATTCACTTTTCGATGCTGATTCGATACGTACCCTTGACACTATATCTAGCTCTTATATTTCGATGCGTTACAAACGGAGGAGTAATTTTAATATACCCGATGTTCATATATGTATGCACGGGTATAAATATATATATTTTTTTTTTTGCAATACTCTTAAATTAAATGAACTATTAATTATTTAATAATTATGTACCTGTAGAATTGAATGTTAAAAGTATATTATTAAATTTATAAAAATTCAATAAAATAATAATAGATATTAAATGGAGAATTTTTTCAACGAAAAGTACTTGACAGCGTTTACAAATTTCATGAATTAAAAAATATTCAATAGTTTAAAGTTTATTGTATAACAATTTTGAACAATGGTTTGATATTATTTAACCCAAGATAAAAAATAAATTAATAATTTTACTAATTTTTTTTTCATATTTTTCAAAGTTAAATTTTTTGACATTAGTAGAGAAAAAGTTAAACAACGTTTTTAATGGTTGCGTAATCCCTGCGTCAGGGTAGCGTCGATTGTAGACACTTTCATATAATTCAATACTTTTAACCTAGTTTGACAGATAGCAATGTGTAGAGGGCAAAACGAGAGCGTTCATTGTAGATAGGCTATAAATAAATTTTTAAATAAATTTTTAACAATTAAATAAGTTTTAAAATAAGTTCGAAAGTGTTAATTTATTTTGAAACAATGTCCTTTTAAATCAATTATTTCAAATTTATTTAAACTACTTTTTACCAATACCTTAATTAAAGTATAGTAGCAGTTTAATCTTCTTTAATGAAGTGTGTCTTGTGCATTATCGATTATATTGATCAGTGTCCTTTAAAACATTCACTACAAAACTGATGATTATGCCAACTGTCTTTGTTGTGCCAATGCCCTTTTAGTTATCGCTTAGAACGAGAAACTAATCCAGTTTTATACAATTTACGAGAAAATATTTACGGATTGCAACTTTTCTGCAGGCTACTAACCAATTCTTACTCTTTCGAAGCCATATCTGTATATTATCAGTTTTCAGCATACGAAAAATTAATATAATATAACGTTCCTTTACTTAATAAACTTTATAAATTATTTTAAATGTCAAACCAACCATAAATTTCTTTTGAATGTGAATGAGAACATGAAATTAGAACTCAGTTACAATTTTTTAATCCAATTTTAAATGAAATAAGAAAAAAAATGTAATATTTTAATATATTTTTTTTTTTTTTTTGTTCAAATTAATAAAAAAGGTCTTATGTTCTAATTAATATCGCAAAGAACAAGAAAAAAAACAAAAGAATTCAAAAATGGTTTTTAAATAACCGAAATATCACATAAAGAAACTAATTTACTAACTAAAGCCTTTAATCTAACAGGATACATTCTCAACAACAAAAAAACAATCATATGTTTGTTGTTGTACATTATAATATTTTTTTTTTTTTTTTTTTTTTCTTGGGGTAAGGATGGTGGAAATCGTCGAAAGATACTGAGCGCAACCACAGTTATGTGTGACTTTAACACACTAAAAACACCCGCCCTGTTTTAAAATATTAAAACTAGTCTTAGAGACTAACCATTAATTTTGCGCTAACTTTTTATGATCTACTGGAATTACAGACCTCCGTTAAGGTGATCTGAATTTATCGCTAATTGGAGGGGCCTAGTTCTTTTAAGCCTTCTATTGACATTTGAAAATAGTAGAAGTTTTGACGCTTCTATGTTTATGTGACCTTCTAAGTGGGTCTTATGTTTTATGGCATATTTTTTTATTTCATCGCTAACAATAGGAATTCCTAGATCCCTATGTAAGTCGGAATTTCGTACGTACCAGGGAGCACTCACCATGTTACGTAGCACTTTGCTTTGAAATGCTTGAATTCTCTGAATATGAGTTCGTTTGGCACACCCCCAAAGTTGTACGCCGTACAACCAGATAGGCTTAATTATTTGGTTATATAATAAAATTTTGTACTCTATTGGCAATTTAGATTTTCGACCTAGGAGCCAATACATTTCTCTATATTTTTGTTCTAATTCTATTCTTTTCTTTTTGACATGTTCTTTCCATTTTAGCTTGACATCTAATGTCATTCCTAGGTATTTTGCCTTGTTTTCATGAGGAATATCTACCCCATTTAATTGTACGGCTGGGGGATTTTGAATAGGTTTATTTGTAAAATTTACTTGCACTGATTTCAGTTCATTTAGTTTGATTTTCCATCTTTTGGTCCAAAGATATAATTTATCACTTGCTTTTTGTAGTTTATTTGTAGCCTCGCCGACATTTGATCCTACTGCCATTATTGCAGTATCGTCAGCAAAAGTCGCTACAGTTATTTCTTGAAATTGGGGCAAGTCACTAGTATACAGCAAGTATAATATTGGACCCAAGATACTTCCTTGAGGCACACCCGCTTTAATTTCTCTCAGTGTAGAGTACTCTTCATCCTGTTTAATTCTAAACAGTCTATTAGTTAAGTATGATGAGAGTATATCTACATATTTTTTAGGTAATAGTTTCCGCAACTTATAAATTAAGCCTTCGTGCCAAACTTTATCAAATGCTTGTGCTACGTCTAGAAATATTGTAGAGCATATTTGTTTTTCTTCTAGAGCTTTCTCAATTATATCAGTAATTCTATGTACTTGGTCAACAGTAGAGTGTTTTTCTCTAAAACCAAATTGATAGTTTGGAATTAGTTTTCTATTTTTTATTATAGGTTTCAACCTTTTTAATAACAGTTTCTCAAAGAGTTTTGACATAATTGGTAACAGAGAGATAGGTCTATAAGACTTTGTTTCGTTTGGAGGCTTTCCTGGCTTAAGTATCATAATTATTTCTGCCACCTTCCAAACGTTAGGTACATAATTTAACCTTAACATAGCATTCATTATATATGTTAACATTGTTATCCCTTTTTTCGGGAGTTGTTTTAGAATGTCTGCAGTAATTAGATCGAAACCTGGTGCTTTTTTTGACTTCAGAGCTTTAATTTCTTCAACCATTTCTATATGAGTAATTAGTTCAATGGCATTTTCTTCTCTTCTGAAATCATTTTCAATGTAGAGGTCTGACTCTATTTCATTGGGCCGAAAAATTTCTTCCAGGTGATCTGCGAATGTTTCGGCTGTTTCTTTATTATTTTTTGCCCATTTACCATCCATTTTCCGAATTGGTGGGACTGGCACTACAGGTTTTTTCAAACTCTTTGTTGCTTTCCACAAAGAGTAATTTCTTTCTTTTTTAGCTGATAAATTCTCAACATATTTTTCATATGATTTGTTTTTTATTTCAAGAATTCTTCTTTTAAGATTCTGCGTTATTCTATTCAACACAGTTTTATCAGCTGGGTCACGTGTTTCATGCCATCTTCGTCTAGCTCTTCTCTTTAGTTTAATCGCATTTAATATATCTCTAGGATAATTAGGTCCTGCTGTCATGTATTTACATTCTTTTGTATTATTCCATGCAGCATTTTGGACAATTTTATTAAGATTTTCAATTGCTAAATCTATTTCATCTTTAGTTGTTATTTTAACCCTTAAATTTATATTATTTTCTATCTCTTGTTTAAAGTTGAACCAATTTGTTGATTTATTAACAAGTGTAGGCTTATTTTGTTTCTTAACAATTTTTTCATGCAGGTTTAGTACGACAGCCGAATGGTCTGAGTCTAAATCCTCATTATTTTCTAGGCTAATAAAATTTGGAGATATTTTTTTTGTTATGAAAAAATCCAGTAGATCAGGAGTTTTATTTGTATCAGTAGGCCAATAAGTGGGTTCGCCTGTAGAATGAAAATAGCAACCCAACTCTCTAATAGCTTTCCTTAGCTCTCTTCCTCTTGTTGAGGTAAGTCTTGAACCCCAATCGATATGTTTGGCATTGTAGTCACCTCCTAGGATGAACCTATCCCCAAGTCGGTTCAAGAGGTCTTTAAGGATCATATTCTTTAAATTATATTTAGGAGGGCAATATAAAGCCCCAATGTTTAAATCCTGTTTAAGGGACTTAACACGTATTACTGAAAGTTGAAATTCATCAGTTTCTATTTTAAACTCTTCGTGATGCAGTAAAGAGTTTTTCACCAAAATTGCACTACCTCCTCGCGGCTTATTACTAGGGTGTGTCGCATTATAACACGTGAAACCTATTATTTTTAGTTTTGACTGTCTTGTCATATGAGTTTCTGATAGGAGACACACATCAATGTTTTTAGTTTTGAGAAATAGCTCTAATGCTAGTTTTTTATTTAGTACGCCGTTTGCGTTCCATGTAGCAATACTAATTTTATTTTGGGCCATTATTTAGAAATTTTTTCGGAGTACCACTATAGCTTTTGCTAGAATTGTTTTCTAAATTGGTTATTCTTTTAGAGATATCGTTCATTGAATTTAACAAATTTTGCATCATCTGCATTAAAATGTTATTATCAGCTTTAGTGTTAGGTTTATGAATGCTATTTGTGCTTTGAGTTATATTCCTAACGTTAGTGCGTTTTATTATTTTTTCAGCTGATTTTTCTAATGCTACATTGTTCTGTTTTGTTGCACTAATAGGTTCTTTTCCTCTATTTTGTGATACTTGGGCATATGATAAACCGTCGATGACCCTGCTAGGATTTAAGCTTCTAGATTTAGGGTTAGGTGAATTCGACGCACCTTCTTTGGTATGTTTTGGATTACTTTTTTTTTTTCTCTTTTGTAATTCTTTTGCAACTACGCACCCCCTATAGTTTGCAGGGTGTGCCTCAAGGCAGTTAGCACACTTCGGTGTAACCTTTTTGTCTTTGTCACAATTCGTTGATAGATGTGACCCTGCACATTTTACACATTTAGCTAGACGCTGGCAAAATTTTTGTGTGTGACCATATCTTTGACATTTTTTACACTGAGGAATCAGATTTGTTTTTTTCAGAGCTTCAATTTTCACTCTCATGTGCTGAATAAACTCTATTTTATAAATCTTATCAATGTCCTCAGTATTTTCAAATGTTAACATAAAAAGAGGTAGTTTAACTATAGTTTCTTCCTCATTCTTTTTAATTTTTTTTCTTTTGTTAACAACTTCAATGATTTTAAAACCCTTACTTAAATAGCTCTTGCTTTATATCTTCAGGATCGCATGAAGGATGCAAGTTCCTAGCCATAACTTTAATTGGCCTGGTCAACTTGTTTTCATAAGTATGCCATTCTAAATTAGCTTCATTTATGATTTTTGTTAGTTCTCTGTATTCCCCTTCTTTTTCAACATTAATCTTCAGTTGATGGTTATTCATCATATTTATTTTATAGTTAATTTGTACATCTTTCAGTATTTTATTAACTTTGGGGTATTCTACAACATTACTTAAGATAACCGGAGGAGGTTTGTTTTTTCTTGTAATTATGGGTTTATTAATTGAAATTTTTGGTTTAATCACCTTTAATTTTTCTACACTATTTTCTTTGTGTATTTCTGGTGAGTGCTCCGCTTTTCTTTTTTTCCCTGTACGTTTTACAATCCACTCGGTTTCCCGAGTTAGTTCTTCTTCATCTGTACAGTATTCTACTGCACTTTTAGTTAATTGCTTTTTCTTTAGCATTTTATTTTCTTCGGTTAGAGTGTGAATCTGACTCATTAAGTCGCTACACATCTTCTCTAGTTCACTTATTCTTAAATGAAACTGTTTCTCTACTGTAATACCCACGTCTAGGGGTTTATTCTGACCGTCATCGTTAGACATAATTTTTATTAAATTCGAACCAGTAATTCCCGCTTTGTCACTGGTTTTTTTTTCAACTACAGGTGGTGATCTTCCCACTTAACCGCCCTTTTTGAAAGGGTCGGCTGCGTTGAACGTAGATACATTTTTAACCACTGGCGACTTAACTAATCCCTTTGTGGAATTAGCCAAGCCCTCGCCGGCAGCCGTGGTCTCTGCCGACATTTTGGTAGATATCCCTACCATATTTTTATCTTTATTTGTGTTCATTATTTTTTATTGTTATATTTTGTATTTTATACCTACTACCAGGTATTTTAACTGCCGCCCCTTTGGGGAACCGACGCAGACCAGAGAGCCGTCCATTCTGGATCAGTCGCTTCTGGATTTTCGTTGGATTTTAGAGGACTCGTACCCCAAGCATTCCTTACTGCGGATGTTTCTAAGCCCCAATCCGCCGGGGAATTACATTATAATATAAAAACAATATCAATACACAAGCACGTGTACAAATGCATTTCGAACAACGTAAAACGAAATAAAATAAAAAAAAAACAACAACAAAAAGTAAAACAATAAAATCATAAACTAAAAATAAGAAAAAGAAAGAAAGAGTAATGAAAAAAAAATCTCATTTCCGTTTGTTTCTGTTTTTGTCCTTTTCGTTAAATAAAAAAAAAAAAAATCTGAAAAAGAAAAAGCAAATAAGGAAAACAAAACACCACAAAAAATAAAAACGTGGAAACGAAAAACAAAACAAAAATTAAGAGAAAAAAAAAATTTATTAAGTTTTAAAGCTTACTTAACGTCATTGCGATTTTTGTTATTTTTTTTTTTTTGTTGTTGTTTTATTTCTTTAAAAACAAATAATTTAACTCAATTGCATTTATGTACATTTTAAATTTGTATACAATATATAATGTAATATATAGATCTATAGATGAATATATATAATGTAAATATATAAAATTTATATGCATTTATATATTATACTTGTACATATTATTATATAATTAAAATTTCAGTTACTGTAAAGAGGACCTGTTTCCTTAATTTATTTCGCATTTTCTTGTTGTTGTTGCAGTTTTTTGTTTTTTTTTTTTTTCTCATATTTTCTCGCACATTGCATTTTTAATTATTCTATATATATATATACATTTTATAACCTAATTACTGTATTACAGTTTTTCAGTTCAGTTATAATGCGTATTTTAATTTTTTTTTTTTTTTTTTTTTTTTTTTACATAAGAATCTTGGGATTTATACTAATATGTTTTTTCGAAATTGTCCTACTCTTATATTTTATTTACTAATTCGAGCGTTGGATGATAATCAATTAGTTGAAGTTTTGCGCTCCCATAAGAGTATCTTTCTTCTTGTAAAGAGTGTATAAGGAAATCTTGAAAGACCAAGTGGCTATTGACTTTAAAAGAATTATATAAATAAACTCATTTATATTTTGTAACCTATTTTTTCGAAATTGTTAAATGTAATAATCAAACGATCAAAAGAATTAATAAGTATTTCCTTTTAAGTTTTCAAATGCCTGAAATCACTTACATAAAATTATTTTGCAAATGTGTGGTTTACTTTCAAAAAAATGAATATGGGAGAAAAGGTTGCAAATGACTGGAACAACTTAAAAGAGAACAAGCTTTAAATTATCCAAAATTATTAAACTTTATAATTTGATTGGAGGAATTAATAAGTATTTACTTTTAAGCTAGAAGGTGCCCGAAACCACATAAAAAAACTATGCAAATGTGTGGTTTTATTTATACAAATACCTAAATCATATCCCTAATTTGATTTCCCGAACCTAATCCTAAAAATCAAACGATACGCATGTTTAGAAAAGGGGGTGATTTTAGTTAATTTGAATCGAACATTACCCAGATGGACCCCTTACGGTGATTCTGGGTTGCTTTCCATCAACCCTCTTAAAAAATAACAATATAAATATGGGAAAAAGGTTGCAAATGACTGATACAAACTGAAACAGAACCAGCCTTGAAACATCTCTAAAAAAAGTTATATCTGGATTTTTAAAATCGTCAGAAAAGAACTAAAAACCAATTTATGTTCCACATTTAATAAATTATCCAAGCTTTAATATTAAAAACATCTTTTGGCCCGCAAATGCAAAAATTTTTAGGTTATTAGATTTTAAAGAAAAAATAGTAATAATTATATTTCGAAAAATCGTCATAAAACTCAATTTTACCTGTATTTTTTATTTACTGTACCTTTAATAATACAATTAAATTTATTTATTTTTTTCATTTTGTACATAGGTATGCCAGTATATAAATACACTTATATATACACTTTTTAAACGAATAAAATGAATCAGAACTCAGTATTAATTAATTTCATGTTTTTACTCGAGTTTGATTGACTCGCTTATAAAAATTTTTACAACTGAATGTTTTATATGAAACAAAATTTAATTGCTCTCAAAATAAAAATTTATACTTACAAATGCAAAAAAAATTAAAGATGGTATTCTGAAATATATTTCCAGTTTCTTATATTTTTTGAATTTTATAAAAATTTCTAAATTTTTTTTAGTTCTATTGATTAAAGTAATTTGGAAAGTTACTTGTTATTTGCAGTTAATTTTCTGCAAAGTTAAATCAGTTTTGACTCTATTGTATCACATGCTGTATTCAATTGTCCAAATTAGGTTAGGTAACAGTTATATTAAGACTTAAATAATTTTCTAGCACAAGGTAAGTAAATCCAACTAATGGAATTGAATGAACCAAATTTAAAATAAAAGATGGCTCACATAGAATGGTATTTGTTGTCAAATAGCCCCACCAGAGAACATAAATGAAAAACTGACACAACAATTTTATTAAAAAATACATTTTCATACTTTATTTTTCATAAATTTATTTAGCCAGTTTTTGTTTTCCAGTTGAAATATGTATTTTAAAATGTAAGAATGCACTTTAGACTTGGATACAATATTGAGTTGGGTTTTGGGAATTTGTTTTGAGAGATTTTGGAGGTCATCGCCATCGCCACTAATAACATATATATTCGGAAACTTTGAGATATTTAGTACCTTTATGTGATGACGTCATCTTGATAGCTCACAACCCCTTTCCGGAAGTTTCTCCGAACATTCAGTACAATAGCAACTATTTTTTTTAACCATAGCTTGACAGAGGCTTGACAACGGTTTTTAACTCCTACACCCTACATCAGATATATCGCGCATAGAAGAGAAATATTAAGACGTTTAAACTTTATAAAAAATTTAAGTTAGACATTCTGCTATAAAATTGATGTTGCAATTAAAGATGTGGTTTTACAATTTTAGGAATAATTATTATAATGTATAAACTGATTTTATTTATTTAACAATGGTATGTAAATTTATTTGATAATGTCAAAAAAATATGGCCCCACCCTCAAAAATGATTTGTGAGAAGAAGAAGGATGTTGAAAAAATCTGGTTTGTGGAAATGTGCTTGTCAGTTTGTTGTGACATTGATTTATTAGATTTAGATTTATTATGATCATAATATTATCGATAATGTAGGCTTAATTTGGTTCCCACATGTATGTGATTGACTTTAAATTTACCATACATTCCATACTTTTAATATCTTATTTTTGATTTTTGAAGCTCTGATTTGTCCCATGGTAATGGAGAACAAACAAATTTTCTTTTCATTTATTCTTTAAGTTAAAAAAAATAAACCACTCAAATACTTTTAAATATATATGTATATGTTAGTATAAGATTTTGTTACTAATTATTTAAGTTTTTAAGTGATTACCTCGACCTTTCCAACCCAATATAAAAAAAAAATAAAATTCAATTTTAAAAAAAAAATTATTTTATTTTTGTTTTAATTATGAAAGATTTAATTAGTACCGTTATTTTTTTTTCATATTCGTGCTAAAAAAAACAGAAATATATTGAAGTGAATACAAAATATAATTTTATTGATTTTTATTAGTTTAAAATTTTTTGAAATTACTTTTAATTGCATTGTAAGCCCTCTTAACCTATTTTTTAATTCAAAAAAAAATATTTTTACAATATTGAATGGAACTATTAATAGATATAATTATTATTATGTTATCTACTGGATATTGGGGATTATTGAAAGTAAAGTTTGTAAGTAGTTTTATATACTATAGTATATGTATTACTCTATATTGTAAAATGGGGTCAAATAGAATATGTTAATCAAATTTTTTAGTTTCAAAATTTAAAATTTGTAAGTTAAAGAATTGTATTTAAATTGCTATTTTTAAGTAAATTTTCCAATTAAATGCTAACATCAAATGTGTGTGGTGTCTACCAATTCTTTGGCACAATAACAACATGAACTATAATTTAATTAGCCTTTTAAAAGATCATTCAGTTAATTAATATATATTTTAGATAGTTTTGTGTCAGGAGAAAACACGTCTATAGGAAATGAAATTTTATTTAATCAGAACTAATCAGGAGGCTATCTGACCCCGCCTATGGTAAAGACACCGCCTTGCACGTGGAAAGTCTCGGGTTCAAAACTCGGTCAGATCATATCTAATAAAAAAATATCGTAAAATTGTATAATTATATATATAAAATAAAATTTAATATAAAAATATAAATAACTCTTGTGTAGGATAATAGATGGCGCACAAAATTAACATTTGTTTATTCATAATCTTATACAATAGCTACAGTTTAGTAATCAAAAGGGTTAGTGAAAATATCGATTAAAGAAACTGAAGCCTAAGTAGACTTGGTTAATGCCCTATACTCCATAAAAAAGTATAAAAGGAAATAAAAACAAAATTAAATTGAATACTTTGACAAATTAGGTACTACAAATTAATCGTTTAATTATTATTATCAAATGAGCTTAAGAATTTTACGACAAACTTTTAAATGTCACCAAATGGCAGTTGATAACTTTTAAAAGTTATATTATCTGGTAACACTATAATGAAGTTGTTTTATATATATTAATAAAATCAATGCCAATGATGCCAATTACAAACAACTTTTAAAATAAATACCATTTCTTTTAATTGTAAAAATTTAATAAACAAGGGATTTTGAATACATCACTTATTTCTAAAAACCCTAACTCTGCAAAAGGTTCACGATAAATTAAAACAAAATCATTTCAATAAATGTTATCAGCTAATTACAAAAAGACTGTATCTATAAATAAATGCAGAAGGAAACTACAATGGCAGTACTAAAACAAAAAAATACCGTTATCGCATGAAACCAACAAACAATCTTTTATAATAAAATTAAATAAAACCAAAATTGACAAAAATAAAAAGAGACAAAAAATTATACAATCAAAAAAAAAGAAAAGGACAATAACAAATAAAATCAAGATTGATAAGGATTAAATCACAATGGCAGTTTCATTTTAATAAATTATATTATATTGTAAAATGTAAATATTGAATTTTATACATACAAAAGGTTGAAATTGGTAAAAAAAAAATACATATTGAAATTTATAAGGAAATGCATGCACACGAAGAATAAAAAACAAAAACTAACTTTTATTTATTGAATTTCTACCAAATTAAAAAAAAAACAAAACAAGTGAGGAATTATATACGGTTTCTTACTGAGTATTTTATCAATTATTTTTATAAAAATATATATTATGATAATATTATAATTTAGTTATTTCATTAATTTATTAATTATATGAATAATAGTGAAATACCTAGAATATAACTCCAATTCAATTGTTAAGAAGTGCGAAATATAATGTTGGAGCTTTAATGTTAACGTTTAATTTTGGAAAAACTTACACTGGTGAATAAAATACTATTTTATAAGAACATAAAAGTTTTAATTTTGAAGACCTTATAACTCTTCAATGTGGAAGGTTCCCAAATTTTTGCTAAGCAAACTTATGATGGATCTGCCCACTCCCTCCTGTCCTCACCCTTCCATTTTTTTCGGTTCTAGGAAATCAATTTTGAACCCCAACAAAATTTGGAATTTTACCTAGAATTTTATTATCTAACCAAAAATGGTTAAGACTAAGAAGCAATTTCTTCAATTTAAAGAGACCCTTTCAAATTTCAGAAAAATCTTTAACATATGTTGAAATATAATGCTGCAGCTGTAAATTTTGTATATTTGTAAAAAAAAATTGAACAGGTGTTAAAGTTACAGGTGGTTGAAAATAGCAAAATTTCAATTTTCGAGCCCTTATAGCTCCTAAACAGGAGGCGTGACAACAAAATTTTTTTAACCGACTCCTACTAATTTCGGAGGACCTAACTTCTCCCAAAATTTCAAGAACCTAGCTTAAACCGTTTCGAAGATATATAGGGCCAAAAATTTTGCAAAAGTTGAGTTTAGCTTAAAAGTAGATTTTAGTACCGTATGGCAACCTTATAAAGTTTAGCTTTATATTTTTGTGAAGCCTATAAAACCAGCTATATTTTGCCGTTTTCAGATAGAAAATGCACTTAACAAAACTCTTGTTATAACAATTTAAAAATAGGACTTTTTTCAACTTTTGGGGGCTGTAGCTCCGTAACGGGTGGGGCTACAGAAAAAAATTCTTCCACGAAATTATTTTTTTTGTAATATCTACTGGTGGTTAAAATTTCTTTACTCTATTTCAAACGGTGTAAAAGTTTTTGTAAACATAAGGACTGGCGGACGGACGGACAAAGTCAAAATTAAGAAAAACCTTTGACACTTATTGAAACTTTCGTTTTGGAGCTTTCAATTTTGTAAATAAATAAAAAAAAATTTTGACAGGTATTCAAGTTATAGGTGTTTAAAAGCAAAATTTATAGCAAAATTTCAATTTTCGACCCCTTACAGCTCCTAAAGACAAAAAAATTTTGTTTGTTGGCTCTTACTTATTTCTAAGGACCTAACTTCTCCCAAAATTTCTAGATTTAGCCGTTCAGAAGTTATGAGGGACCAAAAATTTTGCAAAACTTAGCTTTGGATAACGGTAAATTTTAGTACCGTATGGTAGCCCTATACAATTGGTTTTTATAAATTTGTAAAGCTTACAAGAACAGCTGTCTGTTACCGTTTTCAGATTGGAAATATACCACATAGAACTCTAATTATAACTGTTTAAATATGGGGCTTTTTCCGACTTTGTGGGGCTGTAGCTCCGTGGGGGGGGGGGGGGGGCAACAAAAAAAAGTTTTAACATTAAATTATTTTTATTACAATACGTACACATTTTTGATATTTTTAGTCAGCCGCAGGTAAAAAAGGACGGACGGACGGACAGAGTGAAGCTATATAGGCAAATTTTTATAAAATTTTTTGAAAATGTGCTAAAAATGGATGCATTTAAAGCCTTACTTTTTTCATTGTAATATTAAAGGGTATAAATGCATTCAATTATGTATATTTTATATAAATTCATTCATATATAGATTAAAACAGGAGAAAGGTAAACAAATTTCGATAGGTTAGGTAATTTTTTTCGATTGTCAATTTATCTGAATAAGGCACGGGACACAGGACAGGACATTCTAAGATTTTCTATAAACTTGGTCTATAGCATCTGAATAGCACATAGTTTTCAGATGGAGTACCAATTCTTATCACATCTCCTCTTTATAACTTCGGTATTTCTTTAGTTAGGAATTAAAAAATTGTATAATCAAAATTGAGCCTACCAGGCGATTGCAATTATTTTCGAAGATTTTACTATATGACAATAAATGTTTCTCTCCATTGCTCGTTAAATTTCCAACTGCTAACCACAAAATACTTGACTATTATACAAATTATTTAATCAATAAATAAATTTTAATTTGATGTACCTGGTTTAAAAACCCTTAAATGTCATAGTTCTCTTATTGAGAATTGCATTTTACATTCTGAAAAATAACTGTTAATCCTCAACAGTCAACTAATAAGTAATAATAGTGATTTTTAAAAAAGCACCTAACATTAATGAGTACCTGGATCTAATAGCTTTCAAATACCTTAAGACTATACCAAATTTGGTTAGATGTCATCCGTTACTATAGCAATGGTTGACGTTATCAAAAGTCAACAAGTATAACTTGCTCTAATTAATGGTTTATCACCTAGACTATTTAAAAAATAGCTTTGCAAATCTAAAGACTCTGTCAGATCAATTAATTGACAATGATTGACGTCATCAAAATTCAATATAAGTTTAATTTTTTCAAATTGTTTATCACCTCTACTGTTCAAAAATCGCTTAGGATAAACCAATCACACAAAATTTGAACAATATAATTACGTTATTTTGTACTGGCACTCTTTCCATATAGTTCTTAATTTTACCTTTTCCGGTTTCATCAATTAAGTCAAAATCAAAATTAAAAAAAAAAAAAAAAAATTAATAAAAAAAAAAAAAAAATCTGTAATAAAAATTATTTAATAAAATAAAAAATAAAACAACTCGATTATTTTACAATTGAATTTTTTAAAAAAACGAGGAAGATTATAGTTGCCCTTGTCAACTTTTAGATACCCGTGTATACCTACTAACCGTTATTTATTTCCCTTATGCTATTATAAATATTACAAAAAAAAATATAACAAAGTATATAACTTATTATTATAAGTTTAGCTTAAAAAAAAAATAACAACAAAAAAAAAATTAAAATTTTAATTCATTATAGGTACCATAATTTTTGCTTAAAAACAAAAAAAACCCCAAAAATTGGTCCGGGTGATGTTCAACTTTGCCAACTAACTTGCCCTATTACTTTACCTACCCAGTTTTAATTTTAACCTCATAGCTTCATTAGATTCACAGTTATCATATTGACAACTTGGCATGGCAGCTGCCCGAAAATGGGGCCGTAACATTTTGAAATTCCATATAAGTGCTCGATTCATTATATAACTAATCGTGTAAAATTTTCATCCTCGTAGTATAATTAGTTTTAAAGAAATTCATATTGGTTTAAATAAGTTGTGGGGCAGCTCCCCGAAACCTTGGTCTGGTCTTAACCAAAAAGAATAGGAAACCTCAAAAATGTCCAAAAAATGTTTTGTGTGAATTTCAAAACTCAAGCTCTAATTTTTCAATTCTATCTCTTTTAATTAATTTTTAATTCACGAATATATTAAACTTAAGCAAAATAAGCTTCATATGATCATATTCATATAATGATCATCATGATAGATAATAATCATCATATTCATAATAATTATTTCTATCAATATCAATAAGCCATTTACTTAAAAAAAATCTTTGTCTTCTTTTTTGCTTATCTTAAATAAACTACGCATCATTTAAATCATATGAAGTTTTAACTCGAAATCGTTATCTACAAAAAACAAAAAAAAACAAAACAAAAACAAAATTCATATAATTTCATGTTAAATACAAGATGCATAGCAAAATTTCAAATTTTTATATGAAAATATTGGAGTTAAAAAAGTTAGTTGTTGGAGAGCTACCCGAAGTTTTGGTCCGATCTTAACAAAAAAAAAATAGGGAACCTAGAAATTGATTGAAAAATATTTTGTGAAAATTTCAAAACTGTAGCTCTTTTAGTTTTTGAGTTATCGTGCTGACACACAGACGGACGGACGGACAGACACACATAGCTAGATCGACTCATTTTTCGATTCTGAGACGATACATACCCTTGACACTATTTCAAGCTTGTCTAGATCGATACGTTACAAACGGAGGAGCAATTCTAATATACCCGATGTCATATATGTATGCACGGGTATAAAAAACAAACTACGTGTAGGAAAAACTCGTATAGTATAAAAAGATAAACTGACCTTATTATTTTTATTTACCAACGTTTAAATAAAAATTCATTTCGCATAAAATAAAATAAAAAAACAAAAATAGAAAAGAAGAGAAAAGCACAACTTTCCAAACTAATTGGAACATATAAATTGTGAGTGCTTTAAATTAATTAAATTTCGATATGGGGATTCAATGAAAAAATTTTAATATTCAATTTGATTGCCAATAATTAAAATTACAAAGGCCGGGATTAATGAAGCATACAACAATAAAACAAAATATAAGACTTCATATTAAATTAATTCAAATTGATCTGATTTATTGTGTACTGCTTTTAAAAAATGTGTGAACTTCATTGGGTGATTAAGTAATAAGATTTTATAAATTGTTTAATATATAATTACATTTACATAATATTAATTACTCGGCGTGAGCAGAGCTCTTAAAAATAAGGATACTCGCATACTCTTAAAAAAACGGATTTAATTAATTTAACGTATTTTTAAGCACTGCTCTGTCAGTTTTTTTTTTACCACTGCAAAAGCGTTTAACAAAATATTCTATATATTACATGCAAATGATACAAAGTAACGAGCTACTCCTAATTATATCTTGAAAAAAAAAAATATATCGATAGGTAAATAGAGCAGCAGTAGGCTTTATTTTAAAAACTTGACTTGATACTAGACACCTGCTGATTGAAAGTGGTTATGGAGAATATCTTTTTTTGTTTTTTACTTCCTTAAGAAGCTTCCAAAAAGCCTCCATCATTTTTTTTTTTCTTTTAGAATTCCAATCGAGAACTTCCTTGGCGATCGAGTTACTTTTCTTAACACGTGGCCATCCATTTATACTTTCTTTACTGATGACCAGTTCTAAGGATTTTTGTTTTGTCATTTTACACAGGTCTCGATATAAAAATTTCCGTGACCAGAATATCCTACGCATAATGCGTAAGTATCTGTTTATCAGAAATACTTGAAGTTTTTTAACTATTTTCTTTGTGTTCAACCATGTTTTGATGTCATACATTAAGAGTGATTTTACGCACACTTCGAAGTGTTATAACTCTGTTAATTTGGGATCTTTACTATATCTCCCTTAGCCTTGAAAATAACCATTTATAATTATCGGTGTAGTATTTGAAGTATTCACTTTCATTATCTTTGTTGTCCCCATAATTATTTTGAATCCGACATCTGCTACTTATTTCGCCAACCTATCGAATTTAGTTCGCATATTTCTAGACTAATCTAGATTTAGCACAAAATACAGTTAAACTCAGAAAATTTTTATGCTAAAGACCTATCTAAACTTATGCAATACGATAACATCAATTGAAATGGTAAAATGTCTTTAAAGTTCGGAATGGCAAGTGGTAATGGCAAGTTCGGAATGGCAAGTTCCATTAAACCACTCTTGTTCTAAAGAAAAATATAAAATGAAAAGTTTAACCGACCGAACCGAAAGTCTGACATCAATTTTTATGGACTTAAAGAAAAACTTAAAATTACTTTGAATGTATGAAACAAAACAACACACAATTTTATTACAATCTCTTTTTCATATCCGGAATTGATTTAATATTTTTTTAAATACCTTTTTGTTGTTCATACGAAAAACCCTATTTTTTTTTTAAATACATTGAATGCGATTTTTAAAAAGTAAATATAAATGTGTAAATTTTTGAATGTGAATGAATCGTTTAAATTATTATTTTCCATTCAATTTTAATATTTTATTAAGACTGGTGCGGTTTGTTTGATATCAATTAGTTTTTTTTTTAATTCTCACAAAAACACATAAAGTTTAAAATAAATTTCGAATAAAGACGACAAAACTCACAGAACAACATTATATCTTGAATAACATTAAAATAAATATAATTGAAAAAGATTATAGTTGTCGTTGTCAACTTTTAGATACCCGTACATATCATGTGAAAGTTCTTATAGGTACTTGTCCTATTATATAACTAACCGTTTGAAATTTAGATTCTCCCAGTGTTATTAGTTTTAAAGAAATCCATATTGGATAAAAACAGTTGTGTGGAAGTTCCCCGAAACTTTAGTCCGACTTTAGTCAAAAACAATAGGGGACTAAGAAATTGTCTAAAAATTACTTTGTGTGAGTTTTAAAACTATAGACCTTTTAATTTTAGAATTATCATGCTGAAACACGGAACGACGGGCGGACACACACACTGTGCGGAATCAATTTACTTTTCGATTCTGATCCGATACATACCTTCGACACTATACCTAGCATGTCTAGATCGAAGCGTTATAAACGGAGGAGTAATTTTAATACATCCATGTTCTTATTAGTATGCACGAGTATAACAATATTTGGTAAAGCAAAATAATAAAAAGATCAGGAGTATTTTTTGTTATTTTATGTACGTTTCCTTTACATAAAGTACTAAATGCATAATTGGTAAATTTATAATGGACAAAATGCTTTTGAAACCCAACCAACAAACCAAAAATCTACTCTAAATTAAGTATATAGTACATAACTTACAGTGAACACTTATCGGCTCTTGAAGAAAGTTTTAATTATAAAACTTTTTATTTAATATGAGAAATCAAAGATTTGTTTAAAAGTCATATAATTTCTTCAAATTCAAAGAAAAATTGATTCATCAAAGAAATGCGTACCATCGCAACTATCTCGTTCTATTCTATTCGTTTGATCCTGTCAGAATTTATTTCTAAACTAGATTTTTATTTAAGTTGTGTTACTTTTAAAATATTTTGCTGTTCATTTCGTTAAATAATTTTATATATGAATTGAATAATAAATGACAAGTTTTTAATAGCTTAACATATAATTCTGTAATTTAACTCATTTTTGTGTTGTTCTAAGAGGCGCGTGATGGTTACACGAACCCCAACTTCAATTCTTCTCAAATTTCAAGAAGGAAGGAGAACAAAACACTCTTGTATCAAATTTCAAGAGTCTAACTTTATTTTTTTTCGAAAATTTTCTTATTAGATTTTGAGAGGTGTGTTTAAGATAACCGAACCGTGACCTTAATTCATCATAATCTTCATGTATATAATGAAACTATGACAGAACACACTTGTACCAAGCTTCAAATTTGTATATATCTTTACTAATTTCACAGTTACGCTTGTTAGATCTAAGGAGGTGTGTCCCAAACTTTAGAAACCCAAGAGAAACTATCACTCTAGCACCAAATTTAAAGGTTTCATGGTCCTATCTTGGCCAATTTTAATACCCGTTTTACTTTCTTCATAAATAGCCCACAGTATTTTATCAAAATGGTATAATTACTTTTACGGTAATCGCCAAATCGTTAGGAAATAACGATAAAATATATTTATATGTCTGGCATGCTTCCTTTTAGTGGCTACAAACACAAAACACAAAACAAAACACAGTAGTAGGATATATAATTTTGTATTATAATGGTATACACAACACTTTTAAGCATTTACCGTTCTTCAAGATAACTCTTATAAATTGCACTCATACACCAAATAATCAGGGAGCACTTGAAGTTTCAGAATAAATTTAAATCAACTGCTCCTTGCAACCTTTATTTTTAAAAATAGAAATATAATTAAGCTTTTTATCAGTAGTTGAATAACTGTTCCCTGATGTTATATAGGCGGCCAGTAGACTTCAATTGAATCTTACGTAAATATTTTAAAATTCAAGCTAGTTTTAGTAAGATAATGCAGCTTAGTTTAATGTTTTCCAAAAAAAGGAATTCAGCTTTAATTTTAATAGTTTTTTTTTAATGAAATTTAATGGTCAACCATCATGACACCATATCTCTTATCTCTTCCCAAATTTTTTTATATCTAAAATAAAATTATTTCCATCTTCCATTCGACACCATTTTTAAAATGCAATCTGACATTTTTATTAAACATTAACATAATAATAAAAATTCTGTATATCTCTTAATTTTTTTTTCTATTTTATTTTAATTATTACAAATGAAATTTAATATTTATTTTATGCCAAAAATAACTTTATTTTGAATATTTGGTGTCGTCCATTGAATATCTTTAACCGTTTTTTCTAACAAAATATTTCGTTGAATAAATTGAATTAAAAAATAAACAAAACAATCAATTTTTTAAAAACACTTTAAACACTTTGCATATCGTTGCATCCTACATTTCGAAATAAAACTGAATTCATTATTTTATAAATAAAATTTGTTTCGACTATTATTTTTTTTGTAAATCCCGGATTGGGACACATCATTTATGTAGAACAAATTGTAGGAATCTACTTTTTTAGAGTCATCTTTTATTATAAACAAGCTTCCTATATAGTTTTTTGACTGCAGTCGGATTTCAAGATACTATTTATATTGTTGCCTTAATTTCGAATTGCCTTCGGTTTTTCAACGCTGATCACACAGTTTTCAACATAGGTTCTTATTTCGGGACGAGATTAATCTAACCCAAAAAATAGTGCATGTATCTCTCATTCACATTTCTAGGGAAATGAGTTACCTAGATTGCAGTTAAATGTTCAACTAGTGGGGTGATGTTGGCAGTGTTTCGTCATATGTATAGAAGGGATTAGTTGTGCAGTTTCCCGGATTCGAAACCCAGTGAAACTCGAAAAACCTTTTCTGGTTTTCGACTCGACTCAGCGTTAAATTAATGGTTTAATCAATAATTAATAATTATATAGCTTTAACAAAAAGTACATTAATACAAAAATATTAACAAATCCATAATATAAACAAATAATTTTATTGAATAATATAACTCACAGATATAGAATATCATATAACTCCAATATTACAATATAATCAAAATAGAACTGTATCTATTGAAAATCTAAGACTTTTCTACATATTAAAAGGCTTACTATTATCTCATGTTTAAATTGTATTTGGAATTCATTAAGATCAATTCTAATAATTAAAATATAATATGTCTCTCCATTCCAACATTTAGCTATGGTATAGACAAGTTTATTAGCCTAACAGTTAAACAGTTGAACGGCGCTTAAAAAAATTTTTTATAAATTTTATATATTTGTCTTAAAAGTTTTCTCCGACCTTGTATTTTTTAATTATTATATTTATTAAAAGAAATAAAAGTATTTTCGCCTCTAGAAACTTTAGACCATCAGAATTTTCAGTCGTACTTACAATAATGAACCATTTTTTTTTTTGTTTTCTTCTATTTGTATTAAAAAAAATTATGAATATTTATACTTTATTTTAATTTCATCTTTATCTTCATTCTCTATTTTATGCAAAAACAATAATTATTCCATGAATTCACTAAACTTTATTTTTATTTAACATGATTTTTAGATAAATCTATATTTTGTTGTTTTGGGTTCCAATAATTTGTGTAATAAACTTAAATTTTCCAAAGTATATGAAAGTCAATCCCATGCCAGGGTCACAACATTCTGTGTGTGAAAACAACATAAAGCATTTTTATCGTTTGTTAATTCATAAATTCACTTTAAAGTCTGTGAACTCTCTCCACATTGAAAGAACATTTAGTTTTAAAAACGAGTTTCCATGTGACGTGGAATGACGTGAGAATGAAGTAGTGGCTAAGACGCCCAGCTTTCAAGTGGAAAAGCAAGGGTTCAAAAACAATGTTGGCAGTAATAAAAAAATATGGTAAAATTTATAATTATAATTTAGTGAGATTCAACCACGTGCCATATACTCTGAAAATCCTTTTAATTCATGGCACTAGTAACTAGATATTTTTTAGGATTTTTCTATTATAACACCTTTAGCCATTTTCTAAATCTTTCAGAAGAAGTTTCAAAATTTACATTTGACATTTCTTAAATTTAAGGAGCATTGCCATATCATCGCGGCATAGTATACCACTTTTTGACAACTATACTACAGTGAAGCAATACCTCTCAATCTTAATTAAAAAAGCTAAAAAGGCATAGCAACAGAAAAATTTCCTAAGTTTTTTAAGATTATACATTTATTAATTTTGAATTAATGATAAAAAATAACCCTCTAAATAATTGAAAATCCAATTTTAACCTACCAAGTTTATTGAACCTACATTTAAATATAGTATGAATTTCAATTCAATACGATTAAAATTTAAAATGAAAAAAAAAACCAAGTTCATTAATTCTATAGGAGAAAAAAGTACAAAAATAGCATTAAAAATATAGATATAAATATATACATACTTCAAATACAATAAATACATACAATAAATACAATAAATCATCGTAAGTCCATGTTATTCAAATGTGAAAAACAGTGTTACCAGATTGTAAAATATAATTAGTCATATGTAATGAATAAGTTTGTGACATTTCAAAAAAAATATAGAGCAATTATCAAAAGATTTTAACTGTCAAAACCTTACAAATGTCAGCAAAAATTGTAAGTGACATAATGTGTATTATTTGTGCGTCAAGTTAAACAAGTTTGATATGAAGCATCTCATTCTAATTTTAATTTTCTCATTCTCTTCGTAGGTCTACTCAATTCATATATTACCTAAATGTCAAGGAATTAGTAAATTTCCAACCGTCTTTCTGATACTAACAAGACATGTTATCAGTGACAATAAGTATATCATTTACTTACTAATGAGGTTTATTAAATCTTTTAAAATAAAAGTTGTAAACTGAATATGGTAGCTCTACACATATCTCAAGATTCAAATTATTCAAAATTGTACAAATTCAACTAAATGCAACGTAATAATGAACCAAAAAAAATAAAAATAGTAAAAACAAAAAAAATGTGATAAAAAGTAAAGAATTTTCAAAAAAAAACGAAAAATACAAAACAAAATAAAAAAAAATAACAGATGGGAAAAAATTTAAACAAAAAAAAAACAATATTTTGTTTCATTTTTTGTCGTAAATTTGCAATTCAAGTAACATTTTTCACAGCTCCATCTTTTTATTTGTCTTTTCTTTTATATATCTTTGCATAAATATCCATATATATATATATATATATATATATATATATAAATATATTATAATCTATTTGTATAATGAAATATACACCATCAGTCAAAACTGTTAACACAACATTTTGTTGAATGTCGGTACTCTCCATAATGTCTACCACATACTTAAGTTCTTCGTTAAGTACCGTATTAAAGTGCTGTTATAAATGTTATACATGAATACAAGCTACTTTTAATATAATAACTGTAATAATTTGAACTGAATAGTTTGATTCTTCCATTTTACTTGAAATATTTAAGAAATATTTAACTAAGCAAATCGCAAAAATAAACAAGTGACTTTGGTTTATGCTTATAACTCACAGTCAATCAAATATCCAAATATAATCCAAAGTTTTTATCTAAAATCATTTGTTTTATCTAATTTTTTACTTTATAACTAAAAAATAAATAAATAATGGCAATTAACTCAATACATTTTAAAAACGAGGAAGATTATAGTTGCCCTTGTCAACTTTTAGATACCCGTACGTGCATACCCACTAACCGTTATTTATTTTCCATATGCTATTATAAATATAATAAATGCTATTATAAAAAAAAATATAAAAAAGTAAAATAGTTAAAAAAAAATTCAACTTATTATCCCATAATTTTTGCTTAAAAACAAAAAAAAAAAAGATACCATAAAAAAAAAAATAGCCCACCCCAAAAGTTGGTCCGAGCGATGTCCAACTTTGCCAACTAACTTGCCCTATTACTTTACCTGCCCAGTTTTAATTTTAACCTCGTAGCTTCATCAGATTCACAGTTATCGAATTGACAACTTTGTATGGCAGCTGCCCGAAAATGGGGTCGTAACATTTTGTAACTCCATATTAGTGCTCGATTCATTATATAACTAACAGTGTTTAATTTTCATCCTCGTAGTATACTCAGTTTCCAAGAATTTCATATTGGTGCAAAGAAGTTGTATGGCAGCCCCCCGCAAATGAAGCCGTAAAATTTTGAAACTTCATATAAGTGTTTGATTCATTATAAAACTAACCGTGTGTAATTTTCGCCTTTCTAGTATAATTACTTTTGAAGAAGTTTATATTGGTTTAAATAAGGGGAGCTGCCCCGAAACCTTGGTCTGGTCTTAACCAAAAAGAATAGGGAACCTTAAAAATGTCCAAAAAATGTTTTGTGTGAATTTCAAAACTCTAGCTCTAATTTTTCAATTCTATCTCTTTTAATTAATTTTTAATTCACGAATATATTAAACCCAAGCAAAGTAACCATCATATAATCATATTGACAAAATGATTCATTCAAAATATTACACATATACATATTTTATGAATATACATAATATATAAATTATTTATGAAGCCATTTACTTAAAAAAAATCTTTGTGTTCTTTTTCGCTTATCTTACATTTTTTTTAAACTACGCATCATTTAAATCATAAGAAATCGTAACTCGAAATCGTTATCTACAAAAAAAAAACAAAAACAACAAAACAAAACAACAAAAAAACAAAATTCATATAATTTCATGTTAAATACAAGATGCATAGCAAAATTTCAAATTTTTATATGAAAATATTGTAGTTAAAAAAGTTAGTTGTTCTAGAGCTACCCGAAGTTTTGGTCCGATCTCAACCAAAAAAAACCTAGAAATTGATTGAAAAATATTTTGTGAAAATTTCAAAACTGTAGCTCTTTTAGTTTTTGAGTTATCGTGCTGACACACAGACGGACGGATAGACACACATAGCTAGATCGACTCATTTTTCGATTCTGAGCCGATACGTACCCTTGACACTATATCTAGCTCGTCTAGATCGATGCGTTACAAACGGAGGAGCAAATCTAATATACCCGATGTCATATATGTATGCACGGGTATAATGAAAGGAAGTTAGGAATGCCACCTCACCCCACCAGCAAAACTGAATTAAAATTTATGTGGAGATTAATTCAATTGATTAAGTATTATATCAACAGTAAATTCACATTTGCGTAGTATTTGAAATTCCCATATTATTTAAACTGCATTAATTTTTTTGACCATGAATGTAAATAAATCCATATATTATAATATATGAAAATGCAGATGCTTTAGGATGTTATTCTTATCCTTTAGATATTGTTAAATATTTATACATAACACTTTACAGTGAATGTGGAATGCAATTGAATCCTTAAAAAAAGAATGATAAGAATGTGGCAAAAAATGTTTATAAACTTTTGTATTTAATGTTTTTTATTTTTATAATAATTTTTATTATATATTTTTTTTTTTTTTTTTTTTTAATATTTTTGATTTTTATGAGTAAATTTTGTGGAAAGTATATTCTAAGATGCATATATTTTACATATGAGAAATATAATTTTTATTCTACATATTATTTTATTTATATTTTTATATGTATATGTATATTATTATTATACATAATATAATGTATGTAATTGTATATTTTAAGTGTTACATATTCACCTAAAGTATGACAAAAGATTTAAATATGCACCTTATTATTCGCTTCTTATTTTTCTCTAGTTTAGTCAATGGATGAAACTTTTATATGTTATAAATCTTCTTGGGGCAATTCTAATGATTTTGAAGGCAATTGACTTTTGAGGTGTGAGTTTAATTTTGTTTGGATATTTAACATTTAAATGTAGAAGATGTAAAATCTAAATTAAACCAGCTCCAACTAACATCTGGAGGAATTGGCCTAGAGAATAAAACCAAAGTTTTAACTACACCTTGCCAATGTCAATCCAATGAAATTAATTATTCGGAAGTGTTATCTCGTCTACCGTTGGCGTCAACGGAGATAAATGTACAAAACAGAATCTATCATACCTCATATGGGACAGTTCGCAAATATCAAGGCGAATCAATCTACTAATAACAAATTCGTGCATGAAATGTATATTAACATATAGGTTCGAATCATGCTTATTCACTTATTCCATTAAAAATAAATTACAAGTCTTTATAAATTAGCATCTCAGAATTATATTACCAATATTCGAACCGAACAAAATAAGAAATTCATACTTAATGACACTAACAAACAAAAAGCAAATAGTGAATGAAATCACCAGAAGAAAATGGAGGAAAATGCAAAATGCATAACATGAATGACCTAACCTTGAATCTTCTAGGCAAAAGCAGGTTAAGTGGTAGACCCAGAATAATATAGACAACAGTGATGCTGGATGAATGAAGTAGACGGTAAATATCATGGAATGAAATGGTAGAAAAGGCTATGAATGGAAATGAATGGAGACTTCAATCCACTGTCATTTATTTGAAAATGTTTACACTAAATACTACAAGAAAATAAATGATAATTGAACTATTAATAAATCCATTTTGCATTCTAGAAATCCTTATATTTTCTCAAGCTGTTATATTTCATAAAATAAGCACACTAATCATCGAATATCCAAAAATTCCACTCAAGATTAATTAAATAATGTTTTTGTTATTTAAAATTGAAAAGAATCCGTACATTCCTCAGACAGCTTCAATTAAATTAAATCAAGAGCTTTTACCGTTATTATTTTATGAAATACAAAGATCACCCTTTAGAATTACAAAATTCTAAATTTTATTACATACATACATATACTTGAAAATATTTTTTGAACGATTTATGCACAGCCCCAATGTAAAATTATAACGTGGAATTTTTATGAATTTGATGGTGCCACAATTTATGTATAAAATAAAATATTAAATAAAAGAATTTCCAAAAAATTTTTGAACTCAAAAATTTTTTTTTTTATTTTTTTTAAACACAGATTTGCATAAGTTAAAACAGAACAGAAGCATATTGTAAAAGTTTTTATCTTCGTTTTGTATTCGTTTTGTGTTCGTTTTTTTGCATTTTTGTTTTTTTTGTTTTGATTAAAATTCGTGACTTTAAGAGGATTGATGTCAAACTTAAAAGAGGATATAATTTCTATGAATGCATATAGTTAACTTTAATAAGGAGTAAATATTTTGTTTTTTTTTCTTGGATGATGTTAGAATAAATTATTTTACATTTTGGGGTTGTCTTAAAGGGTTGTTTGTATATGTATGTATTAAAAATGTAAGATATAAGATGTATGATTAAAAATTTATTAACTAAGTAATACTTTAAATATATAAAAAAAAAAAAAATTTGTAGGGCCAATTAACAAAAGCAATTGTATGCAATTGTCAAAATAGCTTAGTAAAATTTATTAAGTGGCATACTTTTGAGAGATTGATGGTTGGAAATTTGTATTTGTACAAAATTATACAAATAAAACAAAGGTTGAATCGGTTTAGAGAAAGGTTATTTCGAAACAGAATTTGAGACATGCTTGAACAATCTTTAATTAGTTCTATGAACTAACGTTAGACTAACGAAGTTCTGTGGGTAGTTCATTGCATTTATGAGTTAGTTAATTAGATTCGGGTGTTATTTCATTCTGGCGATAGTTGGCAGAGCGTTTTTAGCTCCGTAAAACAATTATGAAAACTTGCTTAAAATAAAGAAATTTTTTCTTGATATTGAAACCTAATTCGGGGCTTTCGTTGCATTAGAAGAATAATTTCTTCCATTTTGATAATACTCAAAGTTTTTAATCAAATTGAATAAAAATAAAATAATTTTCAATTAAAGTACAGGCTTATGCGATTGCTTAGCATATCCTATTTGTACTATTTTTGTATCAGACAATAGAGGGTCTTAAAAGTTTTCAATTATATAAGCGATTTCATTTCGCCTACAGAATATTTGATCTGATAAGAAATAAATATCTAAGACAATTTTGCCAATTTAAAGACTTTGAATCACATCATCTCAAAATTTTGATTTACTATAAATATGATTCCAATAGGTAGTGTATTAAAATATACCTCACAAATATCTAAAGATGCATTTACATTAAAGCTGTGATAAATGATAAGAGCGCCGATAAGAGTATAGCGTAGAAAATTTATTTATCAGCGATCAAATCGATGCTCCAATATTAAAACTTCTATTAAAATCATAAATAAAACATTCTACGCTATGCTGTTATCGATGATTTTATCACTTAATATAAATGCAACCTAAAGGTGCGCTTATATTGGAACTGCGATGAGTGATAAAAGATTTGATGCTATGTGCAGTTCACAAAATGTAAGTTTTGTGAACTTGATATTTAAATTAAAGCTCCTAATATTAATTTTTAAATTTAGTTTATTCCATTTTAAATGTGATAAATAACTTGCATCTAAGTAATGATAATCTAATTGATTATATATTACTTTGTAGATGGTATAATGGTATTAGAATAAATGGAAGACCACATCACATTACAGACTCCATTATTAAGCGTATCTTACCATAATAATATATGTTGATTGATAACATACCATGCATTGTACTTCCACGAAAGTATTACATAAAAGTAGAATCTATGACAGTGTTACTTTTATGTATTTTACTTTTATGTAACAAAATGTTTAGAATTGATCGTGCTCTTTAAGATGCTCACCTAAAATATTTTACTTACCACACTTACTGAAGCTTTAATATAAACGTACCCTTTAATATAAAAGTATATTAACCATACCGAAGTTTTAATTAAGAAAAGGAAGTTATCCACAGAATGTTCATTTAAATATTTCCAATAATACTTAAAATATTAGAAACTTTGTAGTAGCACTATTCAATTACTCAATGAGATTTCTGAGATTAGTGTAAATATGTTTCTAATGCACCAAAGAACACTGTTAGTGTATTGTCAAAAAGAAGTGAAGCACAATGTATGTCATCCTCTTCTAATTAATTTTTAAAATTATGGTCTCCATTCTTAACATTAAGAAAAATTAAAACATATATTAAATCATATAATTTATTTGAAACTATTAATTAAAAAATTCACAAAATAACCGAAATTATTGGTTTAATCTTTTTAAAAAAAAACTAATAATCTTTTGATTTATAAATTTATGCATTTTAAGGGGTTGGTAAATGTTTTAAATCATTTGTTATTTTTTTTTCAATTAACCCCAAATAAAAAAATGTTGTTTGTAATCAATTAAAATTTTATTGTAATTAATATATGTATATATATATATATATATATAAGGTTTTCTTTTTTAAAAAAAAATTAAATTATAATCCGCTTTTCATTAAAATAATTAATTTCTAAATGAATTAATGTATAATTATCCTACTAATTAATTTTTTATTTTATTTATTTTAAAGATTTTTAATATTAAAGCTAATATTTAATTATTATATTTTTCTATAATAGTTTTTTTATTAATTTCAATTAAAAATTAATTTAATTTAATTATAGAATTAATTGCTTTTGAACTGATATATTAAATTACATAATATATTAATTTTAACCTAAATAAATTGGAAGTGAATAAGTTGAACAAAATTTTATTTAAATTTACCTAAAACTTTTTAATATAATATTTGAATTCGAGGGAGAGTTTTAATTTAAATTTAACTTTAATTTAGCCAATTAGAATACTTTTATTACTAATATTTCAGAAAGGGAATTTATACTGTAGTTGATACTTAAATTCGAACTACTACGATAAACGAGGAAAGTTTATTCGGCCGTGGTTTTACCAGCTGTAAAATATAATTAATAATTTGGAAGACTATACATCCAGAAATGAGTTGCTTAATTTTTAATTTTTTTTTCAATTATAAGATGTGGTATGTAAAATTAAATCATATTATACCGCTGGTTTATTTCAGAACGAATCTAAGTTTTAATATGTGACATAATCTATATGTCTGCGGAACCAACATCAGATCACTTGGTTAAAGTTATGAGTGTAAGTTTTATTTGGCCACGTCTATTCAAATGTTTTAAAATTTGGCAAACGTTACAATTATTTTACTATTTTATTACATTATCAAGTCTTATTTTTCAAATTCAAAAAAGGGTCTCTTGGATTCTAAAAAAATTAGTCGTATGACTTCTTTTCAAAAAAAATATATCAAAATAAACATTGAATACTTATATTACATTCATTTTTATTCTTGTCAGTTTCTTAACTTTTCCATTTAATTTCCACAAGACAAGTAAATTTTTTTTATGAATCCAACTAACTTCCAAAAATCAAGAAAAGAAGAATCTATCACTGCATTGTGAACTTGGTTCTTGGTTTTGTCAGTTACTTAGCTTTTCCATTTAATTCCCACAAGACAAGTAAATTTTTTTTATGAATCCAACTAACTTCCATAAGTCTAGTAAATTATTAAGATGAACCCATCACAGCATTCCGGATTTAATTTTTGATTTTGTCAGTTACTTAACTTTTCCATTTAATTTCTTTTATAAATCCAACTTACTTCCAAAAAGCAAGTAAAAAAGAATCTATCACTGCATTCCGAATTTGATTCTTGGTTTTGTCAGTTACTTAACTTTTCCATTTAATTTCCACAAGAAAAGTAAATTTTCTTTAAGAATCCAACTAACTTCCATAAGTCTAGTAAATTATTTAGATGAACCCATCACTGCATTCCGGATTTAATTCTTGGTTTTGTCACTTTCCTTAATTTTCCATTTAATTTCTTTTATGTATCCAACTAACTTCCAAAAATCAAGTAAAGAAAAATCTATCACTGCATTCTGGATTTGATTCTTGGTTTTGTCAGTTACTTAACTTTTCCATTTAATTTCCACAAGTAAAGTAAATTTTCTTTATGAATCCAACTAACTTCCATAAGTCTAGTAAATTATTTAGATGAACCCATCACTGCATTCCGGATTTAATTCTGGATTTTGTCAGTTTCCTTAATTTTCCATTTAATTTCCACAAGTCAAATAATTTTTTTTTTTGAATCCAACTAATTTCCATAAATGAAGTAAATTATTTGGAAGAACCCATAACTGCATTTCAAATATGTGAAATTCAACAACTATGAATCTATCTCTATTTTCCTCCAGAACTATCCAGCCATTCTTACCATAATAATTTTCAGCAAAAAATAAAAATTACCGTTATAAAAATCAATTTTTCATTTCAATTTACTTTCCAATTTTTTTTTCAGTATTCTGTTTCTAATACATTTAAAAATTATTTGGTATTATTATAAAAGATGTATTCAATTAGAAACATACATTTTTTCTTTATCACGCAAATAACTTTGCAGATCCTTGGAAATGAAAGGACATATACATATTGTATATATATATTAAACAATTCCATAAAACTAATACCATATAACAAATCAACTAGAATAAACTTTAAATTTTGTGTTTTTTTTTTCTTTGAATTATTAAAACTGTGTGTCTCGGATAACTTGTAAGAATTTGAATTGAATTCATCTATAAATTTCATTTGCATTTTAAAAATTTATATTGTATTTTTTTTCCATACAGAAATACACACACACATACACAGAAAAACAAGCAGCATATGTTTACTGCGACATTTTAACCCATTTTATCATCATTAGAAAGACAAAAAAAAAAGAGAAAGCAACAAATATTATAATAAAATGATTATAAAGGAAAAAAATTGAAATTTAAAATGAAAAAAAAAAAAAAAACCAAAAAATAATAATAAAAAGGACACAAAATGTCAAACCATACAATCCTTACTTTCAATTTGCAAAAAATCCGTGGCAAACACTTTCTACCGGTATAATAAATTTACATATTTCTTTCTCTTTTCTTTATTTTAACAGTTTTGTTACATTTTTTTGTTACTTTTCAGGTAATTTTATTTTTATGAGCACTTTCCTTATGTTTAGAAGCAATAATAATAGCAACAATAACAACAACAGCAACAAATGAAAAATCTAACTGAAACAAAACTGAATTTAAGTTTTATCTTTATACTTTAAAATTATTCAAATTACAACTATCTATAACCAAATGTACGTAGTAGTAAAATTATATTCCTGGGTTTTGGGTAATATGAGTAAAATATATATATATATATATATAATTAATACCGCTATCATAGTTGTGCACAACTTTAGTAAATAGTAGTCCGGTATAAAATATGAATAGGTACTAATGTTACGTACAAGTGAATTATCAGTGCCCCTAAAAGTATGCAATTACTAGCGTCATTAGAAGTAACCGAATGATTTTGTATAAAAATTACATAAAAACGTAATATTAACATAATGTCAATATAAAAGTACAATAAAACCTAGATATAAAAACATGAATTGCAAAATTGAAAAAAAAAATAGTTTAACGTCAACTAAACCAAGCGCCACGAATAGATTTAGGTGCTTTGAGAACAACAAATATCGACAGCTTAATCATAGAAGCAGGCTTTCCAACTTTCGAGGAACGACGTAATCTACTCGCATCAAAATTCGTTCACAGACAATATAGCAACTTGGAGTTCCCTTTGAACAAGTTCATAACTGCGCTGATCAAAGAAGAGATACCAACGCCAAAAAACTCTTCCTTAGTGCAAGCCTTAGAATATAGATTAATTCAGAAATTTAAAAAGTAGTCTCAAGATTGTAACTAAGATGATAATAAATATAAGTAAATATCGGTTTAGATACCTATCAAAATAGTTTTAAGATGCAAATTTAGAAAAGATATATAAAATATTACAATTATATATAAATAATTATATTATAAATAAATTAAATGATTACAAGAAACCCATGCATTTGGAAATGTCTAAAATTTATAATTGCGCCTTTTTAAATATTTGCAAGTACATTTAAAACAAACCTGTAAATTACGATAAAATAGTACCAAATACTATATTAAGTACATCCACTTTGTTATAATTACTTCCTAATTAGCATTAAAAAATTTTTGTAATAATTCTTTGAAAATTCAATTACCATTAAAAAGAATTAAGTATTAATTTGAAAATTCCTAGAAAATAATCAAATTGGAATTTCAATTACTTTTGTAACTATTTTTGAAATTTGATTATTTTTGTAATTTATTTTTTGATAATTGTATTGCTTTTATAATTATTTTTTCAAGCTAAAATTATGGCAACAATAATAACAACAACAGCAATAAACAGCTACTTAATGACTTTTAGTGTACTCTGTCACAATGACATTTAAGATGATTTTAAGAAAGACTTTTGTAATTATTTTTTAAATTTGATTAATTTTGTAACTATTTTGTTACTTATATTACTTTTGTAATTAGTTACTTTTTATTAGTTACTTTCTAAATACTTTTGTAGTTAGTTAAATTTTTATAGCTAGTTACGCTAAATTAATTATTTTTTTTGCGATCTGTCAGAATGAAATTTTAAGAGTAAATTTTTTTAACATTTTCATAAAATAACAAAACAAACTTTAAGAGAAGAACTCAAAGTAGTTACATCATAAATTTTAGGTATACCAGGTTTTAACATATCATATTGTTGCACCTTTAACTTTATAATCCAGCAATGACATGAACGGACAGTTAAAACGAAATCTACTATTTGCAAAATAATAATACTATTTGCATTTTTACTTTGGTGTAAAATAATTTCATTAAAATTTTTTTTTGTATTTTAAATTATAACCATTTCCGAAACAAAAACAAAAGCAAAGGTAAAAAAAAATCAAAAATTTTAGTTTTTATGGAGCGCAATCAATTTTCCTTTAGAGATGAAAATGTCGCATGTCGGATACCCTGGAAGATTGTACACATTATTGTAAATACAATGTCCTTTTTTTTACTCCAATATTTATCTTTTTTTTTTTGAAACTATTTTACTGCTTTTGTTTGTTTTTATTTTGAATCCTCTCATTTTTATTTAATGTTCTTATATACTTTATAAAAAAAAATGATGTTAATTTCATTTTTGACATTTGTCTTTTGTTTTACATGGCATAAATTTACAAAATTACCTTAAAACTACAAAAAAATACAAAATTGGATTGGTCCTTGGAATTTGAATACACGTGAAGTGAAAACACATAAAAAAAAATGTAATCCCATCATTTTTCTTTAGAAAATCTGTACAGTTCTTAGCTAAAAGTTTTCAATATTTCAATGTTTCCTGTAAAATTTATTAAAAAATTGTAAGGTCCTTAAATTAAAAAAAAAAATCATAAATTTATTTTAAAATTTTGAATTGACCATTTTAAAGCCTCTAGCTAAAGATAAATTCAATATTATAACCCTAAGAAACCTCTAGGTAAAGAAGTTTAGAGAGGAAAAGAACCTCTAATCACGTTTTCAATAATAATATATATAAAGGAGTGAGCCCTAGTTTTTTTATCTAGCGGGATAATTTAATAATCTTAGGTAAGTTACTTAAAGCCCAAATGTAACTTATATGGAAACAATCCATTGCTCAAAATATAGTTTAAAAGTTTGTATTCCTATTTAGATCAGATTTTTATAAACCTCTTATCAAGTATTGATAAAAAACTTTTTAAAAACGAGCATAAAGCAAAATTATGTAAACTACTCCTAAGTCTATTTTAATTCTCCCCTAAGAATTTTAGTTAGCAAGAATATAGGACCTAAAATATTCTTTAAAGCAGCATTTTTAAAAATTTAATAAATTTCTACTTAATAATATATAAACACTAAAATTTATAAAACCTTAACTAATATACAATTTATTACAAACTAACAACCTAATTACAGTAAGTACAAAATTATACATGATTACCACAAACTGCACTTAAACGTTACTCCCATACCAAACTGAAAATCATTCACTAATTCGATTATCATGAATTTGCCTACAATATATATTATGCACTCTTAATAACTCTTTAAAATTTACTTACTGCTTTATTTATAAATTTAATAAAATTTACTGTAATAGTGTCTTCAATTAAATCTACATAAAGTTGTCTGCCCTCAAAGTTAACTATTTTGCTCTACTGTTCTTTCTTTCCACAAAAAAAAATAATAATAAAAAAAAATCGTAAATGCGATGCATAATGGATTTAAAGTAATAAATAAAGTATAAAGCAGTGACGTAACTGGATACTTTGATGTACGGGATTTATACTATAAAAACTCGGAAACTTGTTTTCATTCGTAGATAACTTTACTTACACTTATTAGGCTTGTAATAATACCATAAGAGCGGTTCGGTTAGAATATAGTGAATATTAGACTTAGTTAAGTCAAGTGCGGCGAGACTTAAAAAAAAATTCCGAAACATATTTTCCCCAAACATTTTTTATCAAACAGCAAATAAGGTTGTTCTAATAGAAACAAATTACAGTCTTCAATACTTTGCACATCGGATTAACTGTACTGGATTTTCATCCCATAAAACACTTTCATTTGAAAAAAAGTAAATTAATCCATCTGGTACAAATATTTAACTATTAAAAACCTATTCTTGAATTAGATTATGAAAATTGGGGAATTACCGTTATTTTTATCAGCAAACGATGTACAATTTTAAAATCTGGCAATATTGAAGGTAAAAAACCTCTTTAGAGGAATTAATTGTCTTGGTTCAAATAAAATGCAATTCCTAATTTAAAAACCTGCATTTCACTATTATTTATTTGTACTCTAAGAACTTCAACTCATTAGGATTAAATTGAATTACAGTATTTTAGAAAGCTATGGTCACGTTGTCATTTGAAGCTACATTGTAACAAGTAATGGAGGGACGTTAGATTGTATGGAACCATAATAGAACATATGTTTGAAATTCTTCAGAGAAAGAAGTCTCAAAGCTATCCAAAGATCCTAGTACCTAAGTCCCCTGTTTTAAAAAAAAAAGTGTCGTCACTGATTTTCAACCTTTTTTTTTTTCTTTACTGTTTTAATGCCCCCAAGAAAAGAAACTGAAAAATAATAATGTTGATGGAACCTTATTTTGTTATATGTATATGTATTATATACATTTATACCTTATTCCTTTTATAAATTATTTTTGTTTTTTTTTGTTTTGCTTTATTTTTTTTTTATAATAAAAGTAGACAGATTGGATTTGCATACATTACACAGAAACTTTATGTAGAGGATGAAAATCAACTAAAGAACTTTTTTGTATTCCCCAAAAAAACAAAAAAAAAATAAAAACAGAAAAAAAAATAAGAAAGAAAAACAAAACTACTTAATGTAAGTAGTACATACTATCTTTTAAAAAATAAGAAGAAAAAGGACGAAAATATAAAAAAAGAAGAAATAAAAAATGTAAAGTAAATGAAAAAATTAAATAAATTTTTTTTTTGTTTTTGTGTTGTGATACTGTACAGTTATTGTACTGTACTTGCTTTTGTTTTTTTCTGTTTATTTTTTTGAAGAAAAGATCCACAAAATCAACTCTAAATCCTTAATCTTTTAGAAGAAAAAGATAAAAGATTTCGTTTTTTTTTTAAGTTTATTTTGTGACATGATTGCAGCTTTTTTGTTTTTGGTTTAAATTTAGTTGAAAATGCAACCCAACATAATTGAAAAAACTGGATAAATAAATAAATAAAAGTTTTAAAATGTTGCAAAGCGCAAAAAAAAATACTGTACAAGTTTTTGAGTCCTTTTAAGTCCTTTTAAACATGATGGTTGTTTTTTTTTAAAACCAAATTGAAATTAATTATATCTAAGAAGAAATTAATCATTATTGTTTTAAATTAATTATAAATTTAAATGTACATTAGAATATTTCGCAGCAATCTTCTAAAGGCGACCGCTTACGACATGGAAAAATTAAATGTTATCTCAATTCAAAATGCTCCACTAATTTCTGTATTAGTTTCTTTAACTTGTAATTTATTTTCTCTATGCTCAACTTTCTTGGTTTCTTTAACGGTTCCTAGCTCATTTTGGACACCCTATATTTTTACTGGTTTATAAGCACAATAGTTTTGACTATTTAGACTCTACCACTTAAATAAGTGGCAGGGAGAAATGGGCCTAGAGAAATAGAGGCTAATAAATCTTAGAAAGAGAAACATTAGATTCATAATATAGGAAGACCTTTATTTTGTAATCTGGTGCCGTTCACGGAATTTGTAGCAGAGGCAGCAGCTCACATTCCTTCAAGAAAAATTCGAAGAGAGTTATGAAGGGAAGGGCTAAAGCAGAGGGAGATTATTTACAATTTGTTAAAAATATTCGAATTTAACAATCTGTTTAATTATCGAGCACCACTCCTATTAGGCCGTATTTTAAACTGCCAAAATAATATGGTGCTGCAGCTTTTCTTTCTGTTACTTCTCTTCTTTTAGGATCCATTCAACACTTTAGGTCGATAATAATTGTACTGCACCATCGAAGCTCTCTATCACAATTGCTATTTGTTAAATTCCTCACTAACAAATTTTTGTGGTTCCCGATAAACAATATTATATAACAAATCTATAATCTGCTTTGCAGCCTGAGGTAATCTGATGTTTTTCTGTTTAAATAAAAAATAAATTTATCGAGTATATTCATGGGATTCGTATATAATAATAATATTTCCGGGAAATTAACATTTTTAAACATAATAAAAGTAATTGTACATGTCCATATTTTAAAAAAAAAATAAAAGGTTGTGTAACCAAAAGCAATTCTAAAAAATTACAATAAATAAAAAGTAAAATAATTTTAAAATATAAAATACAAAAGAATGGCATATTTACTTGTATTACAGAAGTGCATGCCTTTGAACTGCGACATTTTTATACCTTTTTTAAAATTAAATATACAAAATAACAAAATGTTTTTTAAAATTACAAAAAATTAAATTAATAAGATAAATTCAAAAGAATTATTTACATTTGCCTTAAAACTATCAAACAGGTACGAACGTATTAAGAATGTCATAGTTCTATTGTAATAAAATAATAGGAAACGAAATATATTCTTAAAATTTATTCGAACAATTTTATAAATAAAATGCTTGATAGAAAACATTTGAATCGTGTACTGGCAGATGAACAAATGCTTTCGGAATTCTATAAAAATTAGTAATGAAACAAGAGAAACCCACTTAGTAATATCCTACACCTGACAGATTCAACTGACAAAAACACGAACATACAATTCAACTCAACTCAGATTTCAGGGGCCTAAAGTAAACAGGACAATACTACCTTATACAAATATTAATTTTTAAACATTATTAATTCAGAAAATATGCTGGTTAAATCTAAGGAGGCGTGTGGCAGCTACACGAATCACTGTAAATTCAGAAACATAAGGAAAACAGAATGCTCTTGAGCCTTATTTCAAGTTTCCATTTTTATCAAATTCCGAAAATATCCTTCTTAGGTTATAGGTTTATAAAAAGTACCCGAACCACCACTCTAATTAACCGCAAATTTTAGAAACACATAGGAAACATTGCTGCAAAGTTTTTATATCTATCGGATGTACTGTGCACTATCTGTAGAGAGGAAAAATATGCTTCCAAAAATCTTTCAATAGAAGACTTCAGAGATCGAATCCTGCTTATGGAAATGAAACTTAATAAACTCTACTACAATTTCCAGCCTCCAAAGAAAATGTATGCTTTTGATATTCCATACAATAAAATTGTCTATTTTAATCAATCTGATAAAGCTGTATTTAAATTGTCAATCAACTCTTGCGCAATATATCTTGTGCAACTCAATGTTGTGCAATATGTCATTTAACAATCAATTGAAAAAGTCCCATTCAATTACAAAATTTTTGATTAATTTGTTTTATGATCCCATTAATCACAAATGACATAAAATACAAAAATACCCATAAAATTCTTTATAGACTGATTAACCGTAACAATTTCCAAAAAAAAAAAACACACAAAAGACAAAGAGTATTTTTAAAAAAAATAGAGAACATATCTGCAAAACTTCACAATAATTTCTCTTTGTTTAAAGTCAAGTTTTTACTTAAAAGTTGACACAATTGAAAAAACAATCAAAGAAAATTATAAAGAGAATATTTTATTAATGTAGTGTCACTTTGATTTGCATGATTAAAGAGAGTTTTTCATTCAAAAGATATTCTTTTGTACTTGAATGCCTGAATATAAATCAATTTTTGTTTAAATTCATTTTTAAAGTAGTTCACACTTGTATTGTAAAAGAAAATTGTAATGTAAATGAACTAAGTTAAGTGATTGTATCTTTGTTTTTTTGGATTTTTGAATTTTATTTTATGTGGAAACTGACAATTAAATTTTTGACATCTTAAGTTGATAAAAATACAAACAGCTTAAGTTGATAAAAATACAAACAGCTTAAGTTATTGAACCTTTTTTAAAATTATTAATTTAAGTATCTGCTATTATTTTTAGATATTTTGATGATGGGATGCTTACTGAGTAATGACCCTTTATTTTGTAATTTTATTTATTTGAAACTATAGATCCGATATTGTGTCACTTAAGTCAGCCGAGTGAAGTTATTTAAATTGACAACATTGCATTAAATCTTAATTATTATTATTATTATTATTTTTTTTTTATTCCTTTTCCACTCCTTTAAGGAGTATAGGGCATTCACCAAGTTTATTTTAAACTAGACTTCAGTTTCTTTAATCATAATATTCACTAAGCCGTTGATTACTCGGCTGTAGCTATTGTATAAGGTTATGAAATATGAATGCACAAATCTTAACTTTGTGCGCCATCTATAATATTACACAAGAATTATGATATAAACTAATACGATATAATTATACAATTTTACGATATTTTTTTATTAGATATGATCTGACCGGGGTTTGAACCCGAGACCTTCCACATGAAAGACGGCGTCTTTACCACTACGCCATTGGTCAGATATTATTATTATTATTATTATTATTAAAGAACTGTATAATCACTAATACAATTATTGGTATAAAATCTTAATTAAAACCACTAAAACCTTGGCAAACATATTTAGAAGAATTGACATCTTAAACTGCCAAATTATTATTAATACTCAAAAACGTAATACTCAATAATTAAGAAATAATACTCAAACCCAGCTAGACAATTGACTTAAAGTCTTTAAGATGTTAACTCTTTGGAATGAATTTAAGAAAATAATACGAAAAGGAGGGTTATAGGAGTTTTTTCTGGTTCTGAGTTAAAAATACTTCAAAAAATTTACAGTAAAAAATGCCCCGTTTAAAAATGCACATAACAAACGGTAACACTTTAACTACTTCTTGAAATATTAAACATATAGTTGGGTTTTTGATTTAGTACCGATTTTCAAGAAGTACACAGTACTGAATCAAAAAGTATCTAAATAGTATCGTAATATTTATTTTACGTAACCAATTTAAATAAAGTACAACAGATACTTTATAAATGTATAACCTATATTATAAATTTTAAAAAATTATTTTAATAGTCAATAAATTTAAAGTAGAATTTTTACTCCATAAATACATTTAAAGTACATTTAATAAACTAATAATAAAATTGAAAATTTCAGTAATTGTTTTATTGTACTCATAGATAACAAGTACTTAATATGATAAAATAAATTTTAAAGATGATTTTTTATATTAAGTAACTACTAATTTATTTCAAACTATTTTCAAATTTTAAATAAATTAGGCTAAGACTATAAAATTGCGACATTGTTAGCTGTTATCTTAGATGATTAATATGCATTATTAGTATTAACTCTTGCTCAAAAAAATTTAGACTATAGGCAAAAATGGGATAAAACTTTAATTTACTCTTAAATTTGAATATACTGTACAGAAGAAATTAGAATGAAAATCAAGTATATTAGAAAAGCCTACGAAAGGATTATTTAATTGAAGTCTAGTGCGAAAGTTATAATTTTTCAATTCCGATGCAATTTTCCTAATCCCCCGTAATTTCGGAATTCTATATTTCCCAAACCCGATTCCCAAAATTGTTTTAACATCCCTATTCTTAAAATCAATCTATACATTTGTATCACAGATTCCATCACAGAAAGTATGGCTTAAAAAGAGCTGTGCGAACACTACCTATAGGAACTACACACAGCTCCAAAAGGAAGCCTTCGAAACTTTCCGTATTCCTCTTAAAAAAATTGATATATTTCACAAATTAAAACAGAAAAAAAACCAATTTTTCCCAATCAATTTAATATTAAGAATTTATAAAACTATATATATTTAATATTATAATTTACACTAATTATTATGTAACCACAATTAATATTCCGAAACAAATTACATAAGTAATAAATATATATTTAATAAAAGTATTATTTTTTTTCCAAAAATTAAAGTTAAATAAAGTATTTATTATAAAAAATATTCTATTAATTTAAAGTATTTAAATTTTTAAATGCAATTTACTTCCTATTTTAAGATATTTTTACATAAATATTTACTCTTTTATTAAATTAATTAATTTAAAATTTTTACTTATTAATTAATATGTTATATACATATTATATCATTTTAAATATATATATATATATATATATATATATATTGTTCGTTAATTCAATTTATATATTTATTATATTAATATATATTATGTATATAAAATACAGATATATATAATTTAATTTAATTTATAGACCTGATGTATATACAACAATAATAAATCCTTGTATCTTAAATTGACCATTAATAATTAAATAGTCAAAAAGTACTTTGTGGTAATCTATTCACAAAAGAATTTTATTTTAGCCTTGGATATAATAGGATAGGTTCGTTTTTGTATAAATGTTATGAACAATGATCGAAATTTTTTAATTTGAAATAAATTAAAATACATATACTATCATACATAAAATCTTTGTATATGAATCCAAATCCTTTAATGAGTATAGGGCATCCACAAAGTATATTTAGACTATGCTTCAGTTTCTTTAATCGTTATATTCACTAAGGCGGTGATTACTCGGCTGTAGCAATTGTATAAAATTATGAATACACAAATGTTAATTATGTTCGCCATCTATTATCCTACACAAGAGTTATTTATATATTTATATTAAATCTTATCCTATATTACGATATTAACTATTACAATATAATTATACAATTTTATGATGTTCTTTTATTAGATATGATTTGACAGTTGTTTGAACCCGAGACTTAACGAATGAAAGGCGACATATTGGTCCGATGACTTGAATCAGACGAACGTGTTATACAAATTTATTTTGATTACCAGTTATTACAGTTATTTTACGCAAGAAGTTTTGATTATTTTGCAATGCTTGGCTCTAATTCTGATAATTACTGGATTTCTAAACTGACTCCGACTCCGCAGGCCTCCGAAAACATTTTAAGTTTTTAAAAGGATCGGTAGGGGATCACAAATTTCTAAAATCCAAAATTACAAAATACCGAATAACCAAAATATACAAAATATTTTAGAAAATATTTATGTATTTAAATATATGCTAGATTCTGAATAAGGAGAGATTATAGTTGTTTTTAAAAAATCAGAACTTTGTATTTAATCCTCAATTAGAATCGTCCGCAAAATCAAAATGGTTTTGCTGACTTTAGCTTTAAGGATTTAATTTAGGAATTTTGTTTTGGAAATTTCGTATCCAATCTATCAAAAAATTCTTAATTTATCGCAGGAAAAAGGAATAGTTGATTGGGATTAAGGGTTACATATCAAAGGGTAATTACAAATATTTTTTACGATTAAAATTTGTATGCAGTTGAGTCTAAGATTTTTACAATTGGTCATAACACATATACAAAAATTTTAAAAGTGAAATTTAATACAACATAATGGACTTTATTATTAAACTACTCTTTTATATGCACATATACACTTGCAGCCTAGATAATAAAAATCCGAGATAATTAAAATTATTTAAAAAAAAAAAAATTTTATTAAATGCACTTAAATTACAACAGAAATTTATTAAAGTAAATTTACTTTTAGTCGTTAATTCTTTTCAAACCAAAGTGTGTTTCTATCTACATTTTATTTTAAGAATTTTAAATATTTAACATAAAATGTAACTTTAAATTTAAAATTCAATAACGAAAAATTTGATATCCCATTGTTATAATGAAACAACATTCTTCTTCTAAACTTCAAAGGAGTTAAAGTCATTCAAAAATTTTTCAGACTCTTCAAAAGTTTTCCCTTTTTGAACTAAACTTAATGAAATATATAATGCCAAATTAACATGGGGTAACTATAACTTGAATTTTAATTGAATGATCACTGAACCAACAACCTTAGATCTAATTGATATTTGAACTTTTTTAAGTACGGAGACAATCTTCACTTTTTTGAGTACATACTTTGAATCAATTTTAAAAAGTGTTTAATTTATTTGTATAAAGATATTAAAAAAAAAAAATAAAGCTAAAAGTAGGATAAAATTAATTAATATTAAAAAAGAAGATAAAACCCTTAGGACAATTTTTATTTATAATAAAATTAAAAGAGCCCTTTTAAAAGTGCCTTCAAGCGTTCTTAAAAAAGAGTCAATGTTAAGGTCAATTGAATATTTATTAAAAAAATTTCAGTTAATGCATAATAAAATTTTAGCTAATTTTAGATATAAGGCAACATTATTAAATTTTTGAATTTAATGAAATAAAATAATTATGGAAAATTATAATGAGCAAATCAAAAAATTAAAAAAATTAAGTATGTAATTGAGTTCACGGAGGTCATGGTTCTTCGACAACGGACTGTAGCGACATAGAAGAAGAAGAAGAAAAATTGAGCTTAAAATGAATGTGATACTATAGTGGTTAGAGCGTTATTATTAGATCGTGTTTTAAAAGTTTTTCCCCTATTCCTTCAAAAACCTTTTAAAATTTTTTAACATTCATTAATAATTAATATCTATTCAATAACGTCCGATAATAATTCATCAAATTGGTTGTAATTTATTACTTAGAATCTATCAAAAAAATTGGTTGTATATTTTTATGAAGATGCAAAGTACTGACCCAACTGACATATATGTGTTATTGTATATCCTTTTATATACAGTAGACCTTCCCTACAAAATAGTTTTATAATCGGCTAATACAAAATTGAATAGGTAATATGAAGACATAGAAAATTTTCTTTCTTAAAAATTATAATGGTGACATGTCAAAAGCCCCGTGGGGATTTTAACTCACTTCATTGAGTCAGAGTCCCACGGCATTGTCTGTCTGGGAATTTACCAAACTCTACACTATTTGAAAAAAGGCAATCAGATTTTAGCTACAGATATGTATCAAGAAAATATCAATTCTATGGAATAAATGTTTACTGTAGTCCCACGTTTTACGAAACTATATACCCCCAAAGTTTGGAAAAGCCGAAAGTATATCAACAATCTGCAATTACATCTTATAGTTTCATTTAAGCTAGAAATTTAGAAGGAAATAAGTATGAGTAATATAATAAATAATTTCCCGCATTTTTAAACAAAAGTACTTTGATTTCCTATTTAATATTTTTGGACAGGTATGCAAGTTAAAACTTAGTCCGTTCAATTCCCAATAAATCTGTTTTTCGGTATCAAAAGTTAATTTTTCAGTTATTTAGGCATACCATGTGAGTTTTTCAAAAGTTAAAAGTAAATACCTTTGGTTTTTTTCATTATTTCTTTCTCTTTAAAGATACTTTAATTTTTTTGAAGCAATTTTTAATCTTTAATGCTGAAAATTAAATTTTCTTATGATAAACGCATCTATCTAATTTATTTTAATAATATCAAAGAACAAAAGTCTTCTAACGATTAGGTGAAAAAAAACTAAAAAAGATCAAACAAGTTTTCATTAGTGTATGTGAGACAATATTCTACTAATTAAAGTCTAGACAATAGACAAAGAAGCGTTTGAAATTTTGAATACCAGTGTACATTTGGGAGAAATATTTTAAGGGTTGTTAGAAGAAATTTTTTTTCAGATATTTGTGGTTGAAGAAATATTTGGGTTGAATTCAGACAGAGTTGATTAAAAAATCATATATTAAAATTTTAATGGTACAACAATTACAAAGAATCGTGCATTTTATTTAATAAGACACCCATTAATCAGAAAATTTGGTACCTAGGTATTACAGTTAATCGCGTGTTATTAATATTTCATTCAATTCATTTTACAAAATCCCAAATACAACAACAAGAATGTCATACTATTATGTAAATTCCAAAAATCTCATCAAAAATCAACGAATTTTTCGGCTGGAGTTTTTTTACGTATGTACGTATGTTGAAAGGGTATGCCAAATATCCCATTACGCTTGTGACACTATGAGGAAGGGGACTAGCTATAAACTCAAAGGTTTGTATCGATTCAGCATTGATTGACAGTAAATCGATTTAGCTAATTGTGTCTATCCGTCCACACGACTCATTTTTCCGTCGGAGTTTTTTTTACTTATGAACGTATGTTGAAAAGATATACTAAATTTCCCATTACGCTTGTGACATAGTGAAGAAAAGGGCTAGCTGTAGACTCAAAGGTATGGATCGGATCAGAATCGTGCATTGAAATACCTGTGATCGGTAGAATCGTGTTCGTTCTCATAATATTCTAAAAGTTAAAAAAGCTACGATTCCCAAATTTTCAAAATATGATTATATGGAAGAGCCATCATAGCTATTGAAATCCATACAGTGTTCTCAACAAATAAAGCTTCCTTTTTTATATAAATATATCTGAAAATTTAACCAAAAGTAGCTTTATTTCATGTGCAGGCGAGTTCTAGTAGCTGATATACCGACTTCTTTTTGAATATATATGAAAATAACTTGATATATAATGAAACTGAGTACTTGTAATTTTGGCAATAGTAGTTAACTTTAAATGTGAAAGTTGGCACCAAACATAATTGCTATAGTGTAAAAGGTTCAAATAGCTGCCTTACGACTTTTATACATTACTCAGTATCAGAGTCTATTGTGTATTTGATATTTCCTCAAAAGTAATCATATCATTCGGTTAATATAATATTTATATTACGTTAATGTCGGTACCCTAGAGATGACACAGTCTACTCTACACTCTTCCTCATTTTTCTTTTTAATTTCTAAAAATTCAAATTCTACTCTTTGAATTCCATAAAATAACTTACAATGTATGTATTTATTTTAAATTAAAGATCATTGCTTTAAAATATAATGTTAAACCCAAAGCTTAAAAAAATTCCTAAAGTGACAAATAATTCCTTAGCTCAATTCACAGTTAATATTTTATTTGTTCTTTTTTGTTTCCAAGTTTTTCTATATTTTTTAATAGCTGCTACCTATCTACTAAAGAAGCAAACTGATATTTAAAATATATATTCTTTAAGAAATTCCAAAAACAAAAGTAATAACAAGCAAAAAAAAACACCTTCTTAACATTTAAAATGTGACAGGAATTGAAAAATCACAAGAAAAGTCTCGTAATCCGTATGCAATGCAACCATATAAGAATACCAAAGAGAATTATTAAAGTCAAGAACAAAACCAAACAAATCCGTTCTATTCAAATAATAAAAAAACCATTGTTTTTCTTTTATTTTTATGGCAGGATATTAGTGTATGTATGTGTATGAGTATTTTAGTATTGCATGGTTGATAAAAGTTGAACATAAATTCCTGACACAATTCAAATTCAATCCAGTTTATAAAATGACTGAAGAAGACATAGAATAAAAAGCGATTTGCTATCGCTATTTTGAAAATGTCTTTTTCATTCCAATTTTTCCTTTTTTTTTTTTTATTTTGATGCTTCGAGAGTTTTAGACGAACATTTTTGATCTTTAATAATACTACATTCATTGTTGCCTGATTCAAACTTTTTTAAGATGCATTCATTTTTAGTTCTTTTTTCGTTTTTAGCTGACTTTGCGTGTTGCTCATGACATTAAAAATCCATTCCGTGGAAATTTATTTTTTATTTTTTTTTTTGTTTTCATTTATTTATTTTTATTTTGGTATCTTTATTTCATTTTCTTAATATTTTACCTGTGAAACTTTACTTTATTTTAAGATATTTTTTAGTTTTAAGTTTATTTCTTAAATTTAGTCAGGTTTTTCAATGTTTTGACATTCAAAGAAAAAACAAGAAATGATAAAAGAATTATATTATAACAATTTCCAAAAAAAAAAATAATCTAATAAATATTTTAGTATAAAATAATTTCACAGATGAGGTTTTACCGTTATATTTGGAAGCAGTTTGTTTGAAAATTCATTATAAATTAACTTTTAAGCATTTTCAATTTTAAATTATATTCTTATTGGTACCTGAACATAGTAGAATCCCAGGCAATTGTAGATATGATGTGCTAGTTTGGAGTGGCACAAATTCCAGGGAAGGAGAATATTGGATTTCCCCTAACAACTGTAAAGTTATGGTCTTAGCAACGAGCTTATGCACTCACGAACCACAGATGGTTTTCAGCTAGCACTTGCGCTATAGCCAAGCAAACTTGACCTAAATTCAAAAGCTCCGCAAGACTTTTATCTCTAAATCGCTGAAATATGTAATAATGTAATGGGAGTAATGCTAGAAGGCTAGGAGCTTCCTCAAATGATTTTTGTAGAAGCAGAGGAGGAGGAATAAAACGTTCAACCATGAAACTTATTTCTTATCTAATCTTCTTGATCTGTCCGTCGTTAATATAATAGCCATATTAAGCTTTTTAAACAGTTTTTTTTTTGTAATTGGTTTAATTTAGGAGAATGAAATTCCAGGGTATTACAACGGGCCTAACGTAGTCTAAGTGTGTTCTCAGCAGTCCCGTCTACCTACCTACCTATAGAACAATTTGTTGCCTTTAATTTAAATGTTTTGCCTCATCTCCCCTATATATTATTTTCCGCCTCGACACTGCTTCCCTAGCAAACGAGGAATGCACAATCTATGAACCAAATTTATAAATTATTAACAGTTGTTTTTTAGCCCCATTTGTATAAGTATTAAGGAAACGCCTGGAGTTCCCTGAGTTAGTTCAATTAAAATTCTAAATATACTGTTGAGGTCGCTTTATGTTTTAGCTGATATCTGTATGAATTAATTATAATAAAATTACTTTTTTAAACACCATGTACCTAATACAAACTTGCTAAACTTACAGTCTTACGTTTAATAAGACAGTGACATGAGTTTAAAAAATAAATAACAAAGAAATCATATAAAATGCATATTATTGTGTTTTGAATATTAGATGGGTACCAATTCAAATCAGATCAAAGATTATGGTATAAGTTTACAGAAATAAATAGTATTCAAATTCCTGATTTTATTCTCAAAATTTTAAGTGAGAGAAAAAGTTTGAAGAAATTGTAAAAATTTGGAAATAAAATTGTCTTTATTTTTCCTTTTAAAATTTTTGAAGAAAAAATATTTTATTTAATCCGTCTGTTGGTTTATTTATATGTTGTAATCTATCCATTAGACAAGCAATCAACTAATCTGTCTGATGATTAATCCTAGAGGAGCTACATTTCATCACAGGAGCGTCAAATTTTATTACCCCGATTAGTTGCAACATTTTTTAGAAGTGGTGTATCTTATTTCGAATAAAATTAATTTGATTTGCAATAAATATCACGCCTGTAAACTAATTCTCTTATGTTCCATTGAGTTTTTCAAAAAAATTTATCTTAAATCAAGGAAGATGGCCTACAATCTAGAAGTTACAGTACGAAAGGCTTTCCATTGAATATTCAATGAAAAATATAATTAGAATCTTTTAGCGATCTTTCCTTGTCTAAAGATGTAATTGCTTATATCCTTATAAGTCCTCTAGTATTTGGCTTGTCAGATCTTCAACATCCATAATTTTTCATTTGTGACGAAGACTTTTAGCAATCCCTTCTTACACCAGAGTTGTTAGAACCAATGCTCATTCAAATAATTCCCAACCTTTATAATTTGTTTGCATAATTTTCTGCCATAACTCCTGATCATGTCCGGTCATCATCACGTTTTAATTAGTAAAAGAGAGTTACTTTGAGAGTAATGGCTTAAAGAATATTACTTTTACGCCATTACCTGTAACTGTTGTTAGAATACTAAAATACCATTTTATATAAAAAATTTTTGAACTTGAAGAGTTATTTAAAAAGCATATTAAATATTTAAGGTAAATATGTTTGAAGTATTTCAAAACATACAATATATTAATACCAACTCTGACTATAAAAACATAAAAAAAAGAATAAACATTAATCTAAAAAAAAAACATTTCCAATCATTTTCTTCTGTTTACGAAACAACACCCATTACCTGAGAATAAAAATTGTGAACTTTGTGATCGTAAATTGAAAGCCATTTAAGATTACATCTAATATGGTATTTTGAATAAACATTAGAGAATATTAAAGCTATATAAGCTCAAGGGAACAAAAATATATATAATAAAAATAATATGAATATAAAAAAAAACAACAACAAAATAATCAGACATTACACTGTTGTACAGGTGAGTTTAAAAATATTTTCAGTTCAAAACAAAAAAAAATAAAATTTAAAAAAAAAAAAATTTAAAAAAAAAAAAAGATTAAAATTGCGTTATTTTACTGGTTAAATTTATACACTGAAAATTCACTGCCATTTCTCTGATGCCATTTCATGATGATGATGCTGTTGGGTAAAATAATATCAAAGATTCGATTGTATTTTTTCCATTTTCTTCTTTTTATTTTTCACTTTTATTATTTTTGGTTGTTTCTGTTGTTGTTTGTATTTGTTTTGAATGCTGTTTTTAGCACATTTTTAAAAGATTTTGTACTAAAATGTGCTTACGTAGTTTAAGATACATTGTCTGTCCGTACGTATGTTTCCAAAAACTTTTACACCGTTTGAAATAGAGAAAAGCTATTTTAACTACGGATAGGTATTTCAAAAAAAATATTTTCATGGAAAAACTTTTTTTTGTAGCTGCACCCGTTACGGAGCTACAGCCCTCCGAAGTTGGAAAAAACCCTATATTCAAATTGTTATAACAAGAATTCTTTTAAATGCAGTTTCAATCTGAAAACTGTAAAAGATAGCTGCTGCTATAAGCTTTATAAATCCTTTAAAGGCAAATGTGTAGGGTTGCCATGCATTACTAAAAATTACCATTATGGAAAACACAATTTTTCCAACATTTTTGGCCCTACATATCTTTTGAACGGTTCAAACTAGAATTGAAATTTTGAGAGAAGTTAAATACTCAAAAATTAGTAGATAATAAAATTCTAAATCACAATGTAATTCCTACAACCCCAAATTTTGGGTGGAGTATGTGAGGTTAGATCTTAGTGAGCCAACATAAGTTTGCTTCTTAAAAATTTCAGAAACTTCTCCATTCAAGGGATATTAGGACTTATAAAAAAGTTCCCATTTTTATAAATCTGTAACTTAATCACCAGTGTATATATTTCCAAAATTACATGTTAACATTGAAACTCCAACAATATATTTCACACATGTTAACAGGTTTTCTTGACTGCATTAGGACTATATCCTAGGTATTGATTTCCTAATTATTCATAATTAATAATAAATTGATGAAATAACTAAGTTATAATATTATAATTGTTTTTTTATATATTTTCTACCTTAAACTCAGTATGAAATACGTTATAATCTTGAAAATGTGTTTTTTAGAAACTCTTGGTTTTTTTCATCACTTGTTTATACTTGTTTTTTTTTGTATTGTTGTCTTCTTTTATGTATCAAATGTTTCATTTTCTTGTTTGTTATGATTATGGCTTCTGTTTTGTTATTTTTTTGTTGTTATTATATCTGTTCTTCTTGTCATGTTTTCATTTTATTGTATATACTTTTATTCTTATTTGTTTTTTCCACTCTTATTTTTTTTTTTTCAATTTAAGTCGTTTAATTTTTCTTGTTTTTCTTAAGAAATAAAAACAAATAAAATGGTGTACTCGTTTTTGTAAATAAAATGGTGTAATATTGCCGAGTTTTAAAATTTGTAACGTTCATAATATTTCTAAAGACCCCTACCGTTAATAAATAAAGCTAAAATGATGCTTTCAATACAACTTCCATGAGCACAACAGCCGATTTCAATAATTTTCTGCTTTATGCAGAACTAACTTTGGAATAAAGTTTAGCAGTGTTTCATCAAGATTGCGGAACAAACCATTAGGCTGTAATATTACATTATTTAGCCTAACATATTTGATAAAACTTTTATTGATAATTGAAGAGTTAAGTATGAAAAGGTGTTATGATACATTTTGATATAATCGAGTTTTATTACGTAAATAAACATGTTATGAACCGATCTTTCACATGTGAAAACCCGAATTGGCTTAAATTGAATAGTTTTCGAAGTATAGAAACTTTTAAGGTGTTATGTTACATTACTGTTCTCTTTTTTAATAGAAGAGGGTGTTTTGGTAGTTTACAGACTCTTAACACTTTTTCACAATATTTTGTATTAGTTCCAAAATTGTATATGATGAATAAATTGTTAAGTGCAGAACATAGCTCCTTTATTTACAATGACAACTTAAAAATTTTTCTCCCTAAAGTGTAATTTAATAAATAAAGGTGTTATGTACGAAACATAGCTTTTTTATTTACATTGACTGAATTTTTCTAAAAAATATTTTTATTTATAAAAGTGGTAGGTATGTGCAGAATTTAGTTATATTTTGTTATTTAAATAAATAGAAATTGTTATATAACACCTTCATTCTCAACGATTTTGATATGATGTCACTATTTCATCGGTGCATAAAAGTACTATGTACATGTTTTAGTTAATAACTTGGAAAATACAATTATTTACTTCATCAGTCCTTGATGAATAAAATTGTATGCCTTTCATTACAATTTTCACATTATAAGAAGTTAAACAGAAAAAAAATCAGGTAAAAAAACTTTAACCTCAATTTATTCAAAACTCAGATTTTGTATCTTAACACCTTTATTTATTAGACTCTTCAATTATTATGTTTTAGCAAACTTTATCTGAAAATCTGAAAAACTTTATGATTCGTTATATTGATCTTTTGTAGCCCAACGTTTTATAACTTAAAACAAGAACCAATTAACATTTAACATATAACGCGTAGTTCATAATAATATTTTTAATTCATAGTTCATAACTCACAAAGTAAACAATTAATATTGGATTGATTGGATTTTCAATACTCACTCTTACTTTTTTGGAATTGATTGGTATAATTTTGGAATTGACAAAGAGGCTGAATAAAATTTTCCAAATTTATGAATCGATTACTTTGAAATGACTTCTCTACTGGAATTTCCCAAATAATAGCAATATTTAATTTTTATAAAATTACTTCTTATGTGTTATCTTCGTTCAGAATAACTGACAAGTATTTTTAGCATGGCTATGAATCCTATAATCATGTGGAATAAATCGGCTTTTAAAACAAACAATATGGCAAGACTTTTTTTTTCTCTTTGAAATTGATTTCGATTATGGATTTATTCAGTTTAATATTTTTGTAATATTATTAAGAAATGAATATACAAATATATACATATATATTTTATATAAACTTATATTTCATGGTATATACACTTATCTGTAATAGGTATTGCAATTTACAATACACAAAGAAACACAAGAAAATAAAGTTAAAATGATGAACCTTAAAAATGAGATAATCATGAAAAAAAAAAGGAAATTTTTTGGAGTGTAAAATTTGATTATAGGATAATGTGTTGACTTAACGTTTAAATTCAAATTTTGAAATTGAGACTTTATAATAAGTATATACATATATGGATATGCATATTGTTCTGAATGAATCGTGTAATATTTTTACCTTTTTGATTATTTTTTTTTTTTGTTTTGTTTTGGTTTTTTCTTTAAAATGTCTTCTTTTTCAATTGAATTTGTTATTTTTTGTTTTTGTATATAGAGATTAAAGAATAATGAAAATAATTTTTAATTTACCCTTAGAGACTTAATATGTATTAAAATATTATAATACAAAATGTATTGTATTAAATTTTTAATTTTTTTTTTTTTTTGTTTTTTATAAATTAATTAAATTTTTCAAAAAAAATTGATAAAAAAGTATTTATTTAAATTAAAATAATATGTGTAGGTTTTATTTTTAATATGGAAGATTATTATATTACAATTCAAGGTTCACATTATTGTCAAAATTTTTGAAAAGTACTTGTAAAATACTGACTACTATACCACAATCAATTTTAATCAATTATAATGTTTATACTGTTTAAAAACTGTTTGTCTTTGTAGTTCAAGTTTCAAATGAACTTTATTTTCATATTTTAGATTTAAAGCGTACTATGTTGAACTTTTACAACCTTTGATATTACATTAGACAAAGATAGAGAGAGAGAGAAATATCAAGAAAAATTTAATTTTTAACATCAGATTGCGTTACAAGGATATATTCTGACAACTGTTTTATTCATTGACATTTCAATCGCTGTAAAAAATTGACAAATCAAATAAAATGTCATTAAACATTTAAACAAATACAAGTAATCCGTGAAGCCACATGATGAGTATGGGGAAGTTGCATTGACGTAATTTTTCAACGCAAGTGAATATTACTCAATCCCACACGAGTGTAGAGTTTTAACTGTTGTCAGTTGTCACCAATTTATGAACTTATGAATGTATGTGTAAAATTTAGTTCATTCGAATATAGTTATCGTCGGAGAATGTTTAGTCAACTGATTTTTCAAAAGCGGAAAGTTTTTGTAATTTTTTATTCATATAAAAATAAAAGGTTTGTAGCTACCTAAATAAAAAAATGGATTTGTAGATAATATAAGAAATTTAATTTTTTATTTACATTGCGTAAGTAGGTAATTTTATTTTACTTATATCATATCTTAGATGTTAATTAAAATAATAATCCATTTTTAAATGACCTAAAGATGGATTATTATTTTAATTAACATCTGTGGGACTGAGCAAACATTCATAATTATAAAATTTTAAAATTAGGTTCTAAATTTGTTCCTTAAACTAATTGTCTTTTATATCATTAATTATTTTTTGTTATTATTTATATTAACTAAATTTTATATTTTATCAATCAAAATATATTTATATATTTAATATAATACAAATATATTTGTTCATTTTTGTTTTATATATGTATGTAGTTTGAAAGATAAAAAATAACAAATAGAAATAAAACCTAATATGGTAATCTTATATTGATTTTTATCAATTTTCAATAACAGAAATATTTTATATTTTGTCTGATCTCAAATTTTTTTTATTTAAGATGCGCACAGTTCAAAAATTTTTAAATAATGAAAAAAAAAGAAAAACAACAAAAAAATAAAAGAAAAAAAAATCATTTTTTTGTTTGTATTGGTTAGTGCATCGAGTCTTACTAGTAAAATTTGGTTGCAACGAAAGAAGAACAAACAAGAATTACGAAACCGGTTTTGGTGTATACAGAATTTTCACCGATTACGTCAACATTACGTCAAAACTACCTCAATGCAACAGTTGATACTACCCGTCTGGCTTGGCTGAATGGCTGTGTTACATTAAAATTTTTTATTTGACATTTCGAATATTTTAAATGTAAAAACGCAACATTTAATTTGAGTTTTAATTTTTATTAGATATTTCAAAATAAATGTTCGTGTGTCAATTCAACATAAAAATAAAAAGTTTAAAAAAAAAAAAAAAAATTTCAACTTATTCTACATAAAGCTTTCAAATTGTAATATTTTTCAGATACAGCATCTTATTTGTTTATTAGTACCAAAACAATAGTAAATATTGCCTGTTTTAATAGTCCTGCGCCTATTCGACATTTGGTTCTCTTAAATTAAATAATTTCTTTTCATTTATAATTACAATATTAATTTTTCAATAATTTTTTATTTTAATTAAATATTGTATGACCTGAACGAGAATCGAATTCGGAGCCCCTGGGTTAATAAGTCAAATGCTTATCCAGTACACCACCGCGGCCTCTACAACCACTTTTCAATAATTTGATTGAATGTCATTTTTCGGATCGAACTTGGAAACACTTTTAAACAGCCTTAAATAATTAAAAATTTTAGAAGTTTCAAATTTCGAAACTATACTTTTTCAGTTAAATTTATTTTTCTAATTTTAACAAATTCAAAATTTTTAAAATCCAAATACAATCAACATTTACTTTTTTAACTCATTTTGGCATGTTGACATTTCAATTGTTTTGTTATTCAGTTGTCATTTTTAACAACCTTGTTATATTATTTTTACCTGGTAAAATTTCGCAGAACAATTTTACTGAATAGCACACCTACTTAGATTTGAGTTCTAAATAATTTGACGGTTGAAAATTATTTGGAAATTATCCCTATTATTTACAATAATTTTCCAATAATAATTCAATGAAAGGTCAATGTTAAAATTACCCTGCATGAAATTATATCTGGTTAAAAATGGAAATTTAAATGAAAATAATTTATTCGTAAAATTCTAAGGAAATGGTTTATTAAAATTTTAAATTACCTCAATGGGGGCTGGAATTAGCTGTAATAAAAAAGAATTCCTAGAATTAAAACAAATTGTTCAAATAATGCATGCATTGAAATGTACAAAATTTGATTTAAAATTTTATTCAATAGAGGTATGTAAAGTGTTTATATTTACAACTTATAACCACATTTTATAAAAATTTATTTTGGTATTTATCTAAAATTTTAAGTTTTTAATAAAAGTTTAAAGAGTGGATTTCATTGTCAGGTACAGTTAAAAAACTTTAAGTTCTTATGATTCCATTGTTTAATACATTTTAATATGTATTAAACAATGGAATATAATATATGCATATATCAAAAAACGTGTAGGATTTTAACTTCTCTATTTCAATACATAAATGTCAATTTCCCAAGTGTTTTATAAAGGACCTTAAAATTATTTATTTTGATTTAATTTGCATAATAAATACAGTTTTCTCTTTTTAGGAAATTTAATTTTCTATCACAAGCTTGAAAAATAAAAATACAATTTTTAAACTATTTTTAGGATATTTAAATATATTCTACTTATGTTGATCCTTATTATTGGAAACACGTGGTATCTGTTTTTTTTTACAAGAAATAACTTTAAATCCTTAAGATACATTTTTTTTTATCCTCAAATTAATAATTTATCCCGAAAGATTAAGTGATATTCGAAAAAAAGGTTTTCAAATTAATTTTGCTGTATTTAATAGAAAATTTTATAGCAGAAGATTTTTTTTTTAATTTTTTCCAAAATACTGAAGAATTTATTTAAAAATTATTTTAAATTTATTGGTAAATTAATTTTTTACAGTTCAATTACTTACTGAACCTTAGAACCTCTGCTTTAGGATAGGACTTCCAAAAATCCTTTCCACCTATCACGATGCTTAGTAATTGCCTTAAGCTGTAACCATGCTTTGCGTTGAGCTTCTGTTTCTTTAAAAACAGTACTTCGTCATGTTTTCTTTAGTCTATCTCCTAATTCCACTCAAAATATAGTATAACAATGTTTTTTTCCTGGTTTCCTCAAGGTTTTTCCGATGTATCCCCATTTTCTTTCTCGAATTTCGATTTCTCTTCTGGTTGCTTTGTTCCCACAGATTTGAGTTGGTAATGATTTGCGGCCAGGGAACTCTTAAGATACGACGTAGACAACGGTTTATTTACGTCTGCAACTTTTTGGTAATATTGGCAGTTGCCTTCCATGTTTTACAGCCGTATAGAAATACTGATTTGACGTTTGTGTCAAAGATTTTTAGCTTTGTACGGAGGGCGATATTATTTGATTGCCACATGTTTCAGCGTGTTCTGAAAGCAGATCTAGCTTTTTTTATTTTGCTGTCAACATCAACTTCCGTCCCCTTATTTGATGACACCATGCTTCCTAAATAATTAAACAGACCACTACTTGTGTGTCCAATGAAAACTACACCAGCACCATAATTGATTGAGTGGTTTAAATATTGTCCTAATCGCCACTTAATGCCATACCTCTCATCTACGCCTAACATTGCGGTTAAAATTTCATCAGTCAGAGCCAAAAATAAAATTTACTATTAAAATATAATGCAATTTATGGAATTGTATATCATTAATACCCTTCAAAATTTTGTCACTAAGTTTTCATAATTTTTCATAAAAATCTTAGATCATCGGATAATATAATTCTGGTTTAATCCTTCATTTAAATTGACAGTGTTTTATTCCAGTGTCCAATAAATGAGGAAATTCTTCAGTGTACCAATAAAAATTTAATTAATTTTTATATAAATCAAAGAACACCTAAAATAATTTTCAAAATCATTTAATTGAAACAAACTTTTAAAATTAAATTTAAAATTCTAACATTGTGAAGAATTTATAAAAATGGCCGAAAAAATTAAAATTAGTTATTATTTACCATCATTCTTCCCAAAAGTTCATTGTTCCCTATTCGTTTAAATATAATCTATTATTCCCTTCCTTTCATTAAATATTTAATATTTAAGGAATTTTAAAGTAAAAAAAAAAATAACAGCATATAAATAGAATAATACTGTCTTATTATAGAAATTATCATTTCTCACCTGTCTTAATTTATTTAATTTTTTTTCTTATTTTTGTATTAAAAAAAAAAAGAATTTTTAATATGAAAAATCCCAAAGATTCAAAAAGAAAAAAAAATTTCAAAAAAAAATAATAATAATAAAAATTAAATAAATATTCATTCGTCCGTTCACTTCTTCATGGATGAATTTACATTCCTAGGGTAACTTTTATTTTCAAAACCCTTAGAGGAATGAATGGAAAATAATTATAACAAATATTAAAATTAATTTTCAGCACACTCACGTAAGACATTTAACGTTTTTAACATACTTTCAGTTTTAATATTTTTCATATCTTTCAATCACATTCAAATGCAACTGTTTCTATTTCCCAGTAATTCAGCTCTATACGAACTTGTCAACAGCTCAAAAAATTGAAAATCCTTATAGGTTTTTTGAATCTCATATTTATCTCGTACTCAGGGCTACGTTGTAAGCTTCGAAAGACATTCAGAATAACTGCATGAAGTTCCCTTTGATAGCTTTGAACTTCAGTTAACTAAAACCCTCTAGATTTTAAGTCCAGTTATTGGAATAAAGCATTTAACCAAATGTACAGTTTTTTGTAAATGACCACGAAAATATGAGGCTTGTAAAATTGAGATCTGGAATAATGAATGATGCAAAACAAAGGAGGAAACATTGATTGATTCCTGAGACCTATTGCACCAACCACTTATCACTTTTATCACTAAAAATATTCAAATATATCTTTTTCCAAATTTTTATTGCATCACAAACCATATTTGACAGCAAACTAATAAAGTTTGATTAGTAAAAACACGCACTTACCAAAAAATTATTACTTGATTAGCGATAAAATAAGTGGTTGGTGCAATGGGACTCAGGAGTCAATCACTGCTCAAATCTCATTCTAATTCCTTCTAATTATAATTCGTTTATAATTATTCCAAATTCTTCGACAAATCCTTCCAATAGCCAAGAATAACTTTCTCTCAAAATTTTCTTCAGTCAAATCTTAACACATATTTACATATACAAACATACATTATGCATACAAAAAAAATATTAATGCTGCACCCAGCTCTATTTCTTTACTTCTGAAAAAAAAAAATTAAAAATAGTATAAAAAGGAATTGATATGATTTATTGCCTATATGCTGGCAGGCAGTCGGGTCCAAGAATAGAAAAATATTAAATTGTATAAGAAAGAACGAATAAAAATCAAAAAAAAAAATAATAATAAAAAAAAAATAAAAAGAGAGGAAAATAAAAATGAAAAGGAAAAATAAAAATTTGCATAATCTAATTCTTTTTAGTATTTTTATTTGTTTTTTATTTTTTTTTTTACAGTTAAGGGATACGATTAGCTCTGATTTTTTTTTTCCTATTTAATCCAAAATGGAGCAACAACAACAACAATAACAGTTAAAACCTTAAAAAAAAAAAACAACAACAAAAAAAGAAAATCTCTAGAAGAATCCTGAAATTTTCAAATATTAGGAAAAATCGAATAGAATCATATAGATTTTTCTGCATTAAAGATAATTTCCCTGTTTTTCTATCTTTTGTTTTGTTTTTTTTTTTTGTTTTTTTCTTTCGTAAGGCAAAAAGGAAAAGTTTTTTTCCCTTTTCTTTTAAAATTTTTTTTTTATTTTATTTTTCCTGGATTTTTTGTTGTGCAAAATTATGCAAAAATATGCTGACGAATATGATTCACATATTGAGAGAAAATATATTTTTTTTTTTTATTTTACATCAGATTTCTAGGAAAAAAATTTAACATTTTTTTATTGTATTTCAATTTTATTGTTGTTTTTGTTGTTTTTGCTTTTTTTTTTTTCAATGGATATAAATCGTTCTAATCTGTGCACTGATTTTTGACATATTAAATGAAGCTCATATTAAACGATGTTTAAGTTTGATAGTAGTGTATCTTTATGGTATATGTGATGTGGTAGTATGTGTATGATGTTATATGGGAATTTATACATACATTGTAAAGCATATTTAAATGTCAATAATTTAAATGTTCAAATATTAAATTTTATTAAGGAATGAATTCACTTATACTGTAAATTATCTTTTAAAATGTAAATATATATATATATATATATATTATAAATGTGGTATATATGCTTTTTAAATACACGTAGTTATTTTAAGGATATTGTAATTATAAAGTGTGGATTTAATTACTAAATAAATTTTGATTCTAGGCTCGTTTATCGCAAGCAATTCATCGCGATGGAATTCATCGCAAGCAATTCATCGCAAGCAATTCATCGTAAGCAATTTATTATTATTTAATTATTTAACTCTGGTAGCCAGAACAATCGCGCGATTTTTTTTTTTTCTAAAATTGTATATACAAACACACATATAAATATTCTGGAAAAAGCGGTAATCCTGATTTAGAATTCAACTCTAAAATCCAATATTACATTAGGTATCGGATATTCATCGCAATAAACTTCGCGATGAATATTTCCTTGCGATGAATTGCTAACGATGAATTGCTTGCGATGAATTGCTTGCGATGAACTTTGCTGTGCTTGCGATGAACTTTGCAATTTATTATTGCGATAAACTAGCCGGATACCTAAATTTTTACGTATTTTTTTTTTTATTTTTTTCCAGAAATAACTTTGAAAAACTTGGGAAATTTTTAACGAAAACACTCAGCCCAAAACAATGAACCAAAGATGTTTTGTTTTATTTTAAAAGTCAACATTCGATTATTGAGACACAAAAATCGTATATTTACAAAAAGATCATATGGACCCAAAGGTCACTCAAATAAACCCAAAATCTAAAAATAATTGTTGAACATCAAATGCACTTACCTAATTTCACAGTATGGTATTGAATAATTTGAGAAAAAATCATTGGGACCAAATTTTTTTGAAAATAAGGAACAAGTTTCGGGTAATGTGCATTGCATTTAATACAGGAAATTAATTTTTTTTTTTAAATGCTAACTGTTCAACTGTTAGGCTAATAAACCTGTCTATACTTTCCATAGGTACATGTTAGGTTGGTGACTGAATCCACAAACCGAAATCAAGAAATAAAAAATCCATAAATGAAAAATTCAAATTGTGGCAAAATTCCAAACTGTATTTAAAGAAATATATTGCCATTAAAAGTAATATATTTCCCTTTTCCGGAATATTCCGGAATATTCTGGAAAAGGGCATAATTATCAGTTTGTTAGCCCTTGTGGATTTTTTTTTTTGCAAAAGTCATTATGGATTTTGTTTTTTGTAGATTTATTCACCAACCCGTACATGTTGAAAAAGTTCAAATTATATTCTTATTATTTGAATTGATCTAAATGAATTCCACACACAATTTAAACATGCGGTACTGATACGCGCTATAATACGTAGCAAACTCTTGTATTTTCCATAGATACAATTCTATTAAAGATATATAATTATTAATTATTGATGAAAATTTTTGAAGTTCAGAGCAAAGAGAAATAATTAAGTATTGTAGTTCCAATAAGATGGAGCCACAGCTAACATAGCCAACCATGGCTCCTCTCCGTGATATTTTTGGCTTTCGAAAAATAAATCATTATTCTGATTTTAACTAGCAACCGCTCTTACCGAATTTTTTTTTTTGGGGTACTCAAAAGGTAAGCTTTATATGAAAGTTTCCTACAGTTTCTAAGGTCAATATCCGAAAAGAAGTAAGGACGTTAGTAAAGTTATGGAAAATGCTCTGGAAAAACTACATCAGGTCAAAGCAAACAATAAGCAACAATCAAACCTTTGTTTTCTAAATGAGGGGAAAACCTTCTAAAGATTGCTGAAAAACTATAACACCAAATAGTGCAAGATATCTACTCACAAGAAACACTTTCCCTCACAATTCTAGTACTGATAGAAGAATTTAATGATTTGAATCTCAAATTATTTCCCATATGTTATTAATTTTATTTTAAACAGGATTTACCGTTTTTTTTCATTCAGTACAAAAATGTCCTTAACTTTACTTTAATTACTAACTTTAATTTCAGCATCAAATTTTTAAACAGTTAGCTGCAATACTGAAATATAAGTGGTCAACCTCTTATATTTTCTGTTGCTATATTATATGTTAAATCTTATAAAAGTTACAATTTATTTTCAATCAACTTTTTTGCAGCAGTTTGTTATCATATAAGATGGTAGTTACGTATTGTATATGAAAAAATATAGGACAAATATAAAGTAGATCAATATAATACACAATATTCGTCCATTCAATAGATTTTTAAATGAAAGCACAATCTTGACATATTTTTGTTGTTAAATAGAATTATTATTTCAAGGCTATTTAATATTGAATTTAATTTAAAAAAAAACAAATAATAATCTTAATATTCTAATATTTATAATAGAAAATAAGTTTTTATTTTATTATCTCTAATGTATTTCATTCTAAATAAAAAATAAAAATAAATACTTTAGTTCTTGAAAATAAGTAAATCCTTCCATTTTATTAGTCTACATAGTTTATGCACTTATTGCAAAAGCACTTTAAAAACATTTTAGGTACTTTTTTTTTTAGAACCAACCAAAAAAACAAAAACAATAAAAGAGGAAAAAACAGAACTTCAAAGTCTGAATATTTTGAATCTTTTAGATACATTTCTTATGAAAAAAATTTTTTTACAATTTTTTTCTTTTTTTGGTTTTTATGCATTCCAAAAATTTTTAAATTTAAAATGCAAACGATATCAAATTTTCATTTTATTTTTATTTTATTCGAAATTCAATTTAAAAGTAAATAAAAACTTAGAGTAAATAAAAACTTTCTAATTTTTTATTATATCTTTATATACGTAAAATTAAATGTTAATGTTTTATTTTACTTAAAAGCATATACAAAACTTAAACATAAGTAATCAGGAGCATATTTGGTTAAAATTTTTTATGAAAATAGGGACTTCCATTCAAAAGTTACATAACTCATGAAATCGAAATTTTAAAAAGAAGGGATTTAAACATGATACTCAAGTTAATCATCAATTAAGGTTGTTAATATTATATAATTGTGTAATTAAAATTTTCGAAGATGGCGTTGGAGTTCAAAATCTAATAATGACTCTTATATTATAACATAATCAAAATTGATTTTTATTACACAATCACTGCATAGCATCCCAATCACTGCATAGCATCCAAATTACTGCATTAATTGCATAGTAAACAGTAGAGCTGCATCAGTTCAATTGATTTAAATTGAGGCTTAGCTCTTATCAAGACATCACACTGATTTTATACTTTGTCGATATTTAAATTATTTTAACTGGATCATTTTGGTTAAATCATCTAACTTTTATACCTGGATGCACCTAACATAATTAAATATATTGTAAATAAATCAATGATTTAAATATTAGACTGAAAATTGCAAAAGTTTTTAAATATTTATTTCAATGATTTAATAAAAATTTTACAAAAATTTCAACTAATGTGCGACTTAACCTTGAGAAAATTGAATTAAACATACCCCTTGAAAAAATTATATTAAACCTATCCTTGATTTATTTTTCAATTCAATTTTTATATTTTTATGTCCTGTAATTTTTCTAATATTTAAATCTCTTTATTTACCCTAATATCACTTATATACGTATGTATCATATAAGTGTGCATTTATTAAATCCTTTTTACCTGATTTTCAAGAAATTCAACTGTAAAAAATTTAAAAAAAGCTGATAAAAATAAATGAGCAATAAAGGTTATAGAGTTATTTTTTATTCGTTTTTTTCTTCTTCTTTTTCTTGTCCTTCAAGAACGGTTTTATCAAAAGAATCTGTTAGAATTTGAACTGACCGAATATTTATTAACAGTTCCCATTATAACATATAAAATAAAAATTGCATATCCAGCATTGAAATTTAGTAATATTATGATAGAATACAAAACTTACATTACCCATTCAAAAAACGAAGCCAGGATTCAAAGTATTTTACGTTAGTAAATGAATGGAATATAATATTTGAAATTGCATACTTTTAGGCAATCATTTTCAGTTAGTCTTGAAACAATTTATGGCTAATGTATACACATATTTGTTCAAATTTAATAATATTATGATAGAATGCAAAACTAACATTGCCCCTTCAAAAACCGAAGCCAGGATTCAAAAAATTCTATCTAACTAAATGAAAGGAATATATTATAGAAAATTGCATACTTTTAGGCAACTATATGAAATTTATGTAAAAGAATATTAAATTAAATCTTAATATATGTTTAAATTTAATTCATCATTCGACCTTTATAGTCGAAATCATAACAGTTAAGGCCACTACAATCGTAATAACGGTGAAATAACTGTTATACTTACCTGAAAAATATTTTATATGAATTAGAATTTTATATTAACTTTTATTTTTTTTAAATATTTATTTTTTTTTTTGCTTTTTTTTGCTGTTTTGCTTAAAATTATTTAAAATAAAAGCTATTTTAAATTGAAATTTTTTACTTTAGATTGTTATTATACGACAACCAATATCATTTAGCTGTTTTTTAAATCTATGATTATGTTCTTAGATATTGCAAAGTAAGTAAAAGAACATAATATAATATTTTTTCATGCAAAATTTGAATAGATCATATAAGCATATACTCGTTTTAGATTGATTTATTTTTATCAAAAAGGTTTTATTATAAGGTTTTCATTAGTGAAACCTTTTCTTAATAGTATGCATTTTTTACCTTGAAAGCAATGAGATAAAGTCAAGCAATAGTGCCAATTATACTATTAAGAATCCCAACCGAACCGAATTGTTTTTGTGCGATTTAGGAGCTCTTTTTGTTTTTCAGTTATCGTGCGAAAAGGCGGACGGCCACATATGCCTAAATTAACTTACTTTTCGATTCTGATACGATCTATACACTTGAAACTGTACTTATCTCATGTTCTATACAAACATAATGGAAAACCTAGTATTTTTTCTTTTTTTTTTTTGTGAGGGAATGAAACTCTCGAAAGCCACCCATTGAAACTGTGCGGTAATTCTTTAGATAGTGTGCGACTTTAACTCACCAAAACCACACCATATTTGAGCCAAACTTAAGGAAGATACATCCTATGATACAAATGAACAGTTGGGGTACAGGGATGGGAAAATGGGAGGATTTAGGGGAAGTTATTTGGGTATTTAGGGTTATGAGGCGTAGGGAAAATTTGGAGAGATATTGAGGAGAAAAAAATTAATACTCTTCTTCTTTAGTCGTACACATACGAATTACGAACTATAAAAACTACTTTCGCAGGGGTATAAAAAAATTGAGAGGTATAGTTAGGTACCCAATTTTTTAATATTACGTAATTACGACAATGAAATCAAATCTATTGAAATTTATTTACAATCCAAGTAAGTCAAACCTTACAAATTACAAATAAGGACCTTTAAATGTTAGCCTTATTTGTAAGTCAGCTCATCTAAATGCTATATAATAATTTTTAAAATTCGAAGTTATGAACTTTTACCAAACGTATATGATACCAATATATGTTGTTACAACATAAGTACACCTAGAATATTCCAGGTCAGAAGATAAATTATTCTCTTATATTTCTAAATATTTGTTTTTTATTATTTTGTGTTTTTTTCTTAAATATTTTTTTTTAAAAACCACTAAAAAATATAAAAATAAAAAAAAAAACAGAAAATGTCAACCTTAATCCACTAAAAAACATAATTTCCAAAAATATTTGTGAAATGGAAACCCATCATTTTTTTTTTATCTTTTATCCATCGTACCAAATTTTCATATCAGGTTAATAATCTTTTAAAATAAATTTTTTTTTTGAATATTTAATTCAAGGTAATGAGATCTTTAGCTTTTAGCTTAATTTTAGAAGAGAATTTGAGTTTAAAATGTTGTATTTTTGTATTTTGCATTTTAATAATATGAAAATAAATTTTGTTTTTCATTTTATTTCAATTTTCCTAATTTTAAAAATTAAAACTTTATATTCTACACATTTGCGAAATTTATATTCGACAGTGAATGGAATGAGTTTCAATTTACCATGAAATATTTTAAGTAACTGAAATTTCTAAAAATTATTAAAATTTTGAAAATTGTGTTTAATTTTAGTTAAACTTTTTACATTAATCAAATATCAACTTTTTGTTATTAATAAAAGTAAGAGTAAGTAACTAGGATTAGTTTTTAAGTTCCAACCACTATATCTTTATTAACTAGTTGAGAACTGGTGATAAAAATAATAATAAACAGGAGCCGCGAAGCACTCAAAACCCCAGTGCGTTTAGCACTTAAATCATTATTCATATTACAAATATTTGAGCCGCAGCCATGAAGTTTTTGACCAAATAAGCCGATTAAAATATATTCGAGGAATTTTCAAAGTCTAAAGACTATTAATTAAAAAAAAAAAAATAATTGTAGCCGCAACCGGCAATTTTGTGACCGAATAAGTCAAATGATTATTTATATTTAAAAAAAAAAATATTTTGAGCTGCGACTGGCCATTTTGTGGCCACATAACCCAACTAATATATATTCATAAAACAATAATTGAGGTGCGACCGGCAATGTTGCGACTAAATAAGCCGATTAATAATATTGAATATGATTTTTACATTAAAATATTTGCTAAAATTAAAATTAAGCAGTGAATGGTCACTATCCATCTCTAAATAAAACATTTTCTGAGCCAAAGTATAGATGATGGTGTTTTTAAAAGTAAAACTTTGCGCTACCTTAGAAAAAATAGGAAGAAAAAATCATCATACTATCAAAGACCTCTTAAATAAAATAATACTGAAGACTTTACCATTTTAGTTTACTTTATGTTTTCTTTTTTTTTTCTTGTAATTTCAATGCAACTTTGATAATTAGGACCAAGTTATTTCAAAGTCACATTTGTTTAAAAGAAGTAGGAATACCTAATTGAAAAACGTCCCATTTAAAAGCTATTTTGGGAGGTCAGAATAAGCATTTTAATTTTTACAAAATTAAAATTGTCACATCATAATTTAATAGGAACCGGGAAACTAATGTGATATCAGAAAATTTAAAAAGGAAATTCTCCATGAACGAATTATATTTACAATTTAATGAAAGCGTATATTTCGTAACTAATAATTTTATCAATATTTATAATATAAAAAATTTAAAATATATTTTATTATATTTTATTTTAAAACTCAGTAAAATTCGTCGTCTCTGTCATATTTTTTATACCCGTATGACTATATAGGCAAAGGGTATAATAAATTTGCCATTACGTTTGTAACGCAGAGAAGGAGGGGGGGTAGATATAGACTCAAGTGTATGGATCGGATCAGAATCGAAAAAAAAAATCGATTTAGCTATGTATGTCCGTCCGTCCGTCCGTCTGTCCGTCCGTCCGTCTGTCCGTCCGTCCGTCCGTCCGTCCGTCCGCACGATAACTCAAAAACTAAATGAGCTAGGATCTTGAAATTTTCGCAAATTCGTTTTTTTGCAATAGCCGTCATCGCTATTTAAATCCAGCCATTTTGGTCCATGGGTTCGGGTGGCTGCCATACAACTTCTTTTTTTATATGAGTATTTCTTTGTACCTATTACAGCTACGTGTCTGAAATTTTGGCAAAAGTAGTTTAGTTCAATGGCCAAAGTTTCTGCAAAATTTGGTTGGTCTGTTGCAGTGAGTTCGAGTAGCTGCCATACAACTCCTTCTTTTATATGAGCATTACTCTATACCTATTAAAGCAGGGTGTCTGAAATTTTGCCCAAAATAGTTTAGTGTAATGGCCAAAGTTACTGCAAAATTTGGTTGGTCTACTGCAAAGGGTTCGAGTAGCTGCCATACAACTTCTTATTTTATATGAGCATTACTCTATACCTATTGAAGTTGGGTGTCTGAAATTTTGCCAAAAATAGTTTAGTGTAATGGCCAAAGTTACTGCAAAATTTGGTTGGTCTACTGCAGAGGGTTCGAGTAGCTGCCATACAACTTCTTCTTTTATATGAGCATTATATTTCACCTAATAAAGCTGGTATGTTTGAAATTTTGCCAAAAGTAATTAATGTTTATAATAATAATAATATAATGTTTATATAACGGTCATACGGGTATCCCAGAGTTGACACAGTCTACTCTACTACACTCTTCCTCGTTTTTATCATAAATTCATTTTCTATTAATAACTTTCATATTTTTATTAAAAACTTTATTAAGTATCATAAAAATAGCAATCAAAATTATGCCTACAAATCAAAAAAAATCATACCAAAAAATGTCCCAAAGCAGACCTTTTTATTTGTATCTAAAAAACCCTTCAAGTTAATTTCTAAACTCAAAAAAGAGCGAAGTAATCAATATGAGAAATGACGAATATTCTACATATTATATAGAACTTATAAAAATAATATTTGTAATATTTGTAAACTCAAAAAAATCCATAGTCGCATCTAAATATATCATATTATGTATATATATTATATATATACATAAAATTTATAAATATATATATATATATATATATATAAAATATAAAATTGAACATAAAATCTCTTGTCAAAAAATTAAAAAAAAGTTTATTACTTCATTTTTATATAACTGTTAAAATTACAAGTTGATAATAATTCCAAATGTATCAATGGTATAAAGGTATTGTGAAGCCTTCTTTGACATATTTTTGGTCATTTTGGGAAAACACTGAAAAATAAAACAGTTAAAATTATTTTATTTTATATTTTTGTAACCGTTATGTAAATAATTCATTCTAATATTATTTATTGTGATTTTGTATTATGCATACATATAATGAGAAGTATGGAAATATTGTCAAAAACTAAAATCTAATGACTTCAAATTTCAAATTTTTTTGTGTAATCATTTATTTACTATTTTTTTGAAAAGTTTTTAAAAATGTTCTCGTCCTAAATCTTATTAAAAATAGATAGAAATTTTGGAACCGTCTTCTAAAAAATTCTAATTCAACAAAGAATCCTAGCATAAAATCTACTCCAGCTGATCTCAAACCTTCAAAGTTGAATAATCCTTACGTAGTTTTTGTATTAAAAATAAAAATAATTTTGGAACCGTCTTCTAATAAATCCTAATTCAACAAAGAATCCTAGCATAAAATCTACCCCAGCTGCTCTCAAGCCTTCAAAGTTGAATTCCTCAAAGTTGAATAATCCTTACGTAATTTTTGTATTAAAAATAAAAGTAATAACTTGGGAATTAACTTTAATTTCATTAAAAAAATGCTTTAAACTAGTTTAAAATTGATTTGAAATCTTTCAACAAGGATTTATTGAGTTTCTGACCTAATATTGCTTCATAAATTTAAATTCACAAAAGTAATAATCCGATAACTATAGGATTTCCACAATAATAATCGATTACAGTGCGCAAGTTATTTCAAGTTTATTTCATGTTCCTCTGAAACACAAAGAATGTGAAGGAAACATGTAAACCATAATTTGATTGACAAGTGACTGTATCAAAATTTTCCATAATGGGATCATCCTAGACATTTCAACAAACAATAAAGTTTTTTAAAATAATTCCAAAAGTGCCTTCCAGTGCGCATTTAATTGGTGTGTTAAATTAACTATAAAAATGTGAACTTTTACTTTCGCGAATCTCTAATGATATTAATTAAATTAATTTAATATTATTAAATTTTATTAAAAATTTACGAAAAGACTAAATATTAAAATCAACTAGAGTCCATAAACTAAAGTTTAAGAAAGTTACGTTTCCAAACGTCTCGAATCAATTACCTTAAGCTTTTAAGAACTTTCAGTACTTATTTGATTACTTTGTTTTAATAATAGTTCTATTCGTTCATATTTTGGATATGGAAGCAGTAAGAAATAACCAAAATTTAACATAAGACAAAACAGTACAGTAATTAAGATTTAAAATTAAAAATTTTTAATTTATTTGTTGTTTTAATTTTTGCAAAAGTCTCACTTAAATAATTTCCAATTTTTTTTTTCAAAATAATTCCTATCAACATTTTTAACATTTTTTAGTTAAAAAGTTATTTCTATAACCACTCTGGTATGTTTTTGTACTTCCTACGACATTTTTGATTTTTTTACCTGTCTTTTGATTTTATTGTTGTTATCAAAAAATTTTTTTTATTTCAATTATTTTTGTTTTATTTTCAAACATAAAACAAATAAAATTTTTATAATAAAATTTTATCATAAAATAAAATATAAAATAATAAAATTCTTTTTTTAGTACCTATTTACACTTAACTTTATAAATTTGTAAAGTCAATAATAGGGTATTGCAATTTTTAAATGATTACAAGTACTATTCTATTTCCCAATAAATGAATAACTTCTTGTAATTTACAATTTGATGGATTTTGTTTCCGTTTTTTCCACTTTATTACACCTTCTTTTGGGATTTCGATTGGAGGCGAGGTGAAACTTATACAAACTGAATTTCGAGGAGCAGGGAGGTTACGGGAAACTGATGAAGAATTGAATTGATTGGTTTGAAGCTTATATGATTTCATAAAAATTTGATATGTTCGGAATTTATTTAAATTTTTTAAAGTTTTGAATTCTGTAAATAATATAAGAAAGAAAACCCTGGAGTTTGAATTAAAATGAGAACTTGCTCAAACTGCAAGCACTTATTTAAATGTTATTAACCGCATCATTGTTTTGTTAACTAAAACTTATTCTTTGTTAAAAAGACTTCAATAGAAAGTGATTGATTTTCCACTTCCGATTTTTGAATTATATTATAGACTAAACGACCTCCTATAACTTTATGTAAAGCAATCCAAACTTAACAATATAAATTTATAATACTATCAAAGGAATAAGAAGTGTGTTGTAATTGGTAATACTTAAACTTTTTAGTTAAATCAGGACACCTGAGAAGTTGTAATTATATCTTATAAAAGTCTTAAAAAATTTTTCTAAAAAACTTAAACTAGATTTACTGTTTAACATTTACGCGAACGCAAACAACATATTTCTTTATAATTAAACATTTTTTTATAATTAAAATATGTGACTTGCCTAAGGTTATAATCCAATTTGTACTAAGTTGTGCAATTGAAGGATACTATAATTCCTTTAAATAATTTTATATAAAACAAATATGTATTTAGTTTCTTTTATTTTTTTTTTGTGATAATAATACAAGCAAGAAACTTGTTTTTAAGCTAGTTAAACTAGTTTAATTTCTGCTGTGAGTTATAAGTTTGAATCAAAAATTTTATTTATAAGCTAATAATAATTGTTCAAGTTAATTATGTTCTTCTTCTTCTTCTTCTTTAGCTTTACAGTCCTTGATGAACCTGAGCTTCCGCTATAATTCTCTTCCATACATCCCGATCTTGTGCAACTCTCTTCCAATTTCTAATTCGTAAAATCCTTAAGTCACCTTCAACGGCGTCTAGCCATCTTTTTTTTGGTCTGCCTCTACCTCAGCACCCTGCATTTGGTGGAGAAACACTCTTTTTGTTGTTGTGTTATCCGGCATTCTTATAACATGTCCTATCCATCTTAACCTTTGCGCTTTTATGAATCTTATTATGGTTCTATGTTCAGTCAATTGTTCAAGCTCGAAGTTAATTATGTTGGTGTTTCTAAATTTGAAGTTTTTTAAAAGATGTGTGTGAAATAAAACTCATAAATTAAAGTACAGAGTGTGACATCGGGCCAAGTACAATATTCCAAAAAAAAAACCGCGAAAAATTAATCTTCAAAATCCACAAAAAATATTCCCAAAAACACAGTCACCAGAAGTAAAACTCTTAAAGACATTATTCCCAAAGACAAAATTCCCAAAAAAGTTCCCAAGCCTTTTACAGCTTGGATATTTGAAGACCAAGCCAGTTAACAAACTTAAACTAAAATTCTTTTAATATTTTGATTATGTTTTTAATACAACAGTGGACAACTAAAGTATAAATCCGTTTATTACTACTTAAAGGTTAGTCGTTAAATTAAACCAAACTGGCTTATGAATTGTTGAGTGGTGTGTTTGAAGATTCATTTCATGGGAAAAACTTAATAACCTCTTAAACTTAACCAAATAATTTTTAATGGAAACTAATAATAACATAATATACTATTAGGTACCGATTACTTCCCAAGAAATATATGAAAATATCTTTTAAAAGCCTCTTAAATGAATATCCATTTCATGGGTGGCTATTATTTCGAATAGAAAGCCATTGACTTAATAATTACCTGCTCATTGAACTTTAATAACATTTAAATTTCGAAAATTAATGAAAAAAGAAATATCGTTGATGTAAAAATAATATTATAATAATGGCTAAAAGTTCTCTGAACCATTCAAGACTAAAGATAATAATGATGAGTAACAGCATTTAAGTTAAAAAAAGAAAATAATATTCTTATAAAAGAATTTTTATATAATAGAATTTTTCAAAAATAAAAACAAAGTTTTTCTGAATTTTGACACAAAAATGAAAATAATACACTTTTTTATATTTATTTTGTTTTTCTTTTTTTACTTTTTTTTTTACCTTTCAGGCATACAGCAACAATCATATTATTATTTTTTATTTTTCTTATTTTTTTAGTACATTTTTAAAATATTTTGAAAAAAAATTTGCCTTTATAGTTTCATTCTGTCCGTTCATCTGGGCGGACATACTGTATTTTTGCAAAACTTTTAAACCATTTGAAACAAAAAAAAGAAATTAATTTAACTACGACTTGATATTGCAAAAAAAAATTTTTTCATGGAAGAACTTCTTTTATGGCCCACCGGTTACGGGTTCTGTAGCTTCGAATAAGCCCTTTTTTGAACCAAATATTGAACAAGTCCTATATTTAAATGATCTTAACAAAAGTTCTATTAAGAGGGTAATCTGGAAACGTCAAGTTAAAACTGAACTCAAAAGAAATAAGCACTTCAATTTACCGTTATGTAAAATTAATTTTTTGCAAAATCCTTCACCCCTTATATCTTCTTAACAGTTTGAGCCAGGAACTTAAAGTTTTGCGAAAATTTAGATCTTAAATTGAGTATGAGTTTTTTAGGCATGAATTTTTAGTATCTATACCGTCGTTTAGGAGTTGTTCAGTCATGATAAATCTAAATATGATTCTTGTAAAATTTTATTATCGAATATTAGAAATAGAGATAACTTGCACGGTCTGCGCTGTTAACATTAACAGCTGTTCTTAATAATGAAGGATTTGTGTCAATTGATTTTTTTACAATTTTTCTTATAAAATAAATTTCTTAAAATTATTATGAACTTTATTTCATTACACACACTTTTTACCCAAAACTTATTATGGAAATTTTTTAATTTTGAAAATGTGCTCTTTTAAAAACCCATGGTATTTTTCAGTACTTGTTTTCATTTTATTTGAAACAGTAATAAAACATAAAAATTTTATTTTTAATTTTATTTCATTTTTTTTTTATCATTTTTTTCATAAAAAAATAAAAGGCGTAAAATATTATATTTTCATATCATTTTCTTCTGTTCCTCTTCAATTTTTGTTTTGTTTCTGGTTTGTTTTTTTTTTTTAAGGTTAAAAATATGTCATAATAATGACATTACTTAAATTAATTGCTTTTTTGATTGACATTTTCATTATAATTATTTTTTACAGGTCGAGTGGGTAAATAAAATTTTTACAAACTCATAAGAAATTATTAGTTTGCTACTTTTATACAATTAAAAAATTTTTTCATGAATAAAAATAATAATAAAAAAAAAAAAACAAGAAATAGAAATAAAATAAACCAAAAAAACCAAAATTACCGCATCAGCAAAAACAAAAAGAGGAAAAAAAAAAAAAAACAAATAAATAAAAATAAAATAGAAACAAAAAATTAATAGAAAATAAATCAAATAAATTTTATAGAAAATTATGAAAATTTTTAATTTCCGGAACAAAAGAATATTTAACAAAAATTAAAAAACAAAAATAAATCAACAAAAATCAAAGAAAATGCCAACAAATGTAAAGAAGGTAACAAAATAGATATTAATAGTCTAATAATAAGAAAATCTACGTAGGTGTAAAAGATAAAGAGTTGATGTGAGACCCACTTTAACTTCTCATTTAAAACTTTATACAATTGTAGAGCTTCATTTTTGAGGTTGTAAGTATCGCACTGTACACTTTCAACTCACTTTCTTTTCTAATTATAATAGCCAAAATCATTTCAAACTTTAGTTTAGGGGATGCTAAATAATTTTATAGATGAAGCTTAACACTGCACAGAAAAGTGTCAAACTCTTTGTATAAATTTAAAGATTTTTCTTTGATATAAAAATACCATTAGCGAACTAAAACTTAGATAATTTACAGCAACAATCAATCTTCGAGATATTGCATTTGTGATTTCAAAAACTTAAGTCACAATGAGCAATTGGTTAAAAAAAAAACATTTCCAAAATCTCTCATCATTATGTATTATTTCTTTTAATTATTTAATTAACCAATTGAACAATGGCGTAGCGTTAAAGACGCCGCCTTTCATGTGAAAGGTCTCGGGTTCAAACCCCGGTCAGATCATATCTAAATTGTACATCGTAATAGTTATATCGTTAAAGTTTATATCGTAATATAAAATAACATTTAATAAAAATATATAAATAATTCTTGTGTAAGATTATAGATGGCACACAAAGTTAACATTTGTGCATTCATATTTCATAACCTTATACAATAGCTACAGCCGAGTAATCGACGGCTTAGTGAATATTATGATTAAAGAAACTGAAGCCTAGTTTAAAATAAACTTGGTGAATGCCCTATACTCATTAAAGGAATGGAAAAGGAATAAAAAAAAAAAAATTTAATTAACCAAATGTTGTTCCTTCCTTTTAACAATTACATGACAGCTGAAACTAGAAGACTTATAATATTATATTTTAGAATTACTATTTTCTTAATCCAGTCTTTATGATCAAATATATATTATATACCTTTTTTGTTTCTTTTTTACTTTGGTGGCATAGCGCTGCCAGAAAGCCACGTCTAAATTTGTTTTGGGCTGTTGATTTGACTTCTGCTCATGTTTTTCATTCTCTTCGTATTTATTTTTCTATCGTTTTTCTCAAAGTGTTTTTTTACACCTACGTAGATTTTCTTATTATTAGACTATTAATGTTTAATGGCTATTTGGCAATCTGTATTGGCTTCTTCTTATTTATATTTGAATAGGTTCTTGTTGCGATATTATCCACAATTCTTCATTAGTTAATTTCCGTGGCCAGAAGATATTCCATATAATGCGAAAACATTTGTGGATAAAAACCTGTAATTTTAATATATGGCAGTCGTTCATCACGTTTCACTACCATATAGAAGAGTTGATGCAGGAGTGAAATATTTTGGGTTGTCTTGGCTATTTGTGTTGATCTCCATCCATAGTCTGTTGAAAGTGGTTTCGCCAGGTTAAGCTTGTGTGTTATAACTTCACTTTTTTCGTTATTATGCTTCTCAGACAATTAAAATTCCCCATATCTTCAATTGGAGTCTCCAATTGCGCTGCTATTTATGTTAGTTGTATTTAGTCTCAACAATTCTTTTTTACTCATATTTATTTGAAGTCTCACTTCTCTTGCACATTCTTACTGTATATTGACTTTTTCTTCTAGGTGCTGATGAGTGTGATTAAATATATAATATTTTTATCATACCCTGCCATGTCTGAATATAAAAGACATTCTTACCTTCTTGCCACATTCTTCATGATGGGAAACTGTAAATAAATAAATTAATATATAATTTGGCCATATAGTATTCTAAATTATTTCAACTAATTAAAGTAATATTACCTTTACGTATAAGAAAAAAAACTTGATGGTTAACAATTTCTAGTTGGTCGTATTCATCTTTTATTAAGAAGAGGTAATTATGCCGAAGGTGTTGATGTTGAAGCCGCAATATATTTTGCAGCTTTTATGGAATATTTAGCTGCTGCAGTTCTTAAATTGGCTGGTAATTCTGCTAGAGATAACAAAAAAGCAAGAATTATTCCAAGACATTTACAATCGGTAATTCGCAATGATGAAGAATTGAACAAATTATTATCTGGTGTTACAATAGCTAAAGGCGGTGTTCAATATTCAAGCTATTCGGTAACAAATATTCAAGCTATTCGTTTTTCAAAGAAAACCGAGAAAAAGGTATTGTCCTTAATCCTTCTTACATAGTAGCAGTTTAGATATATTGCAACTTTTATAAAATATTTTTTTCAACCGGGGAATTGATTTTTAATTAACAAGTAGTCCCCAGTCAATGCTTTTGAATTTTTATTGAATTATTTTTAACTAAACACTATTTAATGGAAATTTTTGATTCTAGAATCTGGTGATCACAAATTAAATATTTTCTTAAACATTTACCGTCACCAAGATCTATCGAAACCATATCCAAGACGCATCCAAGACACATCCAAGACACATTCAATTCAAACGAGGAAGAGTGTGGTAGAGTAAACTGTGTCAACTCTGTGATACTTGTATGACCGTTATATAAACACTATATCATTTATAAACATTAATTACTTTTGGCAAAATTTCAAACATAAAGCTTTATTAGGTGTAGTGTAATGCTCATATAAAAGAAGGAGTTGTCTGGCAGCTACTCGAACCCTCTGCAGTAAACCAAACAAATTTTGCAGTAACTTTGGCCATTACACTAAACTATTTTTGGCAAAATTTCAGACACCCAGCTTCATTAGGTGCAGTTTAATGCTCATATAATAGAAGGAATTGAAACTTTGGCCATGAAACTAAACTACTTTTGCCAAAATTTCAGACACGCAGCTGTTATAGGTACAGAGTAATACTCATATCAGCTACCCGAACCCATGGACCAAAAAGGCTGGATTTAAAAAGCGATGACGGCTATTGCAAAAAAAACGAAATTGTGAAAATTTCAAGATCCTAGCTCCTTTAGTTTTTGTGTTATCGTCCGAACGGACGGACGGACATACATAGCTAAATCGATTTATTTTTCGATTCTGATCCAATCCATACACTTGAGTCTATATCTACTTCCCCCCTACTTCTCTGCGTCAAAAACGTAATGGTAAATTTATTATACCCTTTGACTATATAGTCATACGGGTATAAAAATATATCTTTATATTTGTTAAAGCCAATTAAAGAATTTTATTGATTTATTGAAAACAGTTTTATATACTAAAATTTTATGTACAACAAATTTTATGTATATAAGTCTATATATATACCCACTATGTAAAAATTGTGAATAATTTTAGAAAATTAATCTAGAAAAAACAACAAAAAATACATAAAAAACAAAAAAATCTAATAAATTAATTTGAAAATAAATTCCAACATTTAAAATATATCCTTCCTCAAAAACAAAATGGAGAATTTATCCTTCAAAATAAATTCATTTTACTTAAATAATATTATAGAACAAATATAATCCAGATATTATAATGGACTTTTCAGTAAAATAATTACAAAATATTTTCATTTCGTTTATTTTGTTTTTTTGGAACTATCCTCACGTATCCTGCGTAAGGATCCTTCAATGATATAATATTCATCAGTTTCTTTCTTTTTTAAACAATTTAAATTATATATTAATTGTATATACACACAACTACAAAAAAAATGTAATTACATAAATAAATTTCTTAAAATGAGCATTAATTTTAGAAAATCCTGAAGGATACGAAATTAATACGAAAACAAAAACAAGAAAAACAAGAAAAGAATAAAATATTGAGAAAAATGTTAATAAAATTCTCTAGCAGAAATGAATTCCTATCTTGTAAAATTTATTAAATACATTTTTTACTTAAGAAAATTTTTAATTTTTTTTTTTATCATAAATTCAGACCCTTTTACATGAAAACTCAGACCCTATAATTGAAGATTATCATTGAACTTTAAAAATAAAGAAAATAATTCCTTTTAAATAATATGTATTTTCATTTTAATTTCCTTAATTTTCATTTTCCTTGTTCTTTTTTTTTCAGTAGGGGTATAATTTTTGGACAGTAGCCATTAGCGTTTTTTAATAAAATTGAATATTAAATGAATTTATACAATTGTTTTCCTTTTCACCGTATCGGATTTTATCAAGATAATTGCCAACTCAATACTTCCATAATTTCATCTTTAAAGTTTTTGCAATTGTTTTAAAATTGAAAAATGGAGTTTTCAGAACAGCAATGCAGTGGGAAGAAACTGAAGGCAATACAATCTCTGCGAATTACTAAGAAATTAAATAAACTATAAGGAATGCCTCAAGATCCACCACAGCAATTGGAGATGAATTACATAGCAAACGATTGATGTGGTATATCTTGAATGCAATATTCTCAGTAAAGATTTTTATGCATATTGTTATGTATGCCGAAAACTTAACGAAAGTTTTTAATTAATAATTACTTGAGAAATTTATTTAAATCACCAGATTAACCATTATCATAAAATACAGGGTGGCGCAAAGCGACCGATATGGTTTGAAGGTTTAATAACTTTTTTATTTATTTGTTAATTATTATTATTTTTTTGTTATACAGTATATTAACGGAAAATATTTTTAGCTTTAGTAGAAAAATTTTATCCCGCAAGTGGTGACCATTTTCGGCTTCGCACATTCGTGCTCTTTCCGATACATTTTCCATAACTTTTCGTAATTTTTTATCGCTGTCCTGTTGTGTACTGTTCCATTTCCAATTCCCCAAGTTTTCTTCACACAATTCTGAAATAAAAATAAAAAATATAAATAAATTTAAAAAGTTATTAAACATTCAAACCATATCGGTAATTTTTTAACAGATTGCCGAGCTTATGAACGCAACAATTAACTATTCTTTGAGAGGTTTTACCGTTACCTTAGTATCTTTAGCTTTAAATGAACTTTCAAATCTCCCATACTAATTAATATGTACAGAATATACACAATATAATACTTCTCTCCTTTTTTGCTTATTCTTTTAAGTGGTAACTGTACTCAATATTACCATAGGTATCATGGAACAGAACGTCATATTATATTCGTGTTATTAGAATTGATCTTAATGAATTTCACATACAATTGATATACATTGATATACAACATGATATAGTACTAGGTCTCAATAACATGTAGAAACGTCTTAAATTTTCAATATCTTACGGTTTCCTTTACATTAATCTTACGGTTCACACAATATCCACAGCTAAATTAAAATTCATTAAAAGTTTTAAAATTAGTATTGTCTCTAAACAAAATATTTCAAAATTACTTTTGAGACCTTCGATTGGTCATGTTAATATTTTCTTAAAGCATCATTAAAAGAACAAAATTTCTTAATTTAAAAATTAAAATTAGTAGCTTGCATTTACTTTCAACCGATTTTAAAATTAAAATTAAAAAAAACACATAAGAAACTCCCAATGCCAACAAAAACAAAATATTTAAAAAAATTCTTAAATTAAAAAATACCTATACATAATGCTTTTTAGCACATTTTCAAAAATTTTTGTAAAAATGTGCCTATATAGTTTCACTTTGTCCGTCCGTCCGTCCGTCTGTCTGTCCGTCTGTCTGTCCGTATGTTTACAAAAACTTTTACATCGTTTGAAATATAGAAAAGAAATTGTAACCACGAGTCGGTATTACAAAAAAAATAATTTCGTAGAAAAATTTTTTTCTGTTGCCCCACCTGTTAGCGAGCTGCAGCCCCCCAAAGTTGGGAAATCCCTATATTCAAATTGTTATAACAAGAGTTCTATTAGGTGTATTTTCAATCTGAAAACGGCAAACGATAGCTGGTTTTATAAATTTTATAAATTTTTACAAGGCAAATGTTTAGGGTTGCCATACGGTACTAAACTTTACCATTCTGCAAAACTAAATTTTTGCTAAATTTTTGGCTCCACATATCTTTTAAACAGTTCAAGCTAGGGTCTTGCAATTTTGGGAGTAGTTAGATCCTCTGAAATAAGTAGAAGTCGGTTAACAAATTTTTTTTGTCACGTCCCTTGTTTTGCAGCTATAAGGGCTCGAAAATTGAAATTTTGCTATTTTTAAACACCTGTAACTTGAATAGCTGTCCAAATTTTTTTTTAGTAATATACAAAATTCAAAGTTCTATAATTATATTTCAACATGTGTCAAAGGTTTTTCTTAATTTTGAAGGGTGACGAAGCTACAGCCCCTGCAAATTCCAAAAAAGCCCTATATTTAAATTGATATAACAGAGTTCTGATAGGTTTATTTTCAATCGAAAAACGGTTGGAGAGAGCTGCTTTTATATACTTTACAAAAATACTTTGTTTAAATGTTTAGGGTTGCCATACGGTACTAAAATTTACCACTGTGCAAAACTCAATTTTTCCAAATTTTTGGCCCCACATATCTTTTAAACGGTTCAAGCTAGGGTCTTGAAATTAGATAGATAGGAGAAGTTAGATCCTCAGAAATTAGTTGGAGTCGGTTAACAAAATTTTTTTGTCAAGCCCCATGTTCAGGAGCTATAACGGCTCGAAAATTGAAATTTTGCTATTTTTAAACACCTGTAACTTGAATACCTTTTTAAATATTTTTTCCATAATATACTAAATTTAAAGGTCTAACATTATATTTTAACATATGTTAAAGGTTTTTCTTAAATTTATAAGGGGTTCTTTAAATTGAAGAAAGTGTCTCTCAGTTTTAACCATTTTAATAGTAAAATTCTAAGAAAAATTCCAAATTTTGGTGGAATTCACAATTTAATTCCTAAAACCTAAAAAAGTTTGTGGGAAGGGGAGTAGTGAGGATTATATCCTTGAGAAATTTAGCAACCTTCCTCATAGAGGGGCTAATAGGGCTAAAAAATTAAAAATTTACTGTTTTTATAAGTAAGCAGTTACTTAGCCACTGACGTATATATTTCCTAAATTAAACATTAATATTGAAGCTTCAACATTATATTCGGATAAAATACTCACTATGAAACACTATATTATTTTGAAAATGTGCTTTTTTAAAAACCCTTGGTTTTTTTTCATCACTTGTTTACAACGCAATTAGAACATATTTTCTTTCTATCCCTTTTACTCATACTTATGATGAAGGCCTTTGGCTATCATTTCTTGTATATTATCTTATACTCAAACTTTGTATGTACATATTTAACATTTTACTTCTGTAAATTTTTAATGAAAAGAATTTTTAAATTTACTCAAAGTTATTTTTCTTTTTTTCTTTTTATTTTTTTTTTTTTTTTTTAGAAATTTTAAGTAAAATTTTTTTTCTCTTATTTATAATTGCCAAAAAAACAAAAAAAATTTAAAAATTTTCTTACAACAATTTTTTTAAAAAATTTACAAAAAAACTAAAATTGTGCAAAAATTTTGTACTTGAATGCTTAAAAAAAATTACGAACCAAAGAGAACAGAACATTTGATGCAATTTTGACTTGAAAATATTATTAAAAAAATAATGAAAAATATTTTGAAAAATTTCTATGATGTTTTTCGAGGCATCAAAAGCCAATTATTTTATAATTATTGAAGAAACACTATAGCTTCTACAATATGTATTCTATTTTTTGTACAGTTTTAACTTTTATAATGGAAATTAAGATTTTTTGAAAGATAGAAAACAATTAATAAATAAAAATTATCAAAATAAATGTATTTTTAAATAAGACTTGATTATACGGAATAACCTATTTAAATAATTAAAAGAATCATCTCTTTTAGTAGAAGTCTGGCCTGACCCTTTTGATTTTAGTACTTTTGCAATTAAAAAAAGTTTTTAACGCAAACATAAATGATTAAGGAAAATTGTCAACTCTAATAAAATTAATCCATTTCCGTCAAAACCTTCTTTATGATTCATTACCTAGCATAGAAATATCCTTATATGAAATCTCATCCTGTTGCGAATTGCTTCAATTGCTTTTTCGAACTAAAATTTGTTGTATTAGGCCTTGCTGCTTAAAAAATTGAGAAGAGGTTTTATTAGGCTTCCTAAAATGGTATTGCCTGTTTAACTGTAACCACATTCAAAACCCTTAGCGCACACGTTATCCCTGAAATAAGGTACTAATTTAATAATTCAATATACTTGAATACTTGTATACACCTAAAATATATTATTCTCACTCTCCATCACCTTATATTCTTAAGATTACTTAAATATTGCTTCACAAAATGTTGAATAAAAAATTGTCATTGCCAATTTTAATTCAATATAATGCAACATTTGGGTCAAATTGCTAATGAATTCAATTATTATTTCGTATCATTCCAAGGACCTTATAATTACATTCAAAGAATGGTTGAATAGATTTTGATTGCCATTGCATTATCAAAGTATTATTTGGCAATGATTTCAATTTAAAATGCCAGTTATTTGAGAAGACGATACCAATCAGACATTATTTAAATCAAATTGTTTTATATAAACGCTCTCTAAGGTTATTAGGAACAATGTTTTTTAGGGTCACTCTGTATAAAAAAAATCAATTTAATTCTACTTTTTATTTCAATTCAATTTAAATAAAAGAAAAAAAATTTTCCATGCAAAAGATATTGAAAATTAATTAAAATTTTTTTTTGTGTTTTTTCAAGGAAAAACAAAAAAACAGAAATATTTTAAAAGTTTAATTTGTCAAATAAATGTTTTTATTTGGACTTACAATTCTTTTAACAATACAATATGACAAAACAATTAAAATTCATTATCATTGTATTTAAAATTTATATTTTATTAGTTTTCAAGGTTTGATTTTTTTAAATCTTGAGTAAATTAAGGTCTGTTGGAATATAAAAGAATGTAGAAATAAATATAATATAAGCTTTTGTTATTTCATAATGTGGTTTGTATTGTAAAGTCAGCATGGTCTGTTAATTTTTCTTGTAAAGTCGGATTATTTTATATGGGTGACCCCCGAATCTCGTGGTCCGATTTAGCCCTTATGCGAAGTGTATCTTTATTTTGGAAAAACAGCATTCATACCAAATTTTATTAAAATCGGTTGAGATTTTGATGAATTATTTAAACTTAACATTCGTGAAACTTCTAGAATCTGTAGATTCCATCATACTAGAATCAATGTATGAAAGTTACTTTTCTTCAGTACTCACTAACAGTCTAAGTACCAAATTTAAACTCATTCCGATGGTAAGAACTCAAAATTAAAAATCGGTTGAGATTTTGATAAATTATAAGAACTTAACATTCCTGAAACTCTAGAATCACTAGATCCCATGATACTAGAATTAATGTATGAAAGCAACTATTCTAAGGTACCCATTAAAAGTTCATGTACCAAATTTAAACTTATTCCGATGGTTACTCGAGATTTCTCAAAAAGTTTCGCGAGCCTCTTAATCTCAATTTCTGATTTGGCTTATCCACGAACTTAGCCTTACCAGTGGCGAGCGAAGCACTCATACTAAATTTCATCAAAATCGATTAAAATTTAAGCGAGGTATTGTGCTCACAGATACACACTCCCATTCACACGAACCACTAAAATAATAGTAAGTAATTAACAAGCTTTTGCCAAAATTTTGAATCAGTTACTTCTGAGATGCATTACTCAATACTTATATAAATTTTTGGGTACGTGTTTTCCAGCTTCAAATTTAGTATTACTTTTAAAAATATTACAATTAAATACAACGTTGTCTTCCGACTATTTGAAACATTTTCTCCATACAAAAGAACCATTCGAGGAGCTTCAAATACTCTCCTAAAAACCAATTCAGACAAAATACAAGTACTGCACACATATATTAGTAAAAAAAAAATGGTTTTTATTATTTAAACGTTATTGAGCAAAAAAAAAAACAAACAAATTTTTATGAAAAAATTGAATGAAACAACAAAAAATCCAAAACTTCAAAATACCGTACAATTACTTTGTTTAAGGTGTACTTATTAATGTCAGTTCAAGTACTTTATACATATTTACATATGTATATGTATTATGTATGTATAAATGTGTAATAATATATGGTATAATAAAAAAGTTTCTCCATGAAGTTCAAAACATTTAAACAAAAAAAAAAAAACATATTTTATTTTTAAATACAATCAGTCAAGTGAATTTTCACTTTTCTTACCTTGTTGTTGTTGTTGTTTTTTCATATCCTGTCAAAAAATTTCAAGTGTAATGTCAAAAAACAAATTTTTATTTTTTAAATTTTAATAAATGGGAAAAGGAGAATGGATTCATATTTCTTATACTTATATTTTCTACCATTGTTGTTGTTGTTGTTGGTGTTGTTGTTTGTGTTGTTGGTGTTGTTGTTGCTTTTAATTTTGTATTATTTTGTAGTTGAAAAAATCTTTTCTTAATTTGCACACTACAAAAATTTTTGTTTATTAAACAAAAGACACGTGATTATTCTTGCATATCTTAATTCCTCTTTAAAAGAATGAGTTTATGCCAAGTGGAAAATTTTTTTTTATTATTCATTTAAATAAAAAAAATACAAAAATAAAAATTCAAAAAATTAAAGAATTGTACTGCTAGACCTAAACTTCAAAAGAGTTAAAGCTCAAAACAATTAAAATATTTTTCTAAAAAAACACAAAACTTTTTTTTTAATTCTCTTCAAATCATTAAAACTGGTATTTATTATACACTTAACATTACAATTTTTGATCAGTTCATTGACTTTTCTGGAATTTCATAATGAAGTGGGGGATACGTTTAGGTTCCTTCATTCTATTTTTAAGGAGTTATTGGAATTTTGTATTTTTACTTTAAGGGGCTTATACAAAACTTTTTGACTATTTCAAAGGTATTTACACGGCTTTAGAGGCTTAAGAGTGTCACATCTCCTAATTCTAGGAGTTTCTAATCATGGACCTAGCTAACCTAAGTTTTTGAAAAATTAAACCAAAATTATCTCAAATTATTATTATTATTATTTTGGTGTTTCTCATTAAATAAAAACAAAATTTTTACCGTTATTTTTTAAGTGGCAAAATCTTTGTACATCCCTTACTCCAACTAAAAATAATATATAAAAAGTTGTTTGTTTATGCATATGGTAGAATAAACTTTGCAGTTTTTACTGCAATTACTAAAAGACTTGCCAATGGCCAATTATTTTGTATTGTTGTATAAAAATTTAATACAATTGCAGGAAATGTAAAAGTGTTGAACGTAAAGGGAAAACACCATGAATCCAGTTTATCAAACTGAAATATTAAACTGGCGAACATAAGTCCTATCAATTTTTGAACTTTTAACTGTAGATCATCCATTTTTGCATATGATACCAAAGGGTTGGTGACTAAATCCACAAACCGAAATCCATAAATTCAAAATTCAAATTGTGACAAGACTACAAACTGTATTAAAAAAAATATATTGCGATTAGAAGTAATATATTGCCTTTTTCCGAGAATATTCTGGAAAAGGGCGTAATCATGTTTTTTATTCAGTAAGATAGCCCTTGTGGATTTTTATTTTTTGGCAAAAATCACCATGGATTTTGTTTTTTGTGGATTTAGTCACCAACCCGATTCCAAAATATCTTATATTTTCTGGAAGGTAAAATAGTACAAACTTTATTACTTACTCAAAGTAATCACGCATTCATAAGCAACAGATTTCTAACCAAAAAAGTGAATAGTGACTTTCAAAAAGAATAGTGACTCTTCCCTAGGGAAAGAATAAACTGTCATATTTTAAATTTTGTATTACAATACTGTTGCTTGTTCATCAATTTTTTCAATACATACGGCAACCCTATTACATGTATTTTTATTTATTTGTACTGCTTTTATTTTTTTTTTTTAACATTTTTATTTCATGTTTTTCTAATATTTACCTTTAATTTGTCAAGTTTTCATTTTAGAAATGACAACTTTACAATTATTTAAACAACTAAACTGTAAAATTGTTTTGCTTTCCACTTCACAAAAAAAAAGAAAACCATTTTGTTTTCCTTCTGTAATTTTGATTTTTCTTTTCAAAAATTCTTTAAATAAATTCTTCTACTTACAGAGAATTTTTTAAAAATAAATTTTACATGCATTGTAAATTTACTTGTACAGAGTATGAATCCACCTAAAGTTAATATTATCCTAGGAATTCATTCAATTAAGTGGTTTGAGTCTTAGTTTTGTTTTTTTTTTTTTTGAAATTGTGAAGGTGTGATTTTTAAAAACAATGTGGATGATTGTTGATTTCTTATTTCCTTGACGGTTTTAAAAAAAATTTTTTTTTTTTGTTGTTTATTTAATTTGCGCGGAAATATGTCTGGGCATTAAATTAATCAAATCGGAGGGATTTTACCGTTATATTCACTGTTGATAGGGGAGATGGGAATAAGCTTACGGTTGGCTGTTTTTATTTTTTGTTGAAGTTTAAGGAATTCCAAATCTAAAATGTCATCAGTAAAAAAATATACAAAGGGCTTTGTCAAAATATATGTAATAATAAAATGAAGGTTTGGGAAATTCGAGTTGATTTTAAAAGAGCACTCAGACAAAATGATAGACGAAAACAAAATAAAAACGACAACATTTTTGTTTTATTTTTAAATTTGAAGTAAATAAAAAAGATCTTGTACAATTGTAAATCTCTTGGAATTCTGTTTATATTTGACAAAATTTTATTTACTTTGTTTTTATATACATATGTGTGTACCTATACCTGCCTATAATAATGTATTTAGGTACAGTAAGAGTAAAAATTTACTTTTATTTTTTTTTGGATTATTGAGTCCTTCAGAAAATTGTGAAGACCATTCTGTATATATTCTATAATAGTATACAATTTTGATTCATATATCATATATAACTCTTAGTATTAAATAAAATAAAATTGTAAACTTATAAACATTTTATTAATTTAAAAATTTTGGGTAATTTGACATATAACATCAGGAATGAGTAAATGCCCCACGTAGTAATTGGATCTTAATCAAATTCTGTGAATTCAAATCCCAATGTACTTGAACTCCATTAGGATTTAGAAAATTTAATTTGTAAATGTACTCCTAAATTATTATTAGGAAAAAATCCCGAAAATGTATTTAGGACTAAATTTATAATGACATTTATTAATTTTAATGATATTCTTCGAATTTTTAATTATATATGAAATATCATACATTCAAAAAATATTATATTTGTAATTACTGAGAAAAATTTAGACTCCGTTTCATGGTAATACGACTCCGATGTTACTTTCATATTATTGCGTTTAATTCTAATTATTACATTAGTAACAAAACCAATTTCGGAATTTTACATTATTGTAACGAAACCAATTTCGGAATTTTCCATTATAAAATACTTTGATGACTTTCGATGTCAATATGAGAACTGTGTAAATCTGCATGGAAAAGCAGTTGAAGTGCGTACTCAATATTATCATTTTCAACTGGAGCGCTTGAGCTTTCCAATAGAGGACTTAGAATAGGAATTTTACTAAGTCAAAATGAAGACAATGAAAAAAAAAGCCCGAAAAGCACGTTTCAAATTATATTAAGAAACTTTAGCTTATCTTTCTATCTTATCTTCTAGCAACCAATTTATGATCAGTCACGACTAAAAATTTTTATGGACATTCCATAATTATTTAAACGATTACAAATTCATAAAAACAGAAACCTCCTGCTTCTTAAAAGTTCAGAAATGAGAAAATCACAATTAAACTTTCATTTTATATTTTACGATGCATCTATGGTTTAATTAAAAATTTTTTTAAATTTACTAACAATTACAACTTTTTTCATATCCTTCTCTCATTCCTATTCGCATTAGATCTGTTATTTGGTTTGTTGTTGCATTCCTTGACGCGTTCTAAGGACGCATTTAAAAGTGCAAAAAAAACAAAATAAAACATTTATTGCAACAACTGTGGCACAAACCTAAGGACTCTGCAACACAAACCAAATGTAAAACAAGGAAAGGAAATAACATTAATGGACTTCTGTTCTTTAAATGTTTATGTGAATGTAATAATAATTTTATAAAGGATAATAAAATAATGATTTAGAAGATGGAGATAAAATGCCCAGCCAGCCAGCTAACCAGTCAAGTTATCCAAGTTGCCAACATCTGGTGATTGTTTAATTTAAGTGTGTAGGTGAAATACGATTTACAACTTTAGTCAGAAGGTAAAAAAATAGCAAAACAAAAAAACATGTAAATAAAAATAAATATAAACGTTTATTTATTTTTTAATTTTTTTATTGCTTTTTTTTATGTAATTTCTACTTGTTGTTTTTTTTTCATGTTTTAAATAGTCAACATCTGTAAAGTAAATTGAATGGGAAGTTCTTCAAATAAAACATACCGACGACATGAGTAAATACCTAATTAAATTCTATTTGTTCACTTTGTTTTTTTTTTATTTATGTTCTTTCCCTTTTTTTTTTGTAAATTCTATTTTTTCTTTCTTTAATAAACAACAAAACATAAGAGGGAGACAAATATATAAAGAAAAAAAATAATATAAAATTCAAACTAATTGTTAATGATTCTGTTGAAAAGAGAAAAGAAAAAACTTAGAATTTTAATTTATTTTATTTTTTTATATTAAATAATAGATGTCAGCACCAATTTAAAATCAAGTAGAATTGAATAAAAAAAAATCTCTTGAAAGTTATTAATATAAATCAAAGTTTTAATATTAAAGTCAAATAATGCAAAAATGAGTTAGCCATTTAATATTTCTATATTTGTTTATAATTTTTATAGATTTCTTTGGTTGACTTTAAATTCAAATGAAACAGAAGTGTAAAAGAAGTTTATATTATTTTTTTATTAAGTATTATCTAGTTCATACAATGCTTTCAATTTAAATATTTTTGCATTTTCTATTCAAAATTTAAATGACATTTTTTGAATAGAAAATGCAAAAAGCTATATAACTTTTTATTTAAAAGTAACTCGGCCTTTTTCATGTTGCGTTAAATAAGCTTTCGAAAATTGTATTAAGATTGATCTTATTAGTTTTTAAATTATAAACAAAAACTAGAGAAAATTTATAAATCCTGTTATCTCGAAAACCGTTAGGAATAGATCCCACATAATACTAAGTTTTTTGTTTCGTTTTATATCCCTTTTACTCGTGAAACACCCTGTATATTTGGTCACCATGGCGATTTGTAAAGAATATTTTTTTAATTAAATATTGTATGACCTGACTGGAAATCGAACCCGGACTCCCTTGATTAATAAGACACATGCTTATCTTCTACACCACTGAGGGCCTAAAGTTTTTAAATGATTTAAATATCATAATTTCTCTCAATGTAAAACCAAACAGCATTGTATTTTGAATGCATTTATCATTATGATAATGTATGTTTGATAGTAAACAATTTTCTGGAGTGTTTAATTATCTATCATAATAATTTTGAATTAGTTTTATTATAAAACTATCGATTCTGTTTATGTTTCATTCTTTGCACAAGTATTTGTTGGAGTAAAAATGCTTCTAGTCAAATTCGGTCTTATGTAACTTCCCAATAATTACATGCAATTTTTTTCAAATTTACGATACTTTTCCGATAAGTTAGCACTTACCTTATACCAAAATCGGAATATTTTAACTAAAAGTTGGTCTTATTAAAGATTAAGTAGTCATATTAATAATTAGAACTTTTGAATTTATTATTTTATAATACGAAAGATATTTGTATGCTTCAAAAACTTTACTTTTTTTTTGAATAGCCATTTTTAAATGATTGATATATTGTAAGCTTTGTTGTAAGTGAGCCCCTATAAATTCTACTCAAAATTTTCAATCACTTTGGCGTTAGAAATGTAGATGCTTATAAAATTCAAAACAAAGATATCAAAATTTAATAATAACATTGTTAATAGCTGAATTCCTTGAAAAATATTATATTATTCACTTTAAATTTAATTAATTTAATTGATTCACTTTTTAACCGTTTTAATTTTAAATTAAAATTAGTTGTTTGATAATTACTCAATTTCCTGCGATTTTTTAAGTTTAAGCTTCAATTCATACTTTGTACATATGGAATTAATTATGGTTCCCATGTTTTCAATTTCAATCAATTTATTTATTGTAAATTTATCAAAGTCAGTTTAAGTTTATCAAAATTTAAAAATATTTAAAAATTTAAAAAAAAACATTTATATTTTTTTTTTTTTTTTTTATATATTTTATTTAAAATTAACAAAAAAACAATCTTAAAAATAAAATTCATCAAAAAAAATCAACCAAATTTTTTGACATGTGTCACACATTTAAAAACATACGTATAATTTTATTACTCATCACATTTCATTAAGCATAAACACATTTAAATACATTAGTTATGTTATAAAGGAAATTAAAAGGAAATTTTTTTCCAAAAATTTTTCCAAAAATTTTCTTTTAACAGAAATCCAAGGAATATTTGAAGAACAAGATAAGATTTACAATATATTTTAGATTATAAATAGAAATGTTTTTTTTTTCATTAAATAACAACAACAACAAAATTTTCTAAACAATTTATTAGCTTAATTTCATTATCTAATATCTACATATTATAAAATTTTTCATTCATTTATTTTAATAAGCAACAACAACAACAACAACAAAAGGTTCAAAAGAAAAATTTCATTAGTTTGTATGTATGTATACTTGTAGTTCTTGATTTCAATAAAAATTTAATAAAATATAATAAGAGCGTATTTTTTTTTAGTAGTATTAAATTTAATTACAATTTTTATTTAATAACAACAATAAATATTATATATGTATAGTATATTAATATAATGCTATAGTAAATATGTGTAATACTTGTGTTTTTACTTAGGAATTAATGTACCGCATTACAATTTTTTTTTCTTTTCTATATAAGTAATACTTATTCCATTTCATATAATATTATCATCTCTTTCTTAATATTATTTTTGTCTTTTTTAATTTTTTTCTCTGGTTGAAAATAAATTTTCAATTTAATATGAAAATAATCACCACTTTTTTTTTGTTGTTGTTGTTTTTTTTTATCTTTACTATTACTAAAACATTTTCATACACTTGAAATTGAAAAAAAAGAAGAAAAAAAAAAAAAGTCTTATGTACATTTGTGTTAAGCTTTTCTTTAGAACATAAAAAGGAATTAAATCTAATTCCTATTACTAAAAATGAAAAAGAAATCCTATCTGCCGTTATTTTTTTTATTTTTTTTTTTTTTTATACAATACAGAAAAAAACAACAACAAAAAACACAAAAAATAAAGGATTCTTGAAGATTTTTGTACTTAAAAACACACATACATAAAAATCTAAAATATTGTCACACAAACACTTATACGCACTTAAGTACAATGTAATAACATCTCTTATTTGAAAAAAAAAAATGTCCTTACACTGACCTAGAAATTACAAAAAAAAAAAAAAAATAAAAATTAAATGAAACTAAATTGAAAAAAAATTAATATTAAAGACAAGATGAAATGAAATTCTAAGAATAAATATCTAACTACAAAATAAGTTTTTTTAAAGTGACCAGATTTGGTTTTAATTATGACATTTGAGAAAATTAATCAATTAATATTATATTTCAAATGTATTTCTAATGCGGCCCATACACTAATAAATTTGTTTAAAAACATGTTCATAAAATTGATTCTGTGCTCATCATACATTAGCAAACTTTTACTTTAGTATTTCAATTTCTGTATTTCAAAGAAGATCATATGGCGGATAAAATTATCTTTAATTTTTATATAGATTACTTAACATTTACAGAAACTAATGACTCCGCCCACACACACACACAAAAAATTTTGATTTTGCTCATCCATTTCACAAACTGTTTAGAAATCACTCCACACACGATTAAACATAGCAAGTTTAGAAACATGTTTTTAAACAAATTTATTAGTTTATGGACCTCTTAAGGAACAAAACTCAAAATGTCATTTTATTTATTTATTTATTTGTTTGTAGTATATAACTATTATAAATATTACCAGATAATATTAATCCTTTCCCGATTTGACATTTGGACTAACTATTAAATTATTGTGTCATTTTATTTTTAATAAATTTTTTGGAAAATGTTGAAGAAAATATCTGAAACTAAAATGAAGTTTTTATAATTATATTATTTTAAAGAAATAGAGCAATTTTGCTTGGTTTTGGGAAACTTGTGGCCTATGTTCACTAGTCAATGGTTACTATTGGTCTTAAGAGACGTATGGATGCTATCTTAACAATTACGAAAATTAATAGCAAATTTCATTATTGTTTTAGTTGTCATGTAAAACTGACAGATGAACAAACATCACTGATGGACGAACATTTGGTGGAATGCACAATAGATGTGATACAATCAACACACCAAAGTTAATAAACGCCTGATTATGCATACCTATATTAGGGATAGTGTTTAAAAGTTAATTAATAACCTATTTCAATTCTAAGAAGGCAATATAGATACAACTTAAGATATGTTATAAGGTAAAGATTCATTAACTAAATTAAATTTTGTGATTACAAATTGCAATAACACTAATTTTCGAAGCACGTAGATCATATGGGAGATTTGGGAGTATTGCCTTATATTATAGCCATTGTATGCATCTAAAAGACTGTCTTATCACTTGTATTGTTTCAATTAAAAATATGAAAATCTAAAATCTTGAGTAAAATCTTAAAAATAATTAACAGAAGTTTTGACATATTTGAAATTGTGATAAAATGAACTACGCATTTCTGAAACAATTGAAGAAACGAAGAATTTCTATTTTATGTTAAATAAAACATCGTTCAATCTTAAATTAAAAGCTTTTACTCTGACCACAATTTTTGTCGGATTCGCTTGAATGTCAAATCTTTTTGAAATTCAGCAGCTTGAACTTTTACTTGCTACATACTTATACGGCTTATTCGATCAAAAAATTACCAGTTGCGGCTCGATTATTTCTTTATAAAAATAAATAAAAGTTTGCGTTAAAAATTTGCTCGAATATTGAGCACTTCACGACACTCGTTATCCATTTACAGTTACATTTAAAAAGGTTAAAATAAAACCGTTTATCCAAAAGAGAATTTTTCACATAAAATTTTTTGATTTTCTAATAAAATCAATTGTCATAATTTTAGTTAACACAAATACACATACAAGCCCAGTTAATGTTAAATAAAAAGTTTATTTAAAAAATTAATATTAGATTTTCTTTTTTTCATTTTATTTATTTCAATTTGACAGTAAATCTTACTTCTTAATTTCATATTTTACTTACTTCTTCCATTTCTTTCTAACCAATTTAAAAAAAAAAATTAAATAAAGTCATATACCTATATACATATATATCTTCATACTGTCAACCAACCATTCATACTGGATCAAAACCACAATTAACACACATGTACATACATGTATTGCAAGTACAAAATAATAGAAACCTAAAGTTAAATTGAAATCTTTAAATAAATTTTAATGTTTAGATGGTTTGTATGGTATTTTAAAATGAAAAAAAAAAAAAAACAAAACTAGAAACCAAATTTAAAATTAGAAAGAGATAAAAGATATTCTTTTCTTGGTGTAATTGTGCACCAATATAAACATATAAATTTTATTTTTATTTCATTCAATTTTTTTTCTAGATATCTTTACATTTTACATCTTTTTCTATCTTCTACTTTTATAGTTTTTTAGAATTTTTTTTTCCATTCCTTACAATAAAAGAGATTCTTAAAAATTTAATTCCAGACCACACCACATAAGCTTCTTGGCTTCAAATGAAATAGAAATGAAAAAAAAATATAAAAAAACTTAAGCCAGAATAAAAAAAAAAAAAAACATTTCAATTTTTTCACAATCCATTGGAAGCCAATGAACGTATTTTGTCTTAAAAAAAAATTTTTCTTAGAATATATGTTTAAATAATAAAAATGTATGAATCTATGTATGTGTATTCATATAAAACTGCATAATATAATCATTAAGTAAAAAGTATATATGTATGTATGTATAAAACTTAAACTGTATAATCTGACATGATGAACCATAGTGGGGAATGTCATTTAAGTTCTAAAATAAATTTTTACAATACAAAATGAATATTTCACATTAGGAGATCTAGAACAGTTTTAAAGTTCGAAGTTGTTTCACAAATTTTATTAGATACAACTGGATGCGTTGTAATGCTGAGTATTGGCGTATTTGATTTAAATTTTTTCAGATCTGATGTCGGATAAGTTTTAATTTTGATGAAATTGAAATCAGCCATGCAGATGAGGGAAATCATCTTCCTGTGGAAGGCTTACAATAAATTTGTTTCAAGGACCCATGTACTAGTCCTTGAAACAAATAAGTCAAGCTTTAAAGAACATTTCAATATTTAAGCTTAATCAATTGAGTGGAATCAAAGTGCTCTAAGTCCTTTGTACTCATTATAGCAGGATAATTAGCAAAAGTCTAAGGCAATTATTATGCAATTTTAATACTATAATTAGAACTAAAGAACTATACAATTAGACGGATGAGCTACATATAAACCAGGTTTCTTTTTAACATTTAAATTTAAATACATAGATAAAATGTCTAATCAAATCTGATAATAAATACAAGAAAGAATGTGCACAATTATAATCAAAGAAACAATAGAAGAATAGAAGTACCTCGGAAAAGTACCTCGCAAGGAAAAGAAAAGCAACAAATATAAGTAAAAGTTACAATTTCAATTGTTTTAAGTCAAAATCCTAAGAGGTTAAGCTCAAAGAATAGTCTAATCGGGCTAAAATAAATTTAAATACTTAACTTTATTGAAATATTTAGCTTCTTATACATATTCTAGTAAATCCTATAATTTTCAAAGTTATCTATAGTGAGACACCAACAAAATTTGCAACGGCATAACTGTTCAACCTGTTCTAACCATATAAACTCCTTGAGTAAATGTTACAATGACTCACTATCATATTCAATTAGAAACTTTTTACCAGAAAAATTGTCTTGATTAATTTTCAAATAATATCATTTTACAATTAGATTTTTGAAGATTTCATTCCCAAATGCTGTATAATGACCAAATCGATGGCCGAATTCAAAGATTTTTTCTTCATTATATAATAGATATTAAGACAAATTTGTGATTGCTAAAGGTGCAATATTTTAATCCTAATCTTTCTTTCCTAAATTTTGAGCCAGATTTATCATTTAAACACCGGACTCGGTTGTCGAATGAAAGCATATCTTAAATATTGCATACTTCCTGGCAAATATTAAAGCATTTCTTAAATATTGCATACTTTCAGGCAAATATTAAAAGCAAATATTGCATACTTTTAGGCATATATTAAAATTTTATTATATCAATTGCATTAGTGTTTTTAGGCAAATGTCAAGCACCCATAAGATGGCTAAATAAAACAAAGGAACATTTAAAGTAAATAAAATAGTTACAGTTTAACATTAAATAAATATAAAATGAAAATATCAAAACATTTAAATTTATTATGCAATTTACTCTTTTATACATTTTATTCAAAAACAAAAAAAAATAAGAATAACTACTACATTTAAAAAAAAATATCCCTACTTTATCCCGAAATTATTCCTAAATATAAGCCATATTTAAAGAACCAAAAAAAACAATTTTTTTTTTAATCATATATGGACTATATTTATGAAAATGAGATGTACAAATATTATATAAGTTGAGTGAATTAATAGCATTATCTTAATAAATTTTGGTCAGGGACTTAAAATGAATTTCTAAGAATTTGAATATATTATTATAATATACTGTTATTTGTATCTTTTCCTTTTGTTTCTTATAAGAAAATAAAAAGAAAATATAGGAAAATTCACATATTGTTAAGATGCTGTGGAATAAAACTAAATAATAATTTCATATAATAATAAAGTTTATTAAGAATGGAGTACTAGAAAATTAATGATGAAGATTTTATTTTCTCTTTTCGTTTTTATTTTTATAGTTAATTCTTCTGCTTATCTGAACTTAATAAATTTTTTTTTTTTTTTTATATTTTCTAGAATTTTTATTTTAATAAACCCAACTATTTAGAGTTTATTTAGATTGAGGCACCAATTTGTTAAATAAATATTATTAGTTGAGTTAAATTGAGTTAAAAGAGACCCAGGATCCTGAATATTATAGATTTTTCCATTAAGTTATGCTTCTTACAAATAACTTTATATGATTTTTGGATCTGTGAGTTATAATATTCAATTAAATTATTTCCTAATATTTTATGCTTACTATATAATTAGAAATATTAATTATGGTTTTGTCATTAATTTCAACTCGAATGCGAATGATAATTAAATCGTATCTAAGATCAGATTAAAAGATACTAAGATCAGATACTTTTACTGAGATTCCAATTAAGGACTCTCGATTAAAGGACCAGCACTCTTATCACTGTTCTGATCTATAAATAAATTATTTTGTAAGGACTTCTACTCGTGAGATAATTATCGTTTCTTAAGTTGGATAATAAACTAAAATTGAAGAATATTTTACCTTAGATTTGTATTTGAGAACCTCTCTCAGGTGCAGACAGGAATGAAGTACATTTTATTTAGATCAAAATCTTCAATATTTTGGAAAAAAATTGCTTTCTAGATTATTGCCTTAATTTAACTGCAGATGTCATCAAAACCTTTCTACATATAAAAAATAATACAAATATTTGCTTCCAATTAAAGTAATAGTAGTGACACTATCCTAAAGCTTATAATTTTTTAAAATTCGGGTTCAACAAACCAATTATGACCGACAAAATAATTTCTTCCGCTTCCTAAAAACTAAATTAAAATCTCATGGCTTTATACTTATACTTCCATTGAGTGTTATTATTAAATTACAAATTAAATGAGAAGTAATCACATCAGATGATTCAAAACTGATTCCATATTTTGGACTTATGTATTTCTCATACACTCTTATTTTGGAAGTCAAAATTAGACTAGACTTGCCAGTACACCCGGAAAATTCTTTGAAAACCATACCATGTTTTATTTTTGACCAACCGCTATATATAAGATAAAAATTGGAACACGATATTTTTACATATATGCATTACTGCAAAGCACAGACACTAAAAAAACATATTTTTTTTGTGCTGTCCGTTTGTCTGTATGCCCACATGTTTTCATTATAAAGGGCTCAGCGGACTATTTTCAAATTTTAAATATAAAATTTGATACTAATACATTTAATTGAAGAAAATCGCGTAACCTCAAGGTTTTGAAGCTTTTAAAAACGCTTAATACCAAGGGACACCGCTCTCATTTTTGATTTATTTCCAAATATTTCAAAAATCTGTCAAAAATCTTGTAGCAAATTATTAGCACAATAACGAGTTATTTTATTTTACTTAAATAGCATTCGATAAAGTTATGTATGATAAAAAATATTTAATCTCGTAGCTTCATTAGATTCAAAGTTATCGAATAGACAACTTTGTATAGCAGCTCCCCGAAAATGAAGCCGTAACATTTTGAAACTTCATATAGGTGTATAATTACTAAACATTAAATTGCTTTGATAAAAATTATTATGTAGATATGTGATAGTAAAATATCTTTGAAAAAAATTTCATATTATGATTTTCCTGTAAAAGCGGATGGTTCTGTGCTGGACACAGCATATTTTTTTTAAATATCATTTTTATCCAGAATATAATTTTTATTAATATTTACGGGGTACTTCAATGTAATGACAACCAATTCATTAAGCACTAAAAAAAAAATCTCAAAAAAAACTCATTTTTGACATTCTTTCTGTGCGTTAAACTCCATGGAAGAACTTAACTTTTCGATGACATTATTAAAACAAGAATGAAATAATAAAAAGGAAAGGAACAAATAACAAATGAATGAAACAACTATAGTATTCATTTTTTTTTATAATATCCTTTTAGCTTTACTCAATTAGCCATCATTATTGTATTACAACAGATTCAAATTAACTCAAATGGTTTTTATTTGTTCGCTGCCTCTAATTTTTTTTTTCTTATTTTCTTCTTCTTCTTCTCTTTCTTCTTTTTCTTCTTTATTATTGTCCATTGTTTTGGTTATTATTTTTGTTAAGCTTAATCTTAAGGAAATTTTTCATTCTAAGTCAATGATCATGGAATGGAAAATTGTGTAACTATCAGGATATATCCAAGGACATTATTATGATTACTCCTATTGTTTTTGAGTGTTTTTTTTTTTTTATTTTTGAGTTGTTTTTGTTTTTTTTCACAACAAAATGCAAGAACATATAATTTTACATTCTCCTATATATATTCATTTATTAGACTAAATTATAGTAAAATAGAAGAACTCATCCATACAATTATTTATTTATTTTTTTGTTTTTGTTTTTTTTGTTTTTATTGCTGAGCCTTACATTTTATTTAAAGGTCGTCATTTATTGTCATAGGATTATTGGTGTATAAGAGGATTACTAGACATAAGTACATATTATATAAAATAATAATATGAAATCTATTATATTATCTATGAAAAAAGCATTATTATATACTTCATACAGATAACTAGAATATATAATTTTATTAAAATAATGTCTCTTGCGTACTGTGTAATTAATTATTATGCAAATGGTATTTTGGACAAACATTCGTACTTCTTCAAAAGAAACAATCTATCTCCATCTGTGGTAGATTGATAACATTTGCCATTTGCAGTAGATTAATAAAGTTGATGTTCTCAAAAAGTCTAGGGCTCCAAAATGTCTTATAATTAACTGCTGCACAACTTTTAATTTTAAAACTAAGCTAACTATTTAAGATATTTAGGAGGTAACTATTTAGGAGATAATGAAAGCCACGGCAATATAGTTAAAGTAGTAGTGGAAATGCTTATTATAGCAACGTATCTACCAGCACTTTTTACGAGTCATAGTATTTAGAGCCAACATATACTAGTTTTGTTTAATCAAACCTTCCCTAGAAATTGAGAATGTCCCTAAAGCATTTGCTCCGATAAAGACGGAAAGCACTGTGGCGTCAGATCAAAAAATGGAAGAGTAAATGTTCCATAGCTCATAAAAATCTCTTGTTCTTCGTTGAAATATAACCTTTTTATTAATTTCTACTGAATAATATTTTACACGCTAGTCAGACTCTGGGACAAACTCTTTTTCTTTGACTTTCGAACCACTGCATGATTTCTCCCTGGAATTTCAGAATAGGGATTATTTCATATCTTTTTCAAGAGTTGCAATAACTTTGAGTCTTCGAAATGTTAAACTCGACTCTGTTAGCATGACATCAAGTTATTTTTACTAGGTCATGATTGACTGAGTTTGCAATCAGAAGTGGCATTTGATATCTTTAAGAAGTCGTCAAATGCTACCAGAAAATTGCCGTAGGCGAAAATATAGACTAGATTGAAGGTGAAAGAGAGAAAAGCATTGATTAAATTCAAAGAAAGAGTAGGTGATAAGGTAGCATCTCGTGGAATGCCAGTATTTATTTATGTCAGACAAATGAGCGTCGACAAGAACACGAATGTAACGATACGAAAGTCGTTGAGCTCCTTTGAAATCGCGGATCCTGATTAAATATACCAGATAGCTCACTCTCCTACCCTGCCTACTTGTTCAAAAGACATTAGCCAATTAATAATTTTGTTAACTTATTAACATTTTAAATAAAAATCAGAAGATTCCTGAAAAAAAATATTTTGTAAGGTATAATTAATAATAGTCGATAAGACCAATCAAAATTTATAGTAACATGTTACATTTAACAATTAACAATTTTATAAAAGATGTAACAGTTTATGTATGGTTTATAATATGTACGAGACCTACTTGTAAAATCTAAACTAGCTAGTATTATTTAAATTTATTCAAATAGAAAAATTCTTTAGAAATTCAATTAGGCGAAAAAGAAATGAATTAATTTTACTATTTTATTTATTTTTGTTTTAATTTTATATTTAATTCTTTTATAACATTAATCCTTCTTATTGAGTAAATATGAATAATCCACTGGATTTTCATTTAAATTCAATTAATTTTTAGTTGTATGCGATTTTTTTATTTAATAATTACAAAAATTAAAAATTAAATATGGAAAATTATATTATTTGGTCTTTTTTTAAATGAATGCCTGAATTTTGAACTGATAAGTGATAACATCTAATAAATTTCAAAATTAAAATTGTAAAATTGTAGTTTTGAGTAAAATTTTAGAATTTAATTAAAATTAAGTGCCTTAGTTGCTTCGTTTTATTAACAATATGCATTTATTGACCGATGAAATACAATAGAGGGAAAAAGAGGGAATATTATTCAAATTTTGGGCGAAATTCTACCAGACTAATAAAATATATTCGAAGAAATAAGTGGAGGATGAGATAATACAATTGTACCAAACAATGCAAATGACTCTTATTAGATAAGAGATAGCACTTGATAAGAAGGACTAGGAGTTCCTTAAATTTACCATTGCGTAAAGTGTTCGATCGGTCATTTTAAGGCCTAAGACGATATTATGTTTAAATTGTATGTGAAATTCATTAGCATCTAATTAGAAAAATATAATATGTCCCCCACTTTCAACATATATCTAAAGTACAGGCGGGCTTGTAACAGTTGAACAGTTAGTCTCTAAAAAACCAATTATTTTAATCTTTTTTTTTTTGTAAGAGAACGAAACAGGGGGAGGGGTCAGAGTGACGATCTTTCTTTCGAGAGCCCATGTTTGAATCTGAATAAAAGTAAAACCTTTTATATAAGTTCGAACGCTGTTTAATTACCGCTTGCCAAATTAAACCTAGTAAAAATGTACCTACATATACCCAAATATGTACCTACTTGATAAAAAAATGATAAAAAAAAATAATTTTAATTTATACTTACAACTCACAGATATACAAATACACATCAAACCTTTTTCATTATACAATTATAACTCACATATAAAATTGTTATAATATATAAAAAATAGAATTATATTGATTCGATTTTAAGACATTCTACATGTGATTAAACTTTATATGAAAGGTTTTTAAGAACCCTCCCTAACCTAGAACACCCACATTTTTGTATGAAAGGTTTTTAAAGAAACTTTCTCAATCTTTGAAAATCCATGCGAAGTTTAACAAAAAACATATTGAAGTTATAATCGATATTAAATCTTATTAAATTTTTCATTACATTATACATGGATAGTATCGAATAACAAAAGAACAAAATGATATAAAACTTTAAATCACCTTTTTAAATTTATCTTCCAAATTCACAACGTTTGAAATTCTTTATCACAAAAATAAAAACAAAAACACATTTTTAATAAAATGAATCTTTTAAAAAAATTAGAAAGAGAAGGAAAAGCAAAAAAGAAAATTACAAAACATTTTCACATTATATTTTGCTTTCATTTTATTTTCTTCATCCATGGAACATGTTAAGGTGATTAATGGGCGTAATAAAGCGTTTCTATTACAATTTCAATGTCAGTACAAAATGTGGGCTGAAAATGTAATTTTGTATTTTTTTTTTAAATGTTTTTTTTCCATTGATTTGAAAAACGAATCGAATACATGTACCTATTTAATGTATACGATTTTTATCATCATCTTCAGGGATTTGAATTCTAAAATCGGAAATGAAAAATTTCGGGCTATAACACAAGAAAATCAAATATAACAACAGGAATTTAAACAACGAGTTAAAGTGAGTTGTTTTTTTAACATTTTTTAAGTTTATTTAATTTTTTCATTATTTTTATTCTTTTGGTTTTATTAAATGAAAAATTCACCATATAAGTTTCAAAATAAGAATAGTAAACTTCAAAATGAGAATAACAATTTTCAATATGAGAATTTTTAAAATCAAAATGAGAGAAATAAGCTTTTGATTATTTTCAATAAATTTTTATACCCTACACCTATAGAATAGGTAAAGGGGTATATTAACTTTGGTATGGTGTTTGTAACCACCTAAAGGAAGCGAGCTAGATATGGAAAAGTATATATATTTGTGATCAGCGTGACCGACTGAGTCGATATAGCCATGCCCGTCCGTCCGTCCGTCCGTAGGCACGATAACTCAAAACATAATGGAGCTATCTTCATGAAATTTTAACTGTAGGTTACTAGGACTGAAAGTACGGCGGGGATTGCATATGGGCGAAATCGGCCCATAGGTTCGGATTCTGGACCTTTTAATCGATCGAAGGGCTAACGAACATATATAAAAAATCACGATAACTCAACAACTAATGACGCTTTCTTCATCAAATTTGTGCTGTAGGTTACTAGTAATGAAACTACTTCGGGGATTGCGTAAGGTCGGGATTGGACCATGCGTTCGGAACCTAGAACTTTTTGATCGAATTTAGGCCAAACGAGCATAATTCCGAAACCAATGAAGATAGAACCTCCAAATTTGGTATCAGGGTGGCCCTTCCTATTTCCTAAGTGTCTTGGGAATTTGGGTCCCATTGGAGTACTGGGTCAGGGACCAGCCACACATTTCCGAAGACCTTAAAGTATATCTTTAAAATTAATAAAGATAACAACTTGAAAAAATGTAGAAGCTTCCAATTTGCCACAAGGGTGTTCTTTACTATCTCTTGCGTGTTCCCTTAATTTGGGATCAATTGGAGTGGTGGTTCAGTACCCTTCTCAGGCCTCCCAAGTTTTAAAAGCTTATAATCGAAATTACTAAAAATAGTTACTTAAAATTAAGATAGACCGTTTAAATTGTGTACAAGGGTTAACTAGTATTGAAAGTATGACGGGACTGCATATGGGCGAAATCGTACCATGGTTTGGGGTTCTGGAACCCTTGACAAGTTCAAGGGCTAACAAACATATATCTTAAAACACCATAACTCAAAAAATAATGCCGGTATTTTAAAGAAATTTAAACTCTAGGTTACTAGTAATGAAAGTACCATGGAAATTGGTTCTGGTTGAGTTTAATTTCAAAGCCAAAGAATATATTTTCTATGTCCTATGTGTCTCCGAAATCTAGACTTAATTGTAGTGGTTCAGCTATATTCAAAGGTACTTGCTGCATTTATGTAAAATTTATTTGAATATTTAAATGAATTATATGAAAAGGTCTAAATTTGTAATTGTATTTTAGAAATACATTTATTGCATATTTTGCGTTTGTAAGCTTTTCTATTAGGTATATAAACTAACCATTTAAAATAATTGCAATTTTTAAAAATTTGGATTATTAAATATATTATGCTTTGATTATCTTTTTATCACAAAATTTAATAATTAGAATTTTTTCATTTTGTAATTGAATTGGAATAAATATATTTTCATTTATTTCAAGTTTATTTGTTTTTTAATATTTTTAAATAGATAAATTAGTAAGAATTTGTAATATTTTTTAATAGATAGTGTAATTAGAAAATGTTTTTAGTATTATAAAGTTAATTTGGTTAGCTATGTTTTACGATCAAATTAATAACAGCTTTTATGGTGTTAAAATGACTTATGGATATGTCCTTAAATTTGAACCAAATAGATGTAGGGTATTTCTAAGTCGGTTGCACCGACTGACTGTTTCGTAACTTGTTTTAATTTAAAAGCAGAATTACAATTTGTATGTTTTTTTAGTAAAATTAAAAGGCCAAAAAAATGTCTACAAAAATTAAAAAAATAGAACATTAATATAAAAGAACGCAATTACATACCGCGTCAAAAATGAATGGAGACTGGCGACAACTTGCACGTACGATTAACGTTCCATAATCAACAGAATATCAGTTGGATATCACAGGGAGAACTCGTAGACAAACGAGGAGAGAAAAGATTTAAAAAAATTACAGAAATTTATTTATATTATTTTGTTGAAATGATCCAATCATTTGCCAAATCCAATTGAATTATTTAAAATTCAAACTAGTAATGCTTTATAGTTTAATTACTTGTTGATAGACAACAGAGACCCTCTCAGTGGAGTCTCTATAATGTAACAGTGTTTTTGTCACATTACCGAGATTTAGACTAAATCAATGACCAAATGGCTTTATATTATATAATTGAATGCTTGTATTTTATATGTGAACGGTATAGAGGTGGGTAGATAATAATACGCATTAGATGCACAAGGCTCCTCTAGAGAATGTTAAGTTTTAATCAATTAAAACCGTTCATTTTTTTTAAGTCAAACTTTTAGAATTGAACTTGTTATTGAAATGTACAGTTTAGTTGCGAAAGTTGAGAGAAGAAGCTTATGTATCATATCAACTTATTTGATTCTGAAAGTCATTCGATTTAAATTCAATTACGGAAAACCGAATTTTTGCAAAGAGTATAGATATCATTTGTCTTTGCTTTTCCACTCCTTTGTTCCTGTAAGAAGTGAAGAGCATGCACTAAGTCTATTTAGACTATACTTCAGTTTCTTTTATGCTTATATTCACTAAGCTATTGAATACTCGGCTGTGACTATTGTACAAGATTATGAATACGGAAATATTATTTTTGTTCGTCACCTATTAGCTTACAATATAATATTAACTATTACGAATACAATTTTACGATATTTTTATATTTGATATGAATTGACCCGAGACCTTCCACATAAAAATCAAGGTATGAAGCACTACACCATTGATTATATATGGAGATTATAACATTCCATTACCCATTATTTCTTCCCTCTTTATAAAAATTCTTAAACTACTAAAACTAAACATCAATTTATTACATAACCTTAAAATCGATAGGTTCTTTTCCGATTTAATCGATTTATTCTGAGGTAAACATTAAAAGGAAATAAAAAATTATGTGTAATTAATTTTGAAAAAAAAAACATTAAAAAAGTTTTCACCATAATTTTCCATCTTCAAATGGACCAGTTAGTTTTTTATAGAAAAGTATTTAAAGTTTAATAAATCAACATGAAACTGTAAATAACCTTTATGACTACATTCTATGAACATTCTATATATTAATTAGCTTTAAAAATTCTCTATCAAATTCTTAAAGATTTGTTATCAAATACAAATTTTTAGTAAACCAATTATTTATTCAAAAATGGATTGAAAAATTCGACTTTCTTAAATACGAATTAAATGTTTCAATTTTCGTTTATGACACCAAATTTTCTCCAATAAGATTGTAATAAAATTTTTAATTCTAATTTTTGAATCATTACTTATGCTACTTAACAAGCAATCTAATGCTCTCAAATATTAATAAATATAGCTGTAATACTTTTTTACAAGTATATATAGAAAAAGGGTCACATTGTATTAAAGCAACGCTTTCAAACATGCTCTCAAAGCTTTAAAAAAATTTGATAGGCTCCTTTTGAAGGGAGCTAGGTATCTCTCATGATTACTTTCGAATATACACAATTCCATCAATACTGACACACAAAATACACACCGTGTCACTACGTTGCCTAATATTACTATACTTTAATCCTCCGGCTAAAGATCTTAGATCTTATATTTGTTTTCTACGTAAAACCTCCTTTTAGTAAAAGTCTGTATTTCTTTAATCGGTTTTCTTTGATTATTTCTCTTCTTTTTATTTTGAATTTTCAAACCAACAAAAATACTCAAGAGAATAATTTATTAGTTGTTCCATGAGATATAACGGTATTTCCTTAAATATCGTACACAGAAGAAATAAACAAACAAACCAACAAATAAAGCTGTATTTATTACTGTATTGTATAAAGAAAAATCATGAAGTTCATGAGTTCTCCTATACTTCGGAGATTAAAAACAACAGTAAAGGATTTTTCTTTGTTTTTTTTTTTCTTGTGCTTTTTAATTTGAAAACAATACAAGAAAATAAAAAGAAAATCTAAAGAATATATAAGGAATCAGCCATTTCTTTTTTCTTGTAATCTTTGCAAAAATATTATTTTATAGACTTATTTTCGCTTTTGTTTTATCAGAATAACAATTGGATAAGTAAAGAATACACACACTATATGCAATAATAAGGAAGGGATACCATACCATGAAATTCCACGAGTTCAATTACACCCATTTTCAAATTATCCATTACTAAATTAATCACTTTGAACCCCGTCCTTAATCTAGCTAAAAAATCGTGACACTGCCGAGCTTTGAAGTTTTGACTTCATAGCAAATGCTGAATATACTTGCAGATTGCTTGTTCTACACTAGCAAATGTCTGACAAATGTTTCACTCATCGAATTAAAAATATTGGAAATTGACGTAAGAAGTTCGGAAGATTAATAAGGAAACCATTAGCATAAAGTTCTGAAGAAGAATACAGAAACAATATCATCGGATGTCTAATTAACTTCAAAGGGAGCATTTTACATTATTAAACGAAGTTTCCCTTAAACCAAAAGGTTTAGGTATTAAACATTCTACGAAAATAGATCAAAATCCACAATAAATTTTGAACCAAAGAAAACAGTGGAATGGAAGATAAACAAAAATGTGTATCCTGATCCTTTACATTTATCCCTTCACCAAACCGATACCAAGATAAATTTATACCAATTAGGTTAAGCAATGGTATATCTATATAATTGGCTATTGGATATTTATTGATTGCATTCATTTTCATCTGTATTTTCTGAAAAGAGGATTCCTTGTCGTCAATCATAGCTATTCGAAGATGTATAGTACCACGTTATACTGTATACATCTTCTAGGTATATTAGGTATGTAATGTGATGATATATGTGTATATACATCATAAAAATATAAGAATATTAAACAGTCTATCGGGATTGAATTAAAGGAAAATTAATGTTCAATAAGAAAGAATCAAATAAAATAAAAACGCATTGAATATAAAAACATTGGAAAAATTTCATGAATAAAGAAAAACAATTTCAATATTTCTTCTTAAATATGAAGAAAAACAAAAATGAGAAAATTATAAAAGCTGTTAACTTATTTTCAAACAAAATTTAGATCTATATATATATATATATTTTATAAAAACAATGTAATCTAGTCATTGATACATAAAACCGATTCTTATAATATTCTTAACTTTTCTTTTTTGATTCTCTTTATTCTCAAAGGTGCAATACAAAGATTTTATACATTGATTACCATTCAGATTGAAGCCATTAAAACTTTACAGATGTAATTTATTAAAAAAAAAAAAAATAAGAAATTAAAGGCTTTATATTTTGTAATAGTATTAAAATTCCTTTAAACTCAAAATATTTGATTTTTAATTCCGTAAATAACTTCAATTTTAAATACAAATTTTTTATTCTAACAAATCAATATATTGAAGAGTTTGTTTGTCTTTAAATAGTTTGAAATTCCCGAAAGATCTTCCTCAAAATATTTTCATTAGGTTTCTATAGGTTCGAAGTTTCTTTAAACTCAGAGGCAGTCAGTTCCCTCAAAGATTTTCCTCAAAATTGTAACATGGGAATATCAACTAGAAAGTTTTAATATAACAGATCAATATATAGAATAGTTCCATAGTTCCCTGTGTTAAAAAGCTTAATTTTCCCAAAAGTTGTCCCTCAAGATAATTTCATGAACATTTTTATTGTTTGGAAGTTTTAAGAGCTGGCAACTTTTTCAAAGGTTTTCACTAGAAATTCACTGGAAATATCAACTAGAAATTTATAAAATAACAGAATTAAATGAATAGTTTCTCCGTCTTTAGAGAGCAAGAAATTGCTCAAAGTTCTTCTTCAAGTTATTTTCATGGAAGTTGCCAAAGGTTGAAATTTTGTAAAAGTGGAAATTCCTCAAAGGCCATTTTCATGGAAGTTTAAAATGGTTGGAAGATCCTCTAAGGTTTAGTTGAAATATCCTCTAGAAAATTTCATTATAATACGTCAATACATTGAAAAGTTCCTCTGTTTTTAAAGAGTTTGGAATTCCCTAAAAATCTTTTTAAGATTCATGAAAATTTCCTCCAATTTCAAGAAAATTTTTAATAGATATCAAGTTTTAACTGACAACTCTTCAAAGATTGACTGACAACCCTTCAAAGATTTTCATTAGACAATAACTGGAAATATCTACTAGAAATTTTTGAACTAACAGATTCAATTTATTTGAATAATTTGTTTGTATTTCAAGAGCTTAAAATTTCTTTAAACTTCTTCCTCAAGATAACTAATGGAAGTTTAAAATTCTGGCAACTTTTCAAAGTTTTTTCTTCCAATAATTACACAGAAACTTCCGGAAAATTATTTCAATTAATAATGCATCCGATCTGAATGCAATTATTAATTGACAGATGCTATTTTCAAGCTTTGAAAATTTTGTATTAGATATTAATTATAAATTTTTGAAAATCTTAGTCATCCTAAACTCAATAAATATAGCAAAGTCTGCATCGGAAAAATTATAAGATCTTAAAAATCATAAAATTTAATCAGAGGTAAATAAATTCCTTATTTAAAGCACTCTTTTATTAAATTTCCAATTAATCAATTCAAAATAAAATCAAAAATCAAAAGAAAATCTATCAAGGTTCATTGGTTTCCAAAATATTCAAGCCAATTTTTAATAAAACAAAGAACAAATTCTTTTTTTTGATTACTAACTAATTTACTTCACATTTTTTTGACTTTTTAAAAATAATTTCCATTATGATTCTCAGAATTCTTTTCAAAAAAAACTTTTTTAGGTCACTAATTTTCAATCACAAACCTTTACAATGGATTTTAATTTTAATAAAGAATTCATAAGTCATTTTTTTTTTTTCAAATTTCTTTTTCAAATACAAAGAAGAATCCAAAGAAATAAAAGAAAAAATTGTAATCAAAAAAGAATTATTAAAAAATATAATTTTGCTATTTTTATTATTTTCAAAAGTTAAAATAGAAAGAATCAATCTAAGGAAGAATTGATAGAGATATTATAAGAAGTCAGTAGCTAATAATTTATCATTTTTATATTATAATTAGATTTATTAAATTTTTAAAAGAATTGGACCAAAGCTCTGGAATTCAGGTAATACCTAAAGTCTAGTAAAATAACGTTTCTGAAATTTACAGTTTAAAATTTCTTTATCGAAACCTCCGGGTCATTAAAAAAATTAATATGGCCTCTAAAATTCGTAAAACCATTTATTATTCAAAACCTGATAATGCAATTTTGCAAGACCAAGTAAGTCTTATGCAGACGATACTCATTAAGCTTAACTTCTTTTGACAAAATTTCAAATACTCGACTTCATTAGATATTTTTCGCAAATTTTAACAATAAAATTCAACTCCTTTTGGTAAAATATCAGAAACCCGGCTTTGTTAAATATAGAGTTATGCTTATATAAAAAAAATTAGTTGTAAGCCAGCTACTCGAGCTTGTTGTAAAAATAGCTGAATTCCAGTTTCAAAGACGGCTCCTTAATTTTTATTTCACGTATTTGTGAAATTTTCAGAATCCCATCGCCTGCAATTTTTGTGTTATCGTAGGGATTTACGGAAACGCATAGTTAAATCAACTGAGTTTTCATTTCTGATCCAATTTATACACTTCATTCTATATCTCTCCACTAACACAATTCTTTTCTCCTTTACAGCGTAACAAACGTTATGCAATTTTGTTTATCCTATGAACCGCATTCATTTTATTCTCCTATAATAAAATTTAGGATGCGTTTATATTGAAGCTGCGATAAGTTATAAGAGCGTCGATAAGAGGAAAGCGTAGTTAAAAATTAAATATTGTTTATTGTTGATCAAAGCGATGTTCCAATATAAACATCTCTATTAAAATCATGTATATAATTTTCTACGTTCTCCTTTGATCGTGGCTCTTATCACTTATCGCAGCTCCAATATAAATGCACCCTTGGAAAAAATTATACAAACAAAGGTGTTTAGTTAAGCTTTAAATCTAAGTTAAAAAAAAAATACATATTTTCACAAGGGAAATTTAATTACCTATACTGTACCAAATGAATGATTAATGAACCGAGTACAATTATTAATTAAAATATTGATCAACTGCAACTCAGGAAAACTTAACCTTAAAAACATTTTCAACAAACGTGTTCTGCTGTTCATTTACTAAGTAAAAAACTGTTAATCGAAATTTGATGAGAACAAATCGCAACATTTTACACGTTGCATCAATTTTTAAATGGAAAATACCAATTCTTAAAAATAATTTTAAATAATCTGGATAAAAAAAAAGTCCTATTTTCAATCTGCAATATATTTAAATTAATCCAATCTTATCAATCTTCAATAAATCTTCATTTTTTTTCTTTTTTTCACAATAATAATACAAAATAAAATCAGATTAACTTTCTAATATGCCCTCAATCACAACCAGAGCAACACAATGTTTTAAACAGAAAAGGCTTACAAAGATTTCCATTACATTTTATTGTTTTGTTTTTTTTTGTTTTTCATTTCCACTTTCAATAAATCTAAAAAAAAAAAAAAAAAAAAAACACAACAGAGAAAAATCTTGTACTAAATCCAAGATTGAGTTCTTTTTCTTGCACACGGAAAACTTCAATTTATTTATGATGTCAGAATATAAATACACTATCAACACTAACATTACAATAACATTAAATTTAATTCCGTTATTCTTTGTAAAATAAACTGTTATTATTTTTTTTCTTTCTTTTTTTCTTTCTTTCCCATCTCTTTCTTTTTAACTGCATTTATTCTTTTTATTCTGCATAAATTTTAATACAAAAGGAAAATTTAAACAAAAAAAAAAAAAGATATTTAAAAGGGATCTTCATATAGTGTCCGTGTTGAAAATCTGCTTTTGAATATTGTTACTTGATTGACTAACACTGACTAAGTATCTGAACTAACAAAATATAATGCTCTTTGGTTCTGGAAATCTTCTTTTTTCCAGTTTTATACATTTAAAATCTGCTTTTATTTAATATTTTGAGTGATTGTTTATTTTTTCAATATTTTTTTTTTTTTTTTGAATTGCTTTTAAAAACGTATCAAAAAATTGATATTCCATTAATGGTGAGTTTTTGTTTGCTGTTTTATTCGAATTTATCTATGTATTATTTAAATTTAATTCAAGTTTCCTTTAGTATCTTCTTTTGGTGTTAAAAATTAAACACTAAATTCATTCCAGTTCTTGTGGGTTAATTAACGATAAATTTAAAACTTTAAGGGTCGAAGCAATGAGACTATCAATAAGAACATGGGTTTATTAGATAACAACGCTAAGCTAAAATAATTGAAGATACAGTAAGTAATACAGTGATTCAAAAAGGTTTGCTCTTACTTGGCCAACCTTTGATTGTTTCATGATCATACATTTATAGGAAATAGGAGTATAACGGTATTTCCTGAGACGAGTAGCTATTTGCTAATTAATTTTTTTTTGAAGCATGCTTTTGAAGGAAATAGGAATATAACATTATTTCCTCTAGTTGGCTAACTACTGGCAAAATATTTATTCAAAAAGTGTTACTCTAAGTCCAACACTTTTTAATCATTCATTGTGCATGCATTTGTATAGAATGGAAAAATCTAACGGCATTTCCTGGAGTCATCTAACTTTTTGCTAAATAACTTTTGTTTAATAACTTTTAATAAATAACAATTTTTAAGCTTTGGAGCAGAACTCCCTGGCGTATATTTTTACTTGAAGATAATATATTATGTAGAACTTGGTAATTTTATATTGTTAGTCATTTTTATATTTAGTCAAATTAAAGCTACGATTAATTTTGATTGTCAACATAAAAAAAACTTGAAAAAACTTTCAAAAAAAAAGTGCTATTTATAGACAACTACCGAGGGATTCTAAGAAGTAATTCTTAGACGTTTAGATCTAAGAATTACTTCTTAGAAAGAATTAAATTTGTCAATACTTCATTCTTCGGCAGATGGAATTATGTTACATAGTCACATTTTTACAAATGACAAACTTAATTTGAGCATCTGGACATATTGATTAACTTAAACTAAGTTTGTCCTTTAATCTTCAGCTCTACGAAATTTATTGAGTTAATATCAAAAATATTATTTTTTATTTAAAATTCCTTTAAAATTTAAAATCCAAAACGATTGACTTGTTTGCAAATTGCGTGTCATAGTATATTACATTTTATCATCACTCCTAACATATTGAAGTTGACTTATATATTTAACTGATATGAATGCAAAACAAAGAATTAATAAAACAAAATCATATAAAATCAAATAATAAGGCAATGGCATTGTAAAAAAATTTTCCAGTATGAGTCACACAAAACATGAACCAATAATAATTTTGAATCAAAAACAAAAAGTATTGGTGCAAAAGCAGCAGCGGTGGTAAAGATAACAAAATATTAAAACATGCAACCAAAGCTGAAAAAAAATTCAATCGAAAAGATAAAATACAAACAAAATATATTATGTGCATTATGTACACAATATGAAAGAAAAAAAAAATTACTTGTCTCCACAGTTTTTCTTTTGTATCTTTAGTGAAAAAAAAAAACAAAAAAACTAAAAGCAAAATGAAATAAAAATTATTTTGAGAAAATTTACAAAAAAAAAAAAAGGGAAAATTAAAAAAAATATTTATAATTTATAATACAACTATAAGATATAATATTTGAAGATTTGTAAAAATGTTTGAAGAAAATATCATCAACAGCAACCACAGTGCACAACTTATGCTAGTTAGAATACACTTTTTTTAAGAGTAAGTTGGAAGTTTCGTAAGGATCTACAGAAGAGGTGACTGTCTACAAACTAGGCATCATCTTTGATTTTTAAAAGGTTTTTTAGACCTTCACCCAAAATAGGTATTAAGGCGATGACCAATTAGTCAATATTCGTGCAGCTTCTAGTGTCGCTTTGACGTTTAAGTAGAATTTATAGATTTAAATGAAATTTTACCAAATAGAAAGCGATGCTGGAAGTATCGTACGAAGCGATACAACAGTAGAACAACTTTCTCAACTTTTACTCGCGTTGACATTAAATTCTCTTTTTTTTAAAAAAAATTTTCTACTTTTGACCACGTTGACATCAAACTCTTTTTTTATAAATTTGTTTTTCATAATAATTAAAAAACTTATGATTATTTCAGAACTTATTCAATTTGAAAAATAAACAATTAAGAGAGACACCAGTATTCGGTCTTTTTTTTGTTTAAAACGCGACGCTAGAAGCAACGTTAGAATAAACGTCACAAGCGAAGCAACTCTTGGATTGTCACCTTAAGAATATTTTAACTCTGACGAGATGTTTGTTACCACCAAAAGAAGTGAAGCTAGAAATGAAAAGTCATATATAGTCAAGGTCAGCGCTCCTTCATGAGCGATTTTGCGATACCTATTTGTTTCCATTGAAAGTCAAAAAATGAATATGCTATATTGATGAAATTAAAATTGTAGATTACTAATGACAAAAAAAGGAGGATTTCTAATGCACGAAATTGGACCACGGGTCCGTATTCTTGAAGCTTCAGAGCAAGCCAAAGCCAAAAGAACGTATCTCCGAAAACAATAAATATAGAATCTCATAATTTTGTATAAGGGGTTCAGGTAACTACTACACTCCTCAAATGGGCCAACAAATATTACCCCGAGCATGGACAGATTCTAAATTTAGAACAAGAAGTTTATGTAATTGTTCTTTTAAGTTTTTGAAGTTTAAAACGTATTGTAGTGGTGGTGCAGATATCTGCCACATGACATTTAAGTCAAAAAACACCTTAATAATTGATACTGATACTTGCACAAGTAAAATTACAAACTTATAAATGATTTTTCAATTATATTATACTCTTTAAACAAATATGACGTAAGGAATTATAAAAAAAAAAAAAATAAAAAAAAAAACAAAAACTAAAAACAAAAACAATATTAAGTAAATATGACATGAAAAGAGTATCTTTTGTATTGAAAAAGATTATTATGATCTTAAAAGATGAAAATTATGCTATTACACTGAATATTGTATTACTTGTGTTGCTCTTATGTCGCTTATGTCAGTTATTGTATAAGTATTGTATTTTCTTTATATTATATTTCTTAATTCTATTTTACTTTATGTCATTTAAATGTCATTGTAAATGTGATTCAATTTAAGATAATGTAATATTACAATATAAATTTACAAATGAAATGAAAAGAAAAGAAAGAGATAGAAACAAAACAAAATAATGAAAAAAAAATTAAGAGGTTAGAATACTGATTTCATGTTTTTTTATCTTTCAAAAAAAAAAAATTACATTCAATTCAATATAGGATTAAAATCCAAGGAAACATATAATTTTTCGGATTTTCAACTCTTTTTATTTAGTTTAATTTAATTTAATTTGAATATTATGGATTATTTATTGAATTATTTTTTTATTGAAATAGTTTAATTAAATTAAAAAATTTAAGAATTGAAAGCAGCTTATGAAGACATTTACCTGTGAGAAGGTTTGACATTTCAAAATTGATGTTAACATTTTAGAATTTGATAATTTAAATAATAAATTATTATTTTTGGGTATGGCAGCACAGGAATTTTATTTATTTATTTATTTATATACGAGCCCAACTTCAGCCAGTGGGATAAGAAAGCATTGCCTTCCGTTTCATATGTACCAGGACAGGAATACTTTTTATAAACATTGCAGCCACTACATACTTCAAGATAATTGTTTGCAGACACTTTCGCTTCCTAGTATCACGACAAATGCAGATGGGACCATTTTTTACAAAATTTTTTGAATAACTCTTAGAGATAAGCAACCTCATGCTATAACCATCAACGAGTCTGTTTAGAACCTCTTCATTAATGAAATATCCTAGATAATGGAATATAAAAAAAAATGTAAAGAAAAACCCGTACAACTAGTAATTTGATGAATTACTATGTCTGCAATCACTATTAAACTATGTTGTAAATTATGTGTTTATTTAAATGATTTAATGATTCACTAGATTGTTTAACTTAAAACTTCATCACTGATAAGTGGATAAAACAAATATAATGAACATAATTAATACTTGTTGTCAGGAAATGCCTTTTGAATTCAAAATATTTTTTTTTGAAAGTGGCTATGCTTGAATACCAGTTCAACTCCAATTAAAATTTTCATTCAAATTAAAGGTTATTAAACTTAGTTAATCATGTATAAAATGATTTAATACACTAAAAAAAACCTAATAATTATATACCATATATTAAAACTATGTCCTAGGTAGTCTTTAACTTATTTAAAAAAAAAATTTTATCATAACACACCTTTAAAATTATACCATAGTCTACACTTATTCCTTCATTCTACACAATTATCCGAATTGTTTAAATTTGTTTGACATAAATTTTATAAGCGCATATTTTCCACATTAGCTGATTTATGAGTGGTAAAATGTTGATGGGAAGTGGTAAAATGTCGATGGGAAGTGGTAAAATGTTAATGGGAAAAACTTAAACTAAAAATACCAAAAAAAAAAAAAACAGGAAGAATAAAGTAAATCAGAAATAAAATTTTGCAATTAAACTAGGTGTTTAGTTTTTGTAATTTCATTTTCTCTAATATTTTTACTTATTGCTTAGAAAATATTTTTGTTTTTTTTTTAGTTATTCTTTGATTTAGAAAATAATTATACTTCAAATGATAAAATTTTGCAACCTGACGCCTGTTGACTTCAATTTCTCCTAGAAAAAAAAAATAATAATAATTAAACCATTAAATACATTTTTTTTTTAAATTAAATGCTATTTTTCACAGTAAATTATAATAGTAATGAGTTTTTAAATTAAAACTCAAATACATTATTTGATTGAATTTTCGTTTTTATTCCATTACTGCATAAAGCTGTGATTGGAATAGCTAAAAACGGTAAAAGCTTATTTTATTTTAAAAGGCGGAACTATTATATTCATATAATTAGAACTCACCAAATGAATTCCACATACAATTTATATGACATAGAACTACGCCTTTTAACATAGAAATGTCTAAGATTTTCAATAGATACTATTCTATTTTTGTTTATACTGTAATAATTTTGTATTTGAGTTACGTGGATTCGAACCCGCACCTATCGCATGAAAAGTCGGCATCTTTATTTGGTTAATAATTATCAATAGAACTCAGGGATATACATAAATTGCAATTTAAGTCCATTTTTGGTCACACTCTTAGGAAACCGACAGAAAGCATTGCGCGAGGGGACAAAAGGTGTGCCTTCACCTTGAGGAAGATCAGTTGCAAAGGAAATTAAAAGCTGTATAAAAACATGGACAGAAATCAAGCAGCTGGTTTACAACAGAGTAGGATGTAGAAGCTTTGTCGAAGCCCTACGCTTCTCCAGGAAATGAAACAGGAGAAAAAAATATTCCCAGCTTTAGACTAAAACCGGTTGTAAATTTTCCTTATTCGTTCACATTACCATTTGTCAACTTGTTATCAACCCCGTCACTCCATGACCCTATCATCGCTATTAACACAAGTATTTAAAAAAAAAAAAACAGTGAATAACTTCACTATAAGATTACCAAAGTAAATCGCATTTATATGCTCTTAAAAATACATTTTCTGAGACGAAAAAAGCACACATACCACATTCATATATGTTACAACCGTCATGAATGTATGGAAATATGTATAAGTAAAAGATAAGTGATGTAAATGAGTTCACTGTAAGTGCAATAAATTAGAAATAAAAAACAACAACAAAATTACAACTATTTTACATAATTATTCCTATAGACAAATTTTCACTATACATATATGTATTTGTATGTTCATGCTCAAAAACCTAAAAGATTTTATAACAAAATCCACATAAATTATATATTACCCACATTTTAAATTACCTATATATTTAACTTTTAGTACCTTTCAAGAGGTTTTTGGAAATTTGCATCTTAACTTTGCAAAAGATATCATACAATTTTAATAAAATGTTTTCACATTTTAAATTCTTTAGTCAATTCTTACATAGTTTAAAATGGGTTAACTACCAATCGGATAATATTTTACTTTGCATTTAAATATTAACCGTTGCAAAATCCAGCTTTAAAAGAATTGAAGCATTTCTACGCAACGCATAATCACATTTAAAAGATAATCAATAGCAATCAATTTATATAAATATCTTCATTATTAGCAGCTTTTAGAGGATTCAATGACACATTAATTCCCTTCCCCCTGAAGGTACGCGGAGTCTTGTTAGATTTAACAAAATGAGTATTATTGAGTGAAGCAGAAAAAACTGAGAGTCGATGGGCCGTTAGCCAAAACATAGCAAAAGTGGATATTAAATGACTCAGGTAGCACCAATATATACCAAGAGGTACAGGAAAAACAAAGGAAACGTCCAGGAATGGAAAAAGAAAGCAGCAAAAATGAGACAAGAATGAAAAGAAAAAAATGAGAGTCGATCAGTCTAAAACTAAGCAATAAAGATTACACGAGAAAGCTGGCACCAAGCTGAAGCCCGCAAAGTATATCAAGGGCAGAGGAAGAAATTATATGGAAATGGAAAGAAATGGAAATTTTCTTGAAAGGAAATTGAAAGCAACAACAGTGGGCGAAGAAAGAAGAGTCGATCAGCCAAACTAAGCAAAAGTGGAGATTGTATCCATGTTCTTCTTTGCACCAAGCTGAGGAAGAACGTAGGAAACAACTCTGCAATGAAATAAGAAAAGCATCAATATTGAGAAAGGAATGGAGACGCAATCCCCATTTAATCCATTTTGGAATAGAGTTGTTTTATTGTTTCCATTTCTATATTTCTTTTTCATTATTGATGCTCTTCTTATTTCATTCTAGAGTTGCTTCCCATGTTCTTCCTCAGCTTGGCTCTTACTTCATTCTACAGTTGACGAAATATCTTTCGGACAAGAAGATTTCATACCAAATGTCGATTATTGTAATAACGGTAATTATTAGAAATGCAGATTTAGGTTTAACAAACTCCTATAACTTAGACATTTTTTGATCTTTTGTTTTATTCATCTTTCATTTCATTCCACAGGATAACAATATCTTACAAAAACCAAGAAAAAAGTTAGGGGTTTAAAGCTTTATTACAAAATCCCTATCCTCATTTATAAATTACTTATCTTAAAATTTATAAAAATTTACCTGTCTTCATACAAGAATGGCAACGGCACAAAATAAGATATCAAAGATGTGGTGTAAATTTCTTTTAAATCTCCTTTATAAAATATCAAATCTCTAGATATATCATATCATGTATAGAATGTATGCATGTAATAGAGATAGAATGAGAAGTGTAGGTATTTTAAAATTTTGTTAAAAAATTAAAAATTGCCATAAATTGAGGTATAAGTACATTTAATTTTATAGGTTACCGCGAGTGATAATTAAGCCACTTTATCTTAAAGAATTCCTCACGTTTAGTAAAGCATTGAAGGAAACGTTCGGCACTTCCATGTTCTTTTTAATTCCGTTTTTTGTTTCTTTTTTAGTTCGTGTTACATTATTTTAAGATTTTTTAATTTTAAATGGTTTCTGGTTATATCTTTGGATGGATGGTTATATAGTTCTTAAATGCTAAAGCATCTCATTAATCCAATAAGAATGAAAATCTATAGGCATAACTGAGTATACATATACGTGCAAGTGAAAATTAACAATGATATAGAATAGATGATTCTATGTACGTACGTGTATTTGGTTCCGTTCTATAGTAAAATCAAATATATCACACTTAAAAATAAATTGTGAGTGTGTATCATTTATGCAAAATATCTTACCATATACATATGCATATTATGAGAGGCATAGCAATTACATAAAATTTGTGAAATATTCTAAGGAAATCGATAATGACTATTACAATGTTACAAGTAATTAATTATTACAAAAAATTTATGTGATTTAATTTTAAGAAGTCTATAGAATTTGAAAATATATCTAAAATATAATAATTATGAATCATTTCTTTCTGGGGTAAAAAAAGTTTAATCTAGTAATAGATTGAGATTATGTATCTATTAACAGGACGGAATATTATATTAGAACAGAACTTCCATGTCGTCAAATGCTATATAGTGTCACTATACTCTAAAATTATAACTGTTGGCTAAGATTACAGACACCCAATCAGTTTCCTACAAATTATTTTAAGTAACGGTAAATCCTGTAGATTTTGTGAATATATTTGACTTCGATTGTTTTTTAATCCATTTGTCTCTTTTTAAACCCGAATATTAAATTTTTATTACCGAAGCTTAAAATAAAATAAAACGACGACTCAGAAACCTTATCAAAGATCTTATTAAGAAATCTTATATTTTCTGCAGTACTAAGAATTGGCCAGGTCGACGACAAGCAAAATTAAAATCGCAAATTAGCTACAGCGCATATTTCTGGAAAAAACAAATTGAAGACAACCTGCTACAGTAAGTTAAACTTTTTAGAAAGGAATTCTAATTCCTGGATTATTTTGGTTTCTAAAGAATCTAGTTTCATTTATGTAATCTGAATTTAAGAAAAATTGTGAATAATGAACTATAACTGGTATTATCAATTCATTTGACTTAAACAAATCTTGAATAACTTATTATTTTCTGTACTTATACTATCTACCATTAACTCTCTCCCACCTAGTTTCAACTTCCATTTAAAACCTAATGCAGTAAATTAATTGTTAATTTGTTAAATATATTCCCAGCTACAACCAAATTTCTTTACATTTTCTTATAGGTTTTTTACTTTTATTTGAAGATTTAAATACCATGTAAAGCCATTCCTACTGGCAATTGTCCTTTAATTCTGTATATATCACAATCAATCAGTTTTACTTCATATAACACAAGAAAATAGTTATGAATCTTTCTTATATCATATACATGAATAAATCTACTTACAAATACATCTTTAACATTTAATAAATCTTAAGATATTTTTCATTTGGTTATATAACCAAAGTATTTCTTCAGTACACTATATAAGTTTTTGGTAACTTTGCCTCGTGGATAATTTTTTCTTATTATCTTATTATTTTCCCAATTGGCTTAATTTTGATTATATTAAAGATTAATAAATACATTTCTGAATTGTTAAGACTCTGTTGTACCATTTAATATTATTTTGGTTATTTATTCCATTTAATCGTAATGCCCAAGTGATTACACAGTAAAGATTGTTATATTGCGTCTTTTCTGGTATTTAATTCATCAGGAAAACTTTAAATTATCTCATTTTTATTCATATTTGTTAGTAAATATTTTATAATTATTTAAATTGTGTGGTATTAATTCTATAGGAAAGAGACCTATTTATTATAATTAATATTAAAAATTTCTTTAATTGTATATGTTAGTAGAATTTGATATTTTGTAAGTTATTCAACTTGAACATATTATCAAATACTATTAATTAAATTTACGAATAGATTAAGAACTAAAATAAATTAAAATTAATATATAAGTTAGTTAATTTAATTTTAACACTTGAATTAAAATGAAAAATTAATTAAAATATGAAATGTTCTTATTTAGTAACAAAAATTCTAACTTGACGACCTTCACATTATTTAGTTAAATAATTAAAATCATGGTTTTCTCTGATAAAATTAAATTGTCTAATATTAACAATCTATGTTATTTTATTTGGTAGAATATTACGAACTGTCTTAAATCGAATTAGCTGCTAATCCTTCTCTGTTGCGTCACTGCCTCAAATCAACACATCATTGGATCATTTCGTTTGGTCAAGGTAATAGTTATTCTTTGATTAAGAAGTTTCTTAATATCACTACAGTTCTAGTGCATAACAGTATCTCTCCTGGAACATCGTTATACTATCAATTTGACTTACTGATTTCCATTGTTAGACTTTCAAATTATACACATAATATCTTGAGCCAAAATGTTCCCACCAGACGATCAGATTTTATAGGCGCTCCATGGAAATTCCCATACGATAAATTTGCACAATATTATTAATACTCTCCGATTTGGCTAGAAATAAACAAGGGTTTAAACTTAACGAAATAAAATAAATTTAAATTATAATTCAGAATTAAGCTACCGCCAACAAACAGAAAATCAAATTTAAAATCAAGTAATGAAACAACAGTAAGTCGATCCAACCGACTTAGTAATACCCTACATTTGACAAAATGATCGAATTTCAATATTCTATATATATTAATTTCGAAGATATGCTAGCCTTTGTGAGGAATGGAGGATATACCCACACCATCGCTCATATTCACTCCAAACTGTAGGACCACAAGGGAAACATGAGGAACATCCTTGCACCAAATTTTAAGATTCTATCTTTATTATCATCTCGAGAATATGTTCGTTTGCTCTTGGTTCGGGGTGAGAAGTTTACAGAACACGAACACATGACGCGATCTGGTCCATTTACATACTCCGCCTTATTTTTGTCAATAGTAACCTACAGTATAAATTTCATCGAGATAGTATATGATTATTTTTTGAGTTAACGTTTTTACGAACGAGAAAAACATGGAAGAACATCGCTTAATCGAATCAGGACAGCTTGCTTGTTTCCTTTTGGTAGTTTCAACTAACGTACTAAAGTTTATCTTACATATAGGCTTATGTTTTAGGTGAAGGGAATAAACATTTAAAAGAACCCAAAAAAAAATTTTTCCATTTTTGAAAATAACTTTTAAAAATATTTAATTCTAATTTTACTATATCATAAATACTAATTTTTATTTTAAAAATATTTTTATGTAAGACTTAAATTCCAACCAACATAGCATAACTTAACATTAAAACTTCATTAGCAGGATAAAAGAAAATACATTAGATACGTATAAATTAGTACATTAGTTATAAGTAATAAGTTATACTTTTTACACGGTTTAATAAAGAGGGTTTTTAAAAATTATATACAGGTACATCGCAAAAGTATATTTCTAATCATTTACGAGAATATGTTTAAAATACCAAGCAATTTTCGTTTTATTGTGCTATTTAATGGATAGTTGCCTCTGCGGCCTGCATTAAAAAACAAGTAGTCCTCAGTATCCAGCATATGCAACAACTACAGCTGGTAGGTCAGTTTAAAATTACCAATCAGATCTTAAATTCTATAAGGCTTAACAATTCAAATTACTGTGTTAACATTTCGTAATTTTAAATCAAAACTGATATAAATCATTAGCCATTGGATCTGTTGGTTTTCAAACCGTTTAAAAATTTTATAACAATAGTTTAGATTTTACCCCAATTTTAAGCTCCAATATACATTTATAAGTTAAGGTAGTGTTATGCAAAACAAATACCGAATTCCTTTATTATAATTAAGGTTTTTCCCCTTATTTTTTTAACTGACTGCCTAAAACCACCACGTAAATTTATAAATACTCGTTTTATTAAAAAACGTTGTAAATTTATACAATTTTTTCAACTGGTATTTTTACATTTTCACCTTAATTCAAAATTAACCATTCCTTTTTTTCTAAACTGCACCACAAATCTGTTATTAAAAGAAAAAAACACAATTATCTAAATCATTATTTTTTTGTTTAGTTTTGTATTGCAATAATTTGTAAATTCCTTTTAACCTACAATGTTTTTAGCTTAAAGCAAAAACAGAAACATATCTTTTAAATTATAAAGAGAAATTTTAGAATATTAAAAATAAACGAAATATTTATAATCTAAGGAAGGGGAAAATCCTTAAAAGGCAACAAAAAGTCATAAGCCCATTTATAGAATTAAATTTTTAAAGATTAACATCAGTTCCCGCACTGAAATGTAAAATAAGCACTATAACGGTGAATGCTCTAAGACATCCGAAAAACTCTTGGTAATGTGATTTGTCAGGTTCTTAATGAATACACCAGTTTTTCTTCTAGCCAAAATCGTTTGAAAAATATTTCCACTTCATGGAGTGAAAAGGCTTGGGGTTGGGAAGCAATATATCATTGGAAGTAATATAGTATTGGAAAAAATAATTAGAATATAAAATTGGAAATTAGAATAAGAAGGTAATTACTAATATTTTAACATTTTAAACATTGTCTTTTAAATATGTATTTGCATTACCTTGAAAACAAAAATAGAAATGAATCAATTATGTTAAGACGTGCTCAACTATCACTTCAATTTTAAAATTTAGAGTATTTTTTTTTTTTTTTTTTACTTTCTACTCCCTTTGGGAGCATAGGGCTTTCACAAAGCCTTTCCATATGTTTCTATTTAGTGCTATGACTTTTATTTGAGACCATGTTTTATTTAGTTCGGTTATTTCTCGCTCTACTGTTCTACGCCATGTATTTCTACGTCTACCAACATTTCTCTTTCCTTGAGGTTCATTTCTCATTCCAGGACTTGCCTGGCTATGCAGTCTGGGGGTCTTCTAAGAATGTGACGTATCCACCTATATTTTCGTTTCTTAATTTCTATTTTGATAGGTTCTTGACCGGTAGCTTCCCATAGATCTTCATTTCATATTCTTCTTGGCCAGTATATTCTGCATATAATCCGGAGGCACTTGTTTACAAATACTTGTAGTTTATATGTTTCTTTCTTATTGACTAGCCAAGTTTCACTACCATACAAGAGGACAGATTTTATACATGCTTGCAATATTCTAAGTTTGGTTTTTCTTGCAATTTGGGATGACCTCCATATTTTCCACATTCTTCCAAATGTTGCTCTGGCTTTCGTTAGTTTATTATTAATGTCCTCTTTTATACCACCTTCTTTAGTAATAATACTGCCTAGGTAATTGAATTTATCTACATCTTCTACTAATGTATAATCAATTGTAATTGGTCTTGTGTTGTTTGTATTCCCTCTTATAATTTTTGTTTTGTTAATGTTTATTTCCAAGCCAACTTCCGCAGCACATTCTGCTAGCTTATTGATTTTTTGTTGCATATCTTCGTGTGTTTGTGTAAGTAGGCGAATGTCGTCAGCGGAGTCCATATCTTCCAGCTTTTGTGTGAGGTACCAGTTTATACCTCTGGATGAGTTGTTATTGGTCTTTCTCATGACTTCGTCAATTGTTATATTGAATAGAAGAGGAGATAGCGGGCAACCTTGTCTTACTCCATTTCTAAAAATTTGGAGTATAACAAATCCTATTCCCATAACCACACCATGAGAACCTAAACTAAAATTTTGGCAGGATTTTTAATTCTGTAAATATGAACAGTCGTTGATGAATTTTAAGTTAAACATTTTTTAATTTAAAGCTCGGACCATTATATAATCTCGTTTTTTTAAAAAATGCCGTAATAGAAATTCGGGTTTAGAAAATTTAGTTTTTAGAAAATCTCTGTTTTCATAGGAGAATTTCGCTTATTTAAAAAAATCTCGTTTTTTAAGATCTTAGAGATGGATAAAAAAATCAGAATTATCAGCCTTCTCCAGAGCATATAAAAATATATTTTTGTACAAGATTTTCAAAAACATGATTTTCTAAACGAGATTTTCTTAAACGGGATATGCTGAAAACGGGATTTACCTAACCGACCAAACTCCTTATAACATTTATATTGAATTCTTTTCAAATTCAAAGTGCATGATTTATTCAAATTCTATCCAATAGACTATACTGCACTTTATTCTAATAATATCTTATATTTACAATTTATTTATCCAAAAATAATCTCCATTTTTAAGAAAAACCAATACACATTATCACATTTCCTGAAATAAACCCACATTTTAATGATATTTAGTTTTACTAATTAAAATTGGTTCCTTCTTTATCTGAATTCACAAAAGAGCTTCATTCAATTTCCTTTTTTTCATCCTTGTTTTAAACAGTTTTTATAATTAACTTTTAGATGACATTATCTATAAACTAATTGAGTGCTTCAATCTAAATTGTTTCTAAATTAAACAACTTTATTAATTTTTAAATAAGACCCACTAATATAATTACTTTCTAATACTCATATTAAACTAAATCTGGGAAAACTTTATCTTTATGAATCGATTAAAAAAATTACTTTTTTTTTTTTTGCATTAAACTAACAGTAAACTAATTTTCCATCTTTTTGATTCCATAGTATTAAAAGTCTTTTGATATTGAAGAGTGACAGGGCAAACAGAATGAAAGGAAAAAGGGAAGAGTAACTATTTAACACATGATCATATTGTGTAGTTTAAAGTGCAAAAAAGTGGAAAATTATATTTTTTTAGTGCATGCATAATATCAGAAAAAATAGTTTGTGACATTTTTTTTTTTTTTTATTTTATAATTTCCGTATTAAATATATTAAATGGCTCCCTGGAGTTAGGTCTTGCAACATACATTAGAAGTATATTCTTTCTACCTTCATTCTTATTATAAAAATTGCAAAAAAATGTTGAATGAACCAGGAACGTAACAAGTAAAACAATCGTTTTTGAACACCTTAACCCTACCATAAAACCAAAGATGTCGACTTAATAATTGGTTAAACAGTTTGTAACAAAAACCTTCGGTAACTCAAGATTTTCCAAAAGGGAACAATGAGGGCAGCAAATGTTTATCTCTTCACAGGGGATCTATCCAGATGGCGCCAAACAGCATATGGAAATGGGTTTATCTTGCGTCAACGCGCAATAGAACAATATTCCATCAAATGTTTTCCCTTAAGTTGGAAATTTGAATGGGTACAATTTAGAAAAGTTGAAGAAGAATGTTAACATTTTTCATTCAACCGTCCTTATCCTCCACAAACTTAGAATCCCAAATTTCTGAAACCCGATTCCTAAAAATCTTTTAACATTTCTATCCCCGAAACACATCTGCACATTTGTATAACCGGTTCTCATCCTAAAGTTTAGTTTAAAAAAGGTTCTAAATTTTGCGTGTTAAAATCGAATACTAACTATATGAACTACACACAGTTCTAATGGTTGCCATTTGAAGCTTTCCATGTCCATCGTAAAGACACAAGACAAAGCATTGAACAATTAATGTACCTAATGATATTGAAGGTAAACATTCTTGGATTTAAGGTTCAGAAGAAATGTCAATTAATCATAAAATTCACATGTTAAATAGATAATTTCATCAACGGTATCAAATACTTCTGGTAGATTCATTGTCTTCACGGAGTTCGTCATTTAAAATACTTCACTTACCATCTATTCATTAGCACCATTAAAGGTTACACAGAAATTCTTCAAGTTCTTCTTTTTTACCTAGAAGACTCTAATCGAAATATTAATCAAGATATCAAAATAAAGACTCTAACCAAGATATTAAGAGTAGACTCTGATCAAGATATTAAAACAAAGTTAAAAGATTATTCAAATAATTTAATAACATTTTGTATTGACAAGTACGCTACTGTTTCTTACGTAACTTTACCATTATAAAATTGTTACAATACAAGTATTGGTAATTATTGTATAAAAAAAAAAAAAAATTAAAAATAAATAAAAAACTGTTAAACACTTTCAGTACATTAAAGGCTAGGTCCTTTGAAAAAAAAAACAATTTCAACATGCATTTAATGTCTTTTTTATAATAGAAAAAAAATCCTTAAAATAAGTGAAACGAATACACTGTTGTTGGCTACAACACACATAAATTTATTTGACTATTAATTTCATATATATGCAGCCCTGTTATAAAATATAAGATGGGATGCTACACATAGAGTTTATATTAACATAAATTTAACATCTATTATCAAATTTTAAAGTATTGGATTTTTTTTTGTAATAGAAAAGTACGGTAACTTTTACAACTGGCAACAACGTGGAAGGGTAAAAAAGGAATCCCATTTAAACGCAACACAGCAAAAGCTTTTACTGTTATTTTGGAGGAATACACAATGTTCCAACATCTATGAACAATAATTTCAATCTTACCTTCAGTTACACCCATGCAAATATTATCCTGCTAAATATTAAAAGCATTCATAATGTTGAATTAGGTTTAACTATTTTTTGATAATGAAATATTTGTGAATTCCAGATAGGAATCTATTGGCGATATTTGTATATATACATATACGGTACTAAAAGTTTAATAAAATGTTAACAACTATCTTTCTGTTAACCTCCAATTTTTACCCCACTATCATCTCAATCCGTAATTCCCAATCATCATTCCACTAACTCTCATTAGAGTTAAAAAAGCCATTTTCAATTTCTGAGTTTAGTTTTATGAAAGATATGGTATTAGTTAACTTTGGATACCTTTCATGTAAAAAACCAAAAAAAAACTATACACTTAACCTTTTGAAGCGTACGAGTGAAAATTATTTCGCAACATTCCGGCCAACTTTCCAAAAAAAAACTGAATATAATTTTCTGGTCAGGTTTTCATAAAAATTATTCAAAGGATTTTTATATCATTCTTTAATCCCTCTAGAGTATCTAAGATGTCACAAAATGGAAATTTGCAAATTATTTAAAAAAGATTATTACTGAAATATAAATACGTGTATAGAAATTAACACATAAATTGAATATAATTATAAAGTGTACCAAATACTCAAAAGTAGGAAAGGTGTAAAAGTTTTAATCAAAAAACTTTATAAAATTTTTTTTTTTGGTATTTTTCAATTTTGTTTCTTTTGAAATTTTACTTCCGATTTCTTAATGATACAATCCAAGCCATCTAAGTTTAACTTTACCCTAATAAGGAAAAACTTACCTTTCTCTACATATTTACTTTTTTTCTTTCAAAAATTTGCAGGATTCTATTTTTTTTTGGATTTTAATTTTATATGATAAATTTTTACTTTCCTAATATAAAATTTTGGGTAGAGAGCAGTTCATCTAACGTCATGTAACCGAAAACAGCATAACCTCATATTTTTTGGTAAGAAAATTCATTTTGTAATGGGTTAAGAAATCAAAATCCCACTTTTAAAAATTTCTGCTTGGTTAATTTTTTAATATCTTTAGGTGCATATAAATATTTTTGACAATTAATTAACCCTACTTCAGCAACTTGACTTAAATGCTTCGTAGATATTTTTTTACATAATTATACTTTAACAACATATTTTAACAGTTTTAAAATTAAATACGATCCAATAAAGTTTAAGAAGAACATTAACATCCATGCTCATGACTTTCCTTTGAATTAATTCCTTTACCCATCATAATCCCAATTCCTAAATCCTAATCCTAACCCTAGTTTTCTTCCCAATCCCGATCTTAATAACTAAATAATACATATGTATTTAAGGTCCATACCAAGTTTTTATTTAAAAAGGGGTTTGGTTTTAATTGGTTAAAGTCCAACACTCACCAGATGAACCCTGTACAGTGATTCTGGGCGGCTTTAGATGCTTTTCATCAACCCTCGCAAAAAAACAAAAAAAAAAAAAAAATTCGATGCCATCTTTAAAAAATTTATGAATTCACAATTTAGTATCTCTTATAACTGTAAAACCCCTCATAATTATTCTTTTTAATACAAGTATCATCAAAGAACATATGATAGGATAAACTTCGAACTTTTCGACAAAATGCTAATACTTTCTAATTACAAATTTATTAAATAAAACGATTCTCCGAATAATTTTTAGAATTTCGAGTTTTTTGGAGATGTAGACTAAGTATAGATTTGTCTTCTAGGTTTTGTCAAATACTGTGCACCCATAAAATTTCAATTTTACCGCATATAGAATATCATTTCGTTTTCAAGTACTTATTTCTACCAAATTGTTTCTTTTATTTTCATTTGTTTGTTTTTAGTTCGATTTTTTTGGAGGGGTTTTTTTTTTAACAAGAGCAGAAGAAATTAAAGAAGAAAAGAAAAGCATTTGTCTTGAATAGTGACAGAAGACAAAACGTCTTCACTTATAATACAAAATACAAAAAAAAACTTTTCTTTTTTTGTTTGTTTCTAATTAAAAAAAAAAAAAAAATAAAACCAAAAACAAAAGTAATTTCAAGGATTTCGTTATCCTTGAATTAACAAAAAAAAAAAACCCAAAAAGAGAAAGACTTCTTTTTAATGAGTTTTTATGTATATTTAATACGGTGATTTTTATGTAGGTGGCATTATAATTTAACGCCACAAAAACAACTAAAACAAACATGTATAGCTTGAAAGTAACATTGTTTTATACATAAATTATGCTGTTTAAAAAAATCTGAAGATAATTTAAAAAAAAAAAAATATTTTTAATTGAAAAAATTGGAAAAATTCTAAGCAAGAATTTATAGCAGAATTTTAGAAGAAATGGAAAAACTGAATTCAAAAAATTTAATCAATTTATTTTAATGTTACGAATCACTTAGTATATGCAGCATATTATTAAAAAAATCGGCTTCTAAAATTAATTATAATTTATGTAGTAATATTAAATTAATTAACAGTTTTTACGTCTCATCTAACTTTGCTTTGTAAAACTTTACATAATAAATGATGTTAAGTTCAGCAAAACATTAGAGGTGGTGTTGACTTTCATATTCTTTTTCTTTCTGCTACAGGTTAATGTTCTACTTGCTTTTATGCTTAATAAGTTGTTTTTTATCAAGCAGATATGTAACTTTTACCTTCATTTTGCGAGGTTTTGGATGGCCTCGTGGTTTGTTGCTGATGGTTACATACAATCTTAATAAACCACTGTAAGTTCATTCATTCAAAATGGTTTTTGAATTCTCTTCTGTTTTTTCGTACCTCAAAAATGTCTTATACATCAAAGGTATTCTCACAAATTAATCTTATCTTACCTGGATTTGCTTTATTAAACCTCTCCAGAGGTATTCCGATATTCTCACTATAACTCAATGACTACCTTACATTCTACAGCAAACATCAAGATGGGTCGTAATATTTTGCTATATTTTGTCATGTAGACTTCAAGATACGAATCAAACCGTATCACAGCGACACTTGAATATTTAAAGTTCATAACTTTCCCAAAAGGCTAGTCATCATCTATCACCAACAGTTAACTGAAATTCTCAATATTCTGCATTTGGATTTGGATTTTTGGCCAAAAATTTTGAATGTTATACTCTATTGCCACTTTTTTAGAAGTAAAGTATTTTTTTTTGTTATTTATATTTAAAGTTTTAAATCATATTAGACTTTCGAATATTGTTAAGGCCATCGGCTACCAGGGCTAAATACTACCCGTACGGAAATAAAATCCACAAATCTATAGTTCACAAGCCAAATGCTAACTTATAACAACGCCAAGGCCCGTCATTAATACGATTAAATTATTTTAAAACTCTACCAAAAACTTTGCATAAATTATGGCGAATCTCATAAGATATTTATTTATTTATTTTGTTATTGATATCTAAAAGTTCTAAATCACATTAGATTCTGGAATATTATTAAGACAATAGGCACAGGGCCTATTATTTTACTATCCGTACGGAAATGGAATCCACACTTCCAGGGTTAGCAAGCCAAATGCTCACCCACAAAACCTCTAGGCCTCTAATTAAAACGATTCAACTTTTTAAAAACTCTACCAAAAACTTTGCATAACTTTAGGCGAGTTTCATATAATAATTTATAAAAATATATTTGTTTAACAAGTTTAAGCCTCTTTTACATTTCAAATTCACCCACAGTAATAATATTTAATGAATTTATAAAAAAGATAAGTATCTGTTGCATCAATTTCTTATCACAATATAATTTCATTATTTAAATTTGATAATTGATAAATAACTTAAAATTTAAATTTCAAATATCATTATACTTCATCCTATTTTTTTTTTTGTAAGACACCTAATAACTTTTCAGATTTTTAAAAAAAATATAATACGGAAGCTCCTTATATTATAATTCAATTGCTTGTAATGTACTTCAAAAAAATTTTTATCTTAATATTATAAAGTATTTTTAAAAAAAATCAAGTGAAATTGAAAAAAACAAAAACAGAAAATCTTATAAAAATTCCATGTATGTACTTACTTAAATGCATCAATTATTATTAAATTTGATATTAAATCTCTGTGTTTTTTTTTTCTTTCTGTATTTTGGGTACTTTATAAATGTTTCTATTTTGCTGTCCATTTCATCCCTATAAAATTGCAAACATATTTTAGTTGCATATTTCAACATTACACTATTACTAATAATGTAATTTTTTTTTTTAAGTTTTTCTAAGTTTTTTTCTCTTTTTAATAAATTGGTATACAAGAATTGCTTTGTAAATACATGAATGGTTTAGATTTTGGAAATATTTATATAAAATGGTAATTATGCATAATAACCAATTATTATATAAAATTTTTCTAATTAAACGGGGAAGCACACACTACAAGTGCAGGTACTATGTAAATAGTCAAAATTGATTACGAATTTTTGAACCTCCATTTTAAATAACTGAATTTTGAAAGAAGTAGGAGTCTGAGTTCAACAATTATTCTATCATAATAACAAAGTATTAAGGCTATAAAACTAGCCAGGCCAGGATAAGGAATGTTTCGAAGGAAGAGTAATAACCTAATATCATTTTGGTATTTAAGATAGATAAGATACATAGGTTATTTAAGAATTTTAAGGTCTCCGTCTGAATTTTTTGAGTGAACAATGGTAACTATGGTAACTATGTATAATAAGTGAATTACATAAGTTAACCGCATTATTATATGATAATATTCAGTGGAACATTCTTGGTCAAATAAATTTATTTATTTTAATACAATCCCCTACCACATAAAATGTGATAAACGAGTTAAAAAAAATCTATTAAGAAGCTTCCAAAGATTAAATGTCTATTGTAGACATTTAAGTTAATTGCAGAAATATAGAAATCTTGTAAATCTCCTTTTAGACCTGAGTGTAAAGCGGGAACAATCAAATATTCCTACATTTCAAGAAATTCTATGACGTTCTATGTCTTGTTTATGTAATAGATTTTAAGAACAAAACTGACAGAATTTATAGTTCCTTAACAAATGATTTAGCCACAACTGTAATATTAGTATAGTTTTGTAATAATATAATATTTTATATTATGTAGAAGTTAAATCATCTTCCGTTCTTATTATTCTTACTCACATACTCGATTTTTTAAATTGTTTGTGTGTAGTGTGCAATGTTCACATGTAAGTAAATGACTTGACATGTACAAAGTGAAGGTTTTGCAATTTTCTTTATGAAAAAAAAAAAAAAAAAACAAAAAAAATTAAGATAAAAATCTCGAAAAAAAAAGGAAGCAAATAGAAAAATATAATATCTATTTTATTCTTTCCTTCCTTAACTGTTATGTTTTATTTTTTTTGTTTTTTTTTTTCTTTTTATTTTTTTTTTCCTGTATTACAAGTATAAAACCATCTTTAAAATTTCAACATTATTTACTTAAAAAGTTAAGAATATCCATTCTGTATATATACATACATATATAGAGGGAAAAACGAATCCGATTCGTAATTTTAAATTGAAGTGATCCATCAAGGAAAATTGCAAGCAAAGAATTTGATTCAAAAAAAAAAAAAAAAATTTAATAAGGAAAATAGAGTTGATACTAGCAACTATAGTTTCAATGTAATGTACTAGATCGTTAGACAAAATTTCATTTCACTGTGTCTTTGAGATAAAGGTTCATGTCAAAACTTGTAATTGTCAAAATGACACCCGAACCAATCTTCGAATTTTATTCTTACATATTATTATTTTAAAACTCTTTCTTGTAACCAATCAAACTAGGTTTAATTTGAGTATGTTTAGCTACAGTTTTTAGTTCTCGTGAGGTGTATGGAAGATTATCCGAAGCACCCCTCCGCTGGTTCTAAAATTTCAGGAAAAAAGGCGAAATAGAAAGGAACACATTTGTACCGAATTTGAAGATTCTATTTGTATTCATTTCGGAGATATGATCATTTGGCCTTAGCTCGATCACAAGTTTACAGGTTTCGAACAATTTCAGCATTTCTGTTCCCATTAGCAACCTACAGTATAAAGTTCATCAAGATAGTCATTATTTTTTTAGTTATCCGGCGTACGGGAGGAAAATATATGTACTATTCCATATCAAGCTTGCTCCTTGTTGAGTTTTATTCAAGAACTAACTTTATTTATATAATTAAGACATATTCACAATCAAAGTAAATGTATTTAAATTAAGAATTGTGTAGATAAGAACAGTTTATAATGAGTATGCATGTATATAGTTATTAATGTTATATACTTTCATATGAATGCAAATGAGTAAAATATGCACTTAGCTGTAATATGATCTATACATATATGTACTTTATAAATGTAAATCTCAACACTCCTTGTCGATGTTTGGGTATAATTACCTTATTAATAGTAACTTCAGTGTCATTATGCGATTGAAATTATTATTATCTCTAAAAAATTTTATTTGAAAGAAAAATACAAAAAAAAAAGGACAAATATTGAAGAAAGTTCCTATAGAGAACAAGAAGAAAAGAAAGAACTTGGTAAAGAAATATAACGTTAAATTTACAGTTACTTTATTTTTTTGTTTTTATTCTTGTTTTATTATTTTTTTCCAAATATTATTTTCCTCTTAATACATTCATATATAAACGGTAAATGTACACATATACCTATATAAAAAACTGTTTTAACATAATGTTATATTGAAGAATAAAATTGCCCGTTATATCTTCTACTTATACATTTATAAATTTTATTTTTATTATTTTTTTTGTTTTTTTTTTTTATTTTTTTTTTTTTGTTACTGTTAAAAAATTCTGTATTTTGTATCTTTACTACAAAATTCTGTCATTGACAAATTGTCTGAGGACAAAGTCTAATGGATTTGTTGACTAAAATGAACTGAAAACATATATACATATATATATATATACGTATTAAAAAAGGACGACTTAAATGAATAAAATTGTAATGTAAACACAAAAAAAAAATTAACTAAATAGAAAGAGATAGACATATATGAAAATGGACGTTGTCAAAGAAGCCCCTATGAACTAAAGCCTGCGGGTGTTATTTCAAATTGGTATATAGAAATAAAAGCGCGTTGGGTGTTATTTCACATTGAATTAGAAAAAAGAATCCCCGGTACTATTTCTCTTTTAATTTCACTTTCGACTTTATGAGAATAACGGCCTCCAGATGTTGTTTCTCAACAGTTTGAAGCATGAACTGGAAGAGAAATAAGCCTCAAGGCCACATTTAATACACATTTAATAAGAAATATTATTCCGAAGTCTTATTTCTTATTCCTGAATGTTTTAAATAAGAAATGAATTTGAAATCAGAGTATTCTCCTTTTCCGGATTATTTATAAATGTGTAAATAAGATTCTAAATTAGCAGAGATCTTAAAGTTGAACTCAAAATTCTGGAAAAGCAAAATAACTACCCTATTTTTTAATCTAACTTTAAGATCATTTCAGAATATCATCAATCTATAAGAAGTAGCACCGTGGGGCTTTATTTATCAATAAACCGTAGATTTTATTGAAAGATCAATAGTATCCGAGGACTTTTTTTCGTAGGGGCTTATTTCACAGCGCCATAACAAATTTTCATATAGTTTAATAAGTATAAGTAAAAAAATTATCAATGCAAAGCAAACCATGCAGAGATAAAGAAAAAAAAAACTAAAAGACAGATGTGGTATAAAGAACGGATTTAGTATCCAAAATTATAAATTCTAAAAATGAATAGAATGAAATTAAGTACATTTTTAAACACACACACGCTTACATATTATATATATATATATATATATATATATATATTAATCAAAGAAAATAAAAGAAAACGAGGAAGAGTGTAGTAGAGTAGACTGTGTCAACTCTGGGATACCCGTATGACCGTCATCCGGCACATTACTTTTGTCAAAATTTCAAACATACAGCTTTATTAAGTGTAGTGGAATACTCATATAAAAGAAGAAGTTGTATGGCAGCTACTCGAACCCTCTGCAGTAAACCAACCAAATTTTCCTGTAACTTTGGCCATTACACTAAACTAGTTTTAGCAAAATTTCAGACACCCAGCTTAATTATGTGGAGAGTAATGCTCATATAAAATAAGAAGTTGTATGGCAGCTACTCGAACCCACTCCACTAGACCAACCTAATTTTGCAGACTCTTTGGCCATAAAACTAAACTACTTTTGGCAAAATTTCAGACACGTAGCTGTAATAGGTACAGAGTAACACTCATATAAAAAAAGGAGTTGTATGGCAGCTATCCGAACCCATGGACCAAAATGGCTGGATTTACATAGCGATAACGGCTATTGCAAAAAAACGAATTTGCGAAAATTTCAAGATCCTAGCTCCTTTAGTTTTTGAGTTATCGTGCGGACGGACGGACGGACATACATAGCTAAATCGATTTATTTTTCGATTCTGATCCGATCCATACACTTGAGTCTATATCTACCCCCCCTCCTTCTCTGCGTCACAAACGTAATGGCAAATTTATTATACCCTTTGACTATATAGTCATACGGGTATAAAAAAGACTAAAAAAACAATATAGAATAAAATCTAATGTAGGTAATAGGTATAAACTATAAATACAATATGTGTAGAATAATATAAATAAATAAAAAAAATTAAAAATATTACCTTTATATGTATGTGTAATAATTGTATATATAATTGATATTTAAACGAATAAATCTGAATCTACCTCAAGAAAATTATTTTAAGAGGCTACCTATAAAAATAATATATTATCATAACAGTTTACATGAACAAGTTTACAAAATTTGGGGGAAAAAAATTGAACTTAAACATTTTTATTTTTATTTATTATTAAGATTTTCACTTATTTTTTTAATTTTTATTTAATCGTACTTCTTTTCCAGCCATTCTTAAAATTTAAATCTTTAAAGCTATTTATAGATTCCTAATTTAGTTACTAGAACCTTTGACATTTTTAAAAGACTATTTCATTGCTTGAACTTTAAAAAATTTACCCTCAATACACCTCCTACATATATTTATATAAACACCGTTAATTCGCTTAATCTGCCACTTAAATGTCAAATAATTGCAAAATGTCAAAATATTTTAGGTGACTTTTGTATATAAGTTAAGAAAATTTCTACCGCGATCCCTAAGCAGTATAATTCCATTATAATATATTACACCATTCAAATTTATCTTAAGTCTTATATAGTAAAGATAGGTCTTGTAAAGGAAAGGTAAAAATTCAAATTTATAAATTTAGTTTTGATTGAACAGGTGAAATTTTTAAATTTATATAGATAGGGATTGGTAAAAAATTCTAAATTACAAAATTCTAATTTATTTTTAAATTCTATTTTGCTTAGTTTCCTGAGTATAAAATTTTTTGAGTTAAGAACTTTTAATATAATAATCAGGTATTAGAAGTAGGTAAGTGGCGAAACTAAGAATGGATTTCATATGTAGTTTCAACATCAGAGTCAACTTAATTTGTAAGGATTCTGTTGATTTAAATCAATTTATTTTTTGAAAATGCATAAAAATGTATTTATTAAAATTTTTTAGTTCAGAACTTTACGATCCACAATCTGTTAACTCAGAATTTCGTAATTTAGAATTAGGAAATCCACCCCTGTTAAAATCAATTGAAATAGAGTTTACAAAAACACGCATTTGATTAATCTCCAGTTAGTAACAATACTATATTACTGTACACACAAAACTCCTCCCAAACTGACAATTTTAAACTGTTAATTTTATAAAATAACTGTAAAATTTTAAATATTTTATTTTTGTATTGTTTTGTGCATTTCTGTCATTTCACGCGTTTTTTTACACAATACCCCAATACAAAAAAACAGAGGACAGACATTTGATGTGCAAATAATGTAGTAATTCCGGTATTTAAGTGCCACCATTAAAAAAAAAAACAACAACAACTAAAACAAAAATTAAAATTCTATAAAAAAAAACAAAAGAAAAAAGGAAAAATTAACAAGGTACTTTAGTACGTATCCGAGTCAATGAAAATGAAGAGATTTAAATTAGAACATTTACTATACTATTTACAACAAAGATAATGACAAAAAATAACAACAACAACAACAAAAATAACCGAAAGTTAGTAAAAAAAAAATTAAGACACAAGGTAAAAAATAAGTAACAAAAAAAAAAAAATAAGAAAAAGAAAAGGACATTAATAGTATTAGGACAAGGACAGCAAGAACAAAAATAAGAAAATAAAAATAAAATAAGAAAACAACTACCTTGACAACTCAAGTGAAATGGATTATTTTAGATGATAATCAAAATGATTTTAATGATAATAATTGTGATAATGATTATATTTTAACTATGGATTAAAAAATAATTGAAGATTACTGATTGGTTTAAGTTATTTATTGTCAATTTTGTTGTCTTTTTTTGTTGTTTTTTTTTTTTTAAATTAATATAAATTATTTATTTGAATTTAATGGATTAAGTGATTTTTTTTTTAAGTTAATTGAAAAATTGAAGAAAAAATTTTGGAAATTGATAATTATTAATTAGATTTCTATATATAGTTAACTAAATTCATTAATAATATAGGTACAACGGCTTAAATAAATCTGGAAGACTTTGTGTTTTTTGAAATCAGTCTTCGCTTAGTTGTTATTATTTAAACACAACTTTAAAATCTCATAGATTATTTAACATTCTTTATATATACATATGTATATATTGAACTAATAATTATTATATATATATTACGTATTTAACTTGATATCAGTTAAAATAATAAAACTAATAATTAGCCCAGACGGCCTCGTTGGTAAGTGGATAAGCATTTGGCTTACTAACCGAGGGGGTGCAGTTCGATTCCCGTGCGGGTCATCCATTTTTACTTGATAATAAAACTAAAAAATCCCCTTGATGATCTAAATATTATTTAACATATACAAATATATAATATAAACAAAATAAATAATAGATGGCACATCCTAAAAATTAGCCCAAATAAAAATTTATTATGTTTATTTTAATGTCAAAAATGAGTCTCTTGTGCCGCCTTCTCTGATGTAGTAGTTACACAACTGGTATATCTGTAAAAGGTATGCGGGTTCGATTCCCGAACAGATCGTAAGTTATTTTTAAGGCGAATTACTGCAAGAAGTAATTTTCACTACAATTCGGCATTTCGATCTAATATAATAATAGTGTTCCATAATTAAATAAAAATAATTAATAGTATTAGTATAATCTAATAATAGTATTCAAAACTATAATCGTCTCAGTCGCTGATGGTTTTAAAATATTGCATTATCATTTCAAATTTGTTGTATTAATAAATAAATTATTAAGTAGGTGCAATTCTCCTTATTTAGATTTTATAAGTAGAAACCTAATTGAATTGAAGGGTAATTTAATTTAAATTATAGTGAGTCGACGCACTTTCAAAAAATGAATTAAAAGAAAAACATCGCGGGTAAAAAACCTAAACTTAAATCAAATAATAAAAACTTCATTTTGATACCAACAGCGAATTAATATTTATCATCAAGTTTAATTAACAAAACACAAGCTAATTTACAGCATGTGTAGACATTTTCCCAGTAGCACTAGATGAACTATCGTCTGAAGGATAATTTCACTACTAATTATATTAAGTGATGCAATGCCCTAAATCCTCATTCTTAATTAAGATATTCTCTTTTTGGTTCCTTTTCCACTTCTATGAGGAGTACAGGACATTCATCAAGTTATTTAGACCGGATTTGAATTTCTTAAATCGAATTAATATTCAAATCAAAATCATATCATAAGATCGAGGAAAAACCGTTACAATTCGAGGAAAACCCGTTACAATACGGAAAAATATAAAATGTAAAAAATGATTTATTTGGAATATTATTAATTTATAACAAAAAAAACAATTAAATTGAATTTTTTATAAATTATTTCTGAATTTCAAAAAAAAAAAAATAAAGACATTGTGTGGGAAAAATACTGTTCTCAAAGCACTTCCATATAAAACAAATACAAGTGAAACAAACTTTACATATTTTGAAAGGTAAAAATGTCGTCAAAATATATATTAATTTTTAATTAATTCTTTTGAATTTTATTTAAACTTTTTACATTTAAAAAATTTATAAAAAAAATTTCCAGGTATTACTTATTAATTTAAAATCCTATTTTTTCCTGTTATTTTCCACGTCCATTATTTTTAAATGTTCATTTTAAATATTAATTTTAAGTATAAAATTTAGTTTGAACAGATATTTATACTAAAATACATGTAATATAAATGTCTCAATATAATATTGTAATAAAATTTTTAATAAATGTACGTATTTTAATAATCTATGTATGTACCCATTTTCAATGTCAATTTCAGAATGATTTTAAAAAAATGTTTTTCAACTTTTCTATTTTTCTTAAAAATAAAATTTTTTTTTAGAAAAACTAATAAAATTTTGAAAAGTTCGAAAGATACAAAGTAAACTGAAATATACTAAATGTAATAATATGTTTTTCTAAAATTGAAATATTTGTATTTATATAAAAAAACAAATTTTATTGAATACTAATATCTTTAAACCTATAAAGCATATTCCATTTTGTTTGTAGGTAATCAAATATTTTTAAAATTTTAACTATGAGGGAAATTAAAATTACATTGAAATTATTATTCTTAAAATATATATATTACATTTTATATAATCGTAGGTCTGTCATATAGGTTCTAGTAGGCTGTTATACACAATTTTTTCCTATATACATAAGTTAGAACTATTTAAAGTCAAGGCCTAAATTTCGTCACAAGTTAAAAATCAACAGAACGTTATTCCAACATTATCTTAGCCTAATGGATAGAATTAGATTTTGTATTCCGGAAATAGATTAAATAAAAAAATTTCGGAAAATTATTTTTGCTGTCGTGTTCTCTTATAGTTTTCCGTTGACAATATAATATTCAATATTTCAAAATAATACGAAAACCGATTAGAATTGAAAATATATTAATTGAAGATGCAGATACAAAAGAGGATATTGGCAAAAAATTAAAAGGCTAATTAACGAAAGCTAGAACAACATTTGGAAAAATATGGAAATATGAAGCCCATTGCAAATAGCAAGAAAAAGAAAGCTTAGAATATTCCAAGCATCTATAAAATCCGTTCTCTTTTATCGTAGTGAAGCGCGCCTGGTAATTAAACAGAAAACACACAAACTACAAGTATCGTAAGCAAATGCCAGTGGTAAAGAAGAAAATGCCACGAAAATTTCTGGAAAACACTGATCAAGAACCAACAGAAATAAATAGCAATCAAGAAAAGGATGTACAGATGGTAGGTCAGAATTTTGGAAGATCTCTAAACTGCATAGTAAAACACAAATGAACAAGACATGGTCACAAATGAAAATCATTACACAAAATTGAAGTAGGTACTAAACCTTTTTTGCCCTAAAAGGAGTAAAAAAGTAAAGAAAATAAAAATCAAAATACAAGAACTGCTCTTAATCAAATATTTATTGATTTTGAGATCAGCAAAAAAAGTTGTGAAGATAAATTTATACAAAAGTTATATTTTTTACTTTTCCCGATTCACATTTGATTATGTTAATAAGGAACTCAAAAATTATAATTTTACATCCATTAACAGTACCATCTAGTTCCATTAACTACCAGTTCCACCTAGTTCCATTAACTACCAGTTCCATCTAGTTCCATTAACTACCAGTTCCATCTAGTTCCATACCCTACCAGTTCCAGTTAGTTCCATTAACTACCAGTTCGATCTAGTTCCATCCCCCTACCATTTCCATCTAGTTCCATCCACTCCCAGATTCAATTGTAATTCAATCTCCACTAACAGTTATATAAAATAAAATACTTATCCCAGCCTTGTCTTCAAATGAATTTTTTCTCGAATCCCTATAATGAATTTTCTCATTCCTCAAATAAATTATCTAATTCCACAATCCCTGGATCCCTGGAAGTCAAAAAATATGAGAAATATTTTTCAATTGAATAAATATTTTGAAATATAAGATCAAATCTTCCAAATATATTATTTGTAAACATTTAAAATATTTTTCAAAAGTTAATAAATCCTAAAATCAGATATGATTTTGATAGATAAAATTGTAAAAAAATTACAATTATTCGTTTTGAAACAAAAAAGAAATGACTTTATCTTTCATTTTTAACTTTAATTTAAAAAAGAAAAATATTAAACTTTTTTATAAAATATTAAAAAATCATAATAAAACCCCAATGTAATAGAGCACAATCATAACTTATCATAACAACAATTACTAATAATCGATAAAAGATTCGAAAAGAAAATATTATTGCATAATCTACAAAGGAATCATAAAAAAAGTAATCAAAAACAAATGAATTTTACCATTATAATTTTTATAATTTTTTTTTTATATATTACAAGCTTATGCATATATATATATATATATTTTCCTTTTTAGTAAGTTATTACTTCTTTGAAAAATAATTTTTTCCCAAAATTTGATTTTGATATTAACATTGCATTCCCGTACATTCCCATACATATATAAATATAGATTCCCCACATAATGAAAAATATCGACATATTTTCCTTTTTCCGGGAAATTATTTATAAATAATGCAGTTAGGTACACTACAGGACTAAAATTTTAGGTATTAGGAACATTTATTAACAATAAATTTGAAAGTAGGTTTGTTGCAAAAATTGAAGAAATACTGAACTCAGGTAACAGGAATTACAGTTATCCTTCAAACAAAATTTAATTAAACAAACTCAAATCTATTTACTAGTGCCTATAATTGACTTACTTAAATTCAATACCTTAATTATAATAACTGGTTTATGGTTTATTGCTATTAGTCTTTAATATTTGCTAAAGGAAGTTCCAATTAGAAGACATAAGTAAGTAGAGTTAATTAAAGAAAATATATTATAATATTTGTAAAGATCTAGTTAAAGAATTTCCAGCATGAAATCTAGTAAGAGTGTAAAAATTTTTCTAGTTTTTCAGTTGAAAATATCCATAGCTACTAATGTCAGATATAAATATATTATATATTACAATCATAGTATATTATCAGAATTTTTTTATTAAAATCTTATAACTAGCCATTAATATCTCGTTTACAGGTGGCGGCAAAGAAAATGTTCAAACCAGAATCAATAAAGCTAGAACCACCTTCAGTAGAGTGCACCGTATATGCAAGAGTTCAAAAATATCAAGACGAACCCAACTAACAATATTTAACTCGTGCGTTAAGTGTATATTAACACATGGCTGCGAATCATGGATTCTCCATTTAGAATAAATTACAAGTCATCATAAATAAACATCTCAGAATAATATGCCGCATATTCCTACTGCACAAAATAAGAAATGTAAACTTGTGGGCACTAACAAACGAAGAGCTAATAGTGAAGCAAATCACCAGAAAAAAATGGAGTTGTACTAAGGAAAAATTAGGAATGTATAACAAGAATGGCGCTAACCTGACATCATCTATGCAGATTCAGGTTAAGAGGTAGACACAGAACAACATGGAAAAGAACGGTGCTAGTTAAATAAAGTGGATACGATATATTCTGGAATGAAATAGTAGAAAAAGCTATGAATAGGAATGAATGGAGACTACAAGTTGAAGACCTATGCTTACAAGTGGAATAACAGAAAAAAAAGTCTAACAATATACTAACAATCATTATGATTTTTAGCTGGACACTAAATCAGTCTCTATGCTGTATCAAGTCAAAAAACCCATTCCATCATTAAGACAGCTTCTACTCATTCTAACATTCGGAAGGCTTCCTCAAATTTTTGAACCATGTATGATTTAAAATATATTTTAGTTTGCATTTCTTATAATTTAAAATATATTTTAAATTACATGTTCCTAGTTTTTGTTGCAATTTAAAGTGCAATTGCATTTCTTTTATCCATGACTGCACCTAAAAATGCAACTAAGCAAAGAAACCCCAAAAGTACAAAAACCAAAAAACTATTCTTTATAAGTATCAAAGGAATTATAAAACTTTTTATTTATGTTATTTTATATATAGTATAGGAAAATGGAATTCACATAATGAAATTTTTTATTGAATGGAGGTTTCCGATATATATTTTTTCTTTCCTATTTGTGTGTTCCTGAAAAATTTCTATATTTTTTTTCTGGATTATTCCTTCTTTACGTATCTTATAGTAATTTAATGTTTTTCAAAGGCTTAAAAATATTTAATGTAATTTTGAAAACAATGTTTCTGTTTTTTATTCCTATAAAATAACTTTTAAACCTAAAACTTAATATGATAAAGGAAGTAAAATTAAAAAAAAAACAATTTTAAAAATCTTTCCATCAATCTAATGTTCTTTTACCATATAAGTCTTGGGAAAATTTCCGTCAAAGAAACTAAAATAAGATAATATTTCACGTCACGAGATAGTTTGCTATAATATATGAAATAGTGTCTATTGTTTAAGGAATACTCATGATATTATTTTCGTATATAAATTTTAATAAAGTTCTGATATAACATTATAATTCAGCTCAATTTTACGGTACCGATTCTTGCCAATTCTAAAGAAGTCTTACTTATTAAACGCTGGAAGACTTTTTAACTTTTTTAATCTTAATATTCTTCCAAGTCTAGAAGCTGTGAAGGGCATTTATATAATCATTTCCCTGGAATATTTTTTCGACTCTTTTATAGAGCATAAGGCTTCCACAACACCACCTCATGTTACTCTATTTTGGGCTGATAATTTAATATTTTACGATGGAATGGAACGGTTGAAGGCCCCTATTGAAACTGGGCTGTATTTCTTAAAATAGAGACTTTGACACACCGAAATCACACCCTTTTTGAAGCAAACTTTAGGTAGGAACCTGTGATACAAATGTACAGTTTGGTTACGAAGATGGGGATAGGGATGGATTTTGGAATTATGGGAAGGTTATTAAGGAGTTTTGTGGAATTTTGATGTTAAGATTTTTCTTAAATTTTAAAAAGTCGTACACAAACGAACTGAGGAATCGGATTTGGAGGAATATTAAGGAGAAGATGTTAATATTCTTCTTAAATTTATTACTACTTTCATTTTCTTTCTATTTCTTTTTCTATGGTTCTTCTCCAGATAGTTAAGGCCGGTCCACTCTTCTTCTTCCCTCGTAGTTAGAATATAATGCCTGTTTTGCAGTGAAATCTCTTCTTAGGAGTTGTTCTTTGCATCTGTATTTTTTTTTCTTATCAGTAGCCGGATAGGATCTTGTTGCATTATTAACCACAATTCTTCATTAGCTATTCGCCGTAGCCAGAAAATTTTCCATATAATGCGAAGACATTTGTTGATATAAACCTATAACTTGTTTATATGGCACTCCTTATAATCAGCCAGGTTTCACTGCCATGTAGAAGAATTAATTTCACATAGAAGTTGAATATTCGATTTTTGTTGACAAGACTATTTCTGTCTACCAAAACTTTCCTAGCTAGATTTAGTGTGTTTACTCGTCATGTCTAGGTTTTTTTTCTATTATGCTCGTCAGTTAATTGAAACTTTCTATCTCTTTTATTGGTGACTCTCTAATTGTGATGGGATTTTTTATTACTTGATACCTCATTTCCGCTGATAAAGAATAAGTGAAAAATCTCAAATTGAGAAATCAAATTACTCACATCAAATTTTAGTTATTTCAGTTTTTTTTAATTTGATTAATGCAAAAATAATGTTCCTCACTCCAAAGATTACATCCCTCCTTTTTGTCAGAAATCCTGTCATTTAAGATTAATTGTAGTGGATGGGAAATTATTCAAATAGGGATTTAGGGTTGGCATTAAGTTTATAATCATAAAAGTAATAAAATTAAATTGTAATTCTAATAATATTTATTAAACTAATAATCTTTTTTCCACTTAACTGACCAATTTTATAACATATAAAAATACATCACATGTACACGTGCTTACAGGAGTAAAAATTTAAAAAAAGAACTTAAAAAAATAAACTATATAATAAAATTGTATCTAATCTTCAACGAATTAATTTTACAATCCCATTTTTTTTTTCACACCCAAAACCTATTCTAATGCTTAAAAATCTAAAAAAAAGTTAAACCTTAATCCTTATATCATTGCAATTCACAATAATGAAAGGAGGTCATTAAACTTAACTATTTTAATACAATTTTAAAAAAATATAATTCTTAACCCTTTTTCTATCGGACTTTAAGAATTTTTTTAACTAAACCCATAATAAGATCACCAATAAAATTCTCACAAAAAAAAAGTTAATTCGATTAAAATTCTTTTATAATTTTTTTTGAAAATATCTGCAAGATATTAATTCGAAAAAATTTCGAAGAAAATCTCAATTCAAATTTTTATAATAAAAAAAAATCAGTAAAAAATTCTTTTTTTATTAGAAAAATTTGTATCTGAACTTAACGTTATCAGACATTTTGTACTTTTAACATACATATTAGGTTTTTCCTTGCGTTTTTCTTGTTTTGGTTTCTAAAATCCACACATTCTAAATTTTCAAAAAACAAAAAAAAAAAAATCAAACTATAATCTAGGTTATCAAATAAAAAACAAATTTATAGATACAAGTAAGTATTTATTAAATTTATGACTTAACTTAAACGAAAAATATAAAAAAAATAGAAAAAATTAAATCATTATATGTTTCTGAAGATACAAATTGAGTCCCTCAAATTTTGGTTTTAGTTTTTAAATCCTTTGAGATATCAAAATACAGTGGCACCTCATTTAAGTAATTTGTTAGGTACACGAAATCCTGACTCAGAAGTTGTAATTAATAAAATTCTACTCAAACTTTCGAATTTTCTAAAACAGATATCATTGTATTGGATTGAAAGCTATAGACACTTAATATCTTAAAATTTCTACATTCGACATTTTATAAATTTTCCAAAACCTTTCAATCCATTTTTTCATGAAGAATAGAAAACTCTCTAGGACGTTAGTTACTTTCAATTCCATTTTAGTGCAATTTTAGCTCTAAGACATAAAGTATGCCTTTATAGTGTAGAAAGAATTGCAAATACTATCCAGGTATTAAGATATATGAAACAATTTGGAGGCATGTGATAGGTACCTAAACCCCCACTCCTATTCATCTAAAAATTCAGAATCAAAATGAAAATGGCAACAACCATTTACTTAATTTTAGGTTTCAGTCTTTAATAATTTCGAACTCATTATTGTTAGACCTTAGAATGTGCATAGGACCTATGCGAACCACTACTCCAATTCATCTCAAAATTCAGAATCAAAATGGAAACTGAACCATCATTACACCAAATTTTAATTTTCTGTCTTTATTAAATTCGAAGATATGCTTGTTGGTCTTGTTAGATGTCTGGGAAGTATCCAAGTTCATCCATACTCCATACCATACGAAATCTAAATAAAGAGCGCAAGAGAAATAGGAACAGAAACAATGTACGAAATATGAAAGTTTTATCCTAAATGTTTAATAATAAGAATCTCCGAAGCTTACGATTGACGTACTTAGAAACAAAGATTCTTAAATAAAGATATATACAGGGTCACGGTACATATCCACTGGACAAAATCCAAAAGCAACATAATATTTATGATAGTTTCTTTATTTTTTTTTTGAATAATATTTAGGATAAGACTAAAAAAATACATAAAATTAGATGACGAAATCGAAATTTGCTAATATTAACCCTATCTTTGAAAAAGTCTTTACATTTTTTTTTTCAAAAACAAATTTTACGTCATAAAAATTATGAGAAACATAAAAAACAAAAAAAAGGAATCCCACTTTTATATTATGTATAACTAATACCTACATGGAATTTGAAAACTATAAAATATTGTACAAAATCCTTTTTTAGTTTTAAAATTTTATGTTTCTATAAAAGCAAAGGAAAATTCGAAGGGATTCTGAACTTGAAGTTGTTCTCAAAACTTGAAGTTATTTGTCCCGCTGTTGATATGATGACAATTTTAAATTTCTAGAGAGATGCACTTGATGAAATTTGTGGAATATTAGAATATCATTAGTCCTGATTTAGTCCATAATTGACAAAATAATTTAATTTAATTAAAAATTTAACTGTTGCTAAGGATTTGGGATCTGTTGCAGATACCCTACAGAAAACGATTCCAACTATAGTGAATAAAAATTGCATCATATTTTAATAAAATGCGAAAATAAATCCGTTATTGTCATGTAAACGGTACAGATTTGTTTTTCTACCATTCCTTTATCCTTATACCAACTGTGCTGTTTTTGTAATATTCTTCATATAAAAGTGGATACAATATCCTTCTTTGCATATGAAAATAATGAAAGATTTACCTTTGAGCTGTTTCTTTGTTTTCTTTTGACTCTGGATACTTTCTTTTTCCAAAAATATCAAAATCAAAATAAAATCTACAAAAAACAAAATGGGAAGAAAAAGGATTGAAGAAAAATTTAAAAAAAAAAAAATCCAAAATACGTGTGTGTAAAGAAACAAATATACTCGTATAATTTTGAAGACATGACGATGATGATGATGATAAAATATTGCATGCATATTGTTTGTTTGCAAAATACAATTTACTGTACTTAAATTCATCTTTATATCTAAAGATATTTTGTAATGGAAATAAAATTATAAAATTTTGTGAAATTTATTGCACATTTTTTATTTATTTTTTTTTTTGTAGAGATTCAAACCCCAGCAATTTGAATACGAATAAAAATTACGATTTGCCTCGACTCACACTATGAATCAATGTGTTTCCTCCAGAAGCAATTGAGGACATAGCAGTTTTAATCAAAATGGAGCTCCTTCACCCGTATACTAAATATTGTAAAGTATACATCTTATACATATTTATCCAACATCCAACGGCCTGGGAAGGTGTCTAGAATAAGAACTAAGTTAATAGAATTCTTCAAAATGAATAAGAATTGTCAGAATCGCTGAACTATGCGTTACTTGCGCAACAAATTACTTCGAATAAAGTCAAGGCTAAAGAAAATCTATGCGATAAGTAATTGGACGCATCAGGCGTTTTTTAATCTTAGACAATCAAAATTCAGAGTTCACAACACACATGGATTAAACTGAGCAAAATTACACAGATTTAATGCTTTCCTCTGAGCTTAAAATACCTCCTATTAAGAAACTGCCTTGCTTCGTCGAAGTTAATTTGAAACAGAGATAAATCCTATCCCCACAAATGACTTAATACCTCGATTCCCTTTTTGAAATTTTCCTATCCCAGTTCCTATTATCGAAAACCATACTGTATAATTACATAAAAGGTTCCTTCCTTAAGTTTGACTTGAAAACAACATGGTTTTAATGTATTAAATTCACACACTACCCAAAAGAATTGCGCACAGTTTCAATGGGAGGCTTTCGATGCTTTCCATGACTTCGTGAAAAAATTATAATATTCTCATGTCTAGTCAAAAAGAATCTTGTGGTAAGCAAGGTTAAAGACAACACTTGATTCTTTTATAATTGTAGAGCTTAAGGGTAAATAAATAAAATAACTTCCCCGATTCTTTTCACTGTGTTCAAAAATATGGAACCATGCAATATTTTCCAATTTAAGTTTAAACAAAATTGAGATTTGAATCTCTGCCCGTTATGGTACCTGCTTCTTTTCCTCTAATTTTTATTATTTTAAATTTTATATGTGTTTTACTTTATGACATCAATAAATGTATGTCTTACGTTTTTTTTGAACATTATATCAAAAAAAAACAATATGTAAGGACCTGAACAAGGATAAACTCAATCCTTTTTCTTTACAATAGTACTGGTGGTTGTCATATGAATTGATGAAAGTAGAAAACAAATATTGTACAATTCAGTTATATGATACTTTTATTTTACTTTAATAAAATAAATTTAAAATCAAACAGGGTTTATATCTATTTTTTTTGAAATTCATAAATATTTGTTTCAAAAAGCCCTTTTTGATTAAATGTTTTTTTTTTTTAATGTATACTTTAGAGACATCTTCGATAAATTTTAAACTAGAATGAGAAAGGTTTAGATAGTTCATTCATTAGTTTTAATAAAAATATAAAGGACATCCCGATTAAAGTAAATTGTTGAAGACACTCTTTAAATTAATATTTTTAATTCCTTTAATTATTAGATAGAGCTTTGAAGAAATATGCTTTTAGAAAATACTTCGGAGACTGTTACTTTTATATATAATTTAATCTACAAGTTGGCCAAGTTTTTTGTTTAATCATCACAGTAGTCTTCAATTTTTTTCAAATTTTTCAAACACATTATTAATCCAATAGTTAATTTTCACTTGACTGAGCAAATTATTTAAATTTATTAAGTTATTGGATTCCAATTCTATTCCAGCTTTTAGAAAATCTTCAAAATTGGTTTTTTGTTGACATTATTACCCCAACTGGTAGTTTCCACCTTATGAAATTTATTCAAAGCCCATGTAGAAGACCTTGCTGTGATCTTGTTCGAAACAAAAGCTGTATTATAGGATTTAAGATTATTTCTTAAAGTCCTTTCTTTGATAGTTTTTATATAAACTACTTGAACATCTGAGTTTGCTATTAGAACTGAAACGTGTTTTTTTTCTTACAATTTACCAAAGGCATGCACAAACCTAATGGTAGAGGTCCCCTAACAAATGTATTCTCTTCTCTACGGATAATCTTTCAATATGATTTAGCGTTTGTTCTTTCTAATTTGTACTTTAATTGGCTCTTCTACGCCGTCCGCCACGTTGACTTTTAGATATTTGATTTAGTCGTAATTGTGACAGAATATTTGCAGAGATTTGTTTATACAGACCAGTAGCTTCTTTGCAAGTTAATTACTGATAAGCCACATTTCACCACATTTTACTGATAAGCCACATTACAGAGGGGAAACAAATCTCTTAATTTTTAATTTATGAAATTATTTGACTATCTGACATAATACAATCATTTAAAAAATCCATATTTAGAATTTCATAATTTAAAATTTTCGGTCCAAATGATTTTAAATCATAAAATTTTGATTAATCCAAAAAAAAAAACTTTTCCCTTTTTTTTAGGTTTTTCCATTTTATTTCAAATTTTCATTTACAAAAAAAAAACAAAACAGATTTTCATTTCATTTAGATCATTTCGAATAATTTAAAAAAAAAAAAAAAACTATTTTTGATTCGCATCAATAAAATTCTTAGATTTATTTTATTTTAATAATTCTCCCAAAAAAACAAGATCAAAGTATGAAAAAACTTGATTTCCTCTTTCTTAATTTTTACTATTTTGCCTTTTTTTTGTTTGTATAAGAGGTAGGATTGTAATACCTTACTTTTCTTGTTTCAAAACAAGGAATAATGTTGTTGAGCCAGTCTTGATACTTCACGAGAAGCTCGAACGTTTTTAAATTATAACATTGGGATTTTTGGTTTTTATATCAAGGATTTTTACAGGAAGATATCTTCCAGGATAGACATAGGACACTGTTTGAAGAAAATCATTTAGTTTTAGTTCTCGCGCAAAAAGATCTCTTCTATCTACATAGGACACTCTTAGAAAAGTATTATTTGGTTTAAGTTCTTGCACTGAAGGATCTCTTCCATATAAATTTCCAATTCACATTTTGGGAGAAATCGACGGGCAATAACTAAATAACTATTAAAAGTTGTATAATTTTATCTTCTAAATTTCTTAGATTGATTACAAACAATTCATTTCAAAATTAAACCACCTAATCAACCTTTGACACAATGTTGGGAACTTTCACCCGATATCACACACCAGTCCTTACGTTTGATTCCATCATTCTAACGGTAAATGCTTCATTCTTATACTTTGTTGAAATTTCAAATTATGGATATCACCCGTTTTAATATTATTATTCTCACAAAAAAAGAGTTTAAGCTTACGCTTAATTCACACACATCTATACATTCTTTTATGTTCAAGCCTAATCTTCAAATCAATAGATGATTCTAATAATGTCATAAGTATCCCAAAAACACTATCAGATAAGTTTTTCTAAATTTAATTCAACTGAAATTGGAAACGAATAAATAATATAATATGATCTTTAAAATCAAAAACATAGATTTCCAACTTTCTCAAACTTTTTATCAAAATAGTATTCCCCAAGATCATTGAAGTCTAACATTTTCAACAAATAACATTCCCATTAGGAATACCTCCATACTATTTAGTTCTATTTTTATTAATACAAAGATTAACAAAAACGATAGACCAAAAAAATAAACAAAAAAAGAGTAAGAAAGAAAGGTAAAGGAAAGAGATAAAAGATAGATAAAGAGACCAAAAAAAAAGGGATTCAGAATGCGTTGTTAAAAGGATTTATGATTTATGAATAAATCCCATTTTTGCAGATGATGCACAAAAAAAAAACTTTGATTAGAATTTATGAATAATAATGTCTATATATATTTATTTTCTAATATTAAGATAACTTTTTTTTCCAAAAAAATATTTATATTTGTATAAATATAATAAAATAAAATTAAAATGATAGTTTTGATTAAAGTTATACAAATATTAAACTTTAATATTCTGTATTTTTAATAATGTTGCTAAGAAGCATTCAAGTATAGTGTTTATTGCAAAGGTTTTAGATTTTTTGATCAAATTCCCCCCATATGTGTTATACTCAAAGGCAAGTTATTAATAATAAACTTCAAAGGAAAAACCTAATTTTCTTATAACTTTGTTAGGCTATCTTTAAATTACAATCAAGGTCGAATAAATTAGAAACGCAAAACAAAGTTTTTTTTAGAAGAAGAGTTAACAATTTTTGTAAGAAAAATGTAAAACGTACAAAAACTTTTCCAAATAAAAAATCTTAATTCAAATCTTCAAAATTGATAAATATTTTATAGAAAACTTTAATTTTGGGAAAAATATTGTATTGATTCTATATATTTCAGAAAATAAGGGGTTAACATAAAACGATTGATAAAAATTCGAAAATTTATCTGATACAACTAAGTTAAAATAATATTTAGCTAATCCAATTGAATCTACAATCCGAACGTTATTTTAACTTTAATTAAGTTAAGAACTAGTTATTAAAATCAATTTGAAAAATGTTTGTAAACCGTTATTTACAATATCTAAAATCCCTAATTTGACTTTCATTAACTGAACAGACTTTGGTATTGAGCTGACTTATCACATAAGTCTATTATTGATTGGATTATACTTTTCCGACATTAGTGTGCATTGGAATTTATCGATCTTTAGACTTTTATTATTGGATATTTACAATTTTATATTATTCTTAAGAAAAGTTTTAAAGTTTTTATAATAATTTAAATTATAAATAATTGGTAAATATGATGGTTTCTAACTGATGGTTTATGGCAATAACTTATATTATTGTAGTACTAACGGTTACTTTTTAACTACATTCGAAAGAACCCCTGTTCGATTTACGGGAAAAGTGCAAAAACTTTTATCTGTTTTTCGAAATCAACTCAGCCACCATTCGCAGCCATTTTTCTTCAAATTCTTTATGATCACCAGTCATAGAATCCTTAGTTTATGTAACCTTCCATTTAGTGAAACCTACATAAAAAATAACACTGACTAACAAAATATCAAATTTTTAATTTAAAAAAAGTCGAGTGTACTAAATGTCAACCTTCCAAAATGTTGACGGAGAAGAAGTCGAGTCTTATGTTTGTCGACTCAAATTGTCTCAAAATTTGGATTTTAATAATATAACAGTGAAGATTTAGAATCGTCTAAGAGGGCCATGGTTTCTTATATTTTTGTTGAATATTTCCAAAAATTAGGATTATATTATTTCATAACCCCCAGCTATTTATTAAAATATAATGGACTTAAGCAATCAAAATACAAAGCCAGACTTTTTACAATAAAAGATATAATAAACGGATTCCTATAAGATTATATTTATCATGAACGTTTAATATATTCAAAGACTTATCTATCAGTTTTAAATAATTTCCCACCTAAGTAAACATAATTTTACAACCTATACAGAAGGCATTATTTCCAAAACATTATTATGCTTCATAAATTTAAAAACCATAAAATTTTTTAATGAAAAACAAACACTTAAAAAAATATTGACTCCATTTTGTTTTTTTTAAATCATCTAGCAAAATAAAAATCGACATACTTATAATTACTGTAGAAATTTAAAAACTTCTTAATTTACATACATAAATATGAAATCTATTTACAAAATCATATGTAAATTTATTTCCAATCCTTTGGAAAAAAAACGCAAAACATAAATATTGTTAGAGGTTTGACCTGAATCATGTTACTATTTTTACTGTGTACAGTAACTTTCATCCTTTTTCATGTTTCAAAAGAATTTTTTTTTAGTGAAACAAATCACTAAAAAAAAAAGCAAAAACAACTAAAAAAAAACAGTTAAAAAATTTTTAGCAAATCTGACTATAAATAATTTATATTACAATATTCATGAGGTCGATTCATCTGTACCAAAAGCTGTTTAAATCACTGAAATGGAATATAATAGTTGCACACTTAGATTAGTATGTATGTATAGATCTATAACTAAAATTTGTAAAATATGAAAAACAAAAAGGATAAATTAAAAATATCGCTTAAATACAGTGACAGAAATTAATGAAACATATAAAAGCAATTTAGTTAACAGAAATTTAAATCTGACTCCTAAAAGTATGCAAATTTTGCAGAAACAATGTTTTAATTAAATGTAATGTTTTTTTATGCAAAGCAAGATTATTTTAGGAAACTGTTCTTTTATAGTTTAATGCCCTCTTCCCATTTTGAAAGCTTAAGAATCAGCTTTCTAGTTATTTAGAACTAGACGACTTGATAATTGTGGTCAATAATCTATTTTTTTGACAATTATAATGGAAATTATTTCCATAATTCCAGAATTCTATATTTTTCAAACCCAATTTCTAAAAATCCTATGACATCCCTATCCTCGAAACCAAGCTGTACACTTGCATCATAGATCCTTTCCTAAAGTCTGATTCAAAAAGGTTTGTGGTTTTGGTGTGTTAAAGTTGCATACTATCTATTATAGGAACTAAGCACAGCTCCAATAGGTGCTTTTCAGGTCCCTTAGAGAATTTTAAGTTGACATATTGTTAAATAATGCATTAACAGGGCTTAAGATCTCAGTGATTCTTAGAGGTTGATAGAAGAAGTCCAGAAAAATCAAAAAATGATACAAAAGGAGAAAGGTCTTTATTACCTTCTACTCGAGTTAAAAAGCATCAAAGTCGTAAAGTACCAACTAAAATCGATTAATACCTTCTGCGCAGTTATTTGTTTATCAATTTTTGTATATTTCATCACCTCGAACGGGCGATAAGTATTTTTTGATATAATTTTGCAAACAGGTTATAAGCAGCGTCTGGATCCGCAAAGGATTTTACAGCTTTAAATATCTGTTGTGATGAATTTGGCTTTGAACTTCGATGCATTTATGTTACTCTGTATTGTTAACTCATTTATTAGATTTTTCAGCCTAGATTATATGGATTTTGATATCTCCTTTCCTCACACGGAAATTCAGAAACCAAGACTACCTTATTAAAATATAAATATTAAAGAACTTTCATATTCCAATCATACACCAATTTAAAAAAAAAACACTAATACTTATGAATAATACATAAAAAAATATTGAAAATTAATGAACACTTTTGAATTATAATACACAGAAATAATTTGCAAAAACTATTCGTTTTCTAATAATCACACAAATAAACATACATAATAATTTAAAATTTTATTCATATTGAGGACATCTTCCATGTTTTCCATATGCATGTCTAAAATTTAAAAAAAAAAAAAACAAAACCAAGTGATTTTAAAAGAAAACAAAACCTTCTTCTATTATTTATTATTACAAATGAAGATGAAAAACTTACATTATAATAACATTATACCTACATTCATTTTATACATTTTACATATTACATTACATTTTGAAATATTTCAATGTATTATTTTACATTAAAAATATGTCAATTATAATCTAACAAATGCATAGAAATTTTTCAATTTTAAAGCAAAGGTAAAATGCATTATTTCAATTGTAAATTATTAGAGAAAAATAATCAGATTCATTTACTTGACACTTTTTAAGAATTTTATTAGTAAAACACTATATAAATGTCAACTTGTGCACAGCATTAACAGTTATTTGTTTTTTATATTTAGATTTCATGAGAAAAAATTGTTATAGTATTATTAATGTTGTGTTTATCATGTTTTAACAATTGATTTATAGATGAAAACGTGTTTAGAGGCAGAATTAAGGGGGAAGATAAATTATCGAATCAATCAAAGATAATGACATTTCTTAGAATTTCAATGAAAATTAAAAAGTTGTGCAGACAATAAGTAAAAATGAAATTTAATGATTGAGGCAAATCCATAATTAACCATATTTTTATATTAAACATTGGTTGGAATGAATGAGGCAGTACCATAGCAGAGTAATGGGGATTTTAATAATGAATGGTTCAAAATAGTTTTGATTAAGTTACTGGATTAGGATGTGTTACTGGATCACCTTTAACGTGTGCAATATTAGTATGATATACTTAAATAATCTAAAGCTAGAGTATTTAAAAATTTTGTTTACGGGGCAAATATCTTCTACTCTTGCTTATTCATAGAAGAGATTAAAATTAATAAGCTAATTAATAAACCAACATTAGTTGAAGCCAATATGTTGCTGTTATTGATGAAGAATAGCGTTTTGCGAAGAAGCTTGGTTTTGCTTAGAAGGATGGTTTAAGAATTGCACACCAAGTTCTTGCGTCAAAATTTGCTGCTAGTTATTTTCAATTTTTAATAATTCTATTAAATTATTAATAATATTCTTTTATAAATCAAAATTAATATTCAAACAATTGCCCTCCAAATTAAAAATTTATATGAACTGCGTGAATCCAAACTCACCCTTCCGTGGCTTTTTAGTCAATGTCTTATCCATAACACCACCAAGGTCCGATGATACACTCTTACCTAGATTTGTCAAAAACTAGAAAGTTTGTGAAAAATGATTGTGAAAAATTAGTCTGACCGTCAGTTTACTACAAATTCATTACTGGAACTAAAATTAGAGACACAAGAATAATCGAGCATAGCTAAAAGTTAAAGAATTTAACAACAAATGTATTCTTAGAATGAATATAACAAATTTTAAAATAAGTATTAACTATAATACCATAGAAGATAGGTATTATTTAGGTATTATTGGTATATATATTATTATAAGTATTATAGTTTAAAAATCAATTTAAAAACTTAACCTATTATATTAATACTCAAAACATATTTATTTTTATTTTTCATTATAAATTCGGATTGACCTCGATATCCATAGTCCTAGAAAAAAATAAATATTAACCTCAATTTTCTTTAAAAAAATATATCTCTTAACTTATATCTCTAAAAACTCAATCAAATCTCCACTAACCACAAACACAAAATATTGAATTTTAAAACCATAGACAAAATTGCTAGCTGTCTAAACTTTAACCATTTGCATGTCAAGAATTCATTGAATCTAATTTAGTCTTATATTATACGATATAAACGTTTAGATAGTTGTGTTTATTAATAAGTTATCTTTTATCATAAGCATAACATCTTTTAGAAATTGACCTAAAAAATGAATTAATATGAACATTTTTGTGCACAATCCAAAGCATTTTTACTTAAAAGTTCCCGTATATTAATAAAGAATCATTCAACAGTCTTTTAAAGTTTATTTTTAGTTCTTTAAAAAAAAATTGTTCAAACTGTTAGATCCTTCTTTAAATAAACAGAAAAGAAGGTTTATCTGCTCACAAAACAATTTTTTGAATTTAATAGAATTAAAAACTCAATGCTAAAGTGCTAAATATCTTGAAATGCAGCTAAAAATCTTTTATTTGGCTTCATTTGACAATGATTTAGCTGAATTATTAATCAGCTCCTTGTTAGCAAACTTTTTCTTCTGTATGCATTCAGAATCTGGGGTGAAAGTGCGTTTGAAAATTTCATTTGTTGGGGTAAGCCAGTCGTATTTATGTAAGCACTTAAAGGTTTTGTTCATTAGAACACTAATTTTATCTTTCAACCATAATGTACAGCTGGACCAGTTACACAAATTGTATCTGATGTGCAAAATAATATGACAATATAATAATATAACTTATCTGCAGTTTGTTTATTCAATATAATTCCACTTCTTTTGAAGGCACCCAGCAGAGCCACAATTTTTCGCTCTTTCCACGTCAGTTTTTCATCAATTACAACTAAGTATTTATATGAAGGAACTTTTTCATTTTTAGTTTTATTTACCAATAGATTGGGATTTATATCGATTTTATTTTTTATTTTATATACTATATACTTTGTTTTTTCCGCATTTATAATTCATTTATTACCTCTTAGCCAATTTTCGTAAATTCCCAAATCAGTATTTACAAGAGTTTCAAGTTCTTTTCTGGTTCTAGCGTTATATATAAGTAAAGTATCGTCAGCAAAAATCTTATAGTCAGCCCGCAAATTTGCATACTGAATATTATAAAGTAAAATATTGGACCAAGTACTGATCCGGTAGCTTAAAACCCGGTCAAATCATATCTAATAATAAAAATATAATTAATAATTTATATCATAATATAAAATAAATATATCTCCTGCACCAGAAAAGAAAAGGCGGATCCACCCGCATATCACATTATATGTGGTTGTGGATTGTATATAAAAAATAAATAAATAATTATAGAGATAGTTTCAGAATGCTTACAACTGTATCTTCTTCAAAATATATTTACATATAGCTATGTTATACAGCGGACATCATGAAACGCTATAAATAACACATTTTTTCCAAATTTTTTTTTTTGAAAATGTGCTAAAAAATGGCATTTGACACCTAAAATTATGCAATTTCTAAAAAAAGTTCCCATATACATAAAAAAAATTTAAAAAATTGCAGATGATTAATATTTTATTTTATAATATAAAAATGAAATAAAAGAAAAAAAATTTAATTAATTAAATTCAATTTAATTTAATTTAAATATTTCAACAAAACAAAAAACTGATATAAAAAAGAATAAATTTTTTTTTATTAAATACTTTAATTTTCATTTCGAACATAAGCTTTTAATGACAGTTCATTCTTATAAAGTTTTACTGAGTGTTCTTGAATTTTATTAGAAAAAGTTTTCTATATTTTTTTTTTTATTTTTTATTTTCATTCTTTTATCCTACTTTTTTTTTTATTTTTTTTTTTTTTTTTTTGTTCAAATTTATATAAATTTTTATTATATAATTATTAAATTTATATAATAATTATTTTATTAAATAATTATTATATAAATTTTAATTTATATAAATTTTTTTTTTTTTATTTTTACTACTATTCTTTTTTTATTTATTCTTTACATTTCTTATTATTAAAAATAATTCACGGCACCAACTGAAAATAATCTTATCACTTTGTCAAATGAATTATATACTGTATGTATTTATATATATGTATGTAATTATGTATAAGAAAATTTATGTGAAATAATGTATATTACTTTTACAGTTATATAAATTGTCATCCAAGAAAAAAAAAAAAAAAAATCTATTAGGGAACAAATTAAGAATTGCTTACAATTGTAAGCAGCTTAGAAGCGAGGAAATACCGTTATAAATTTATAATTCAATATAATAAACTTTATTTTTTGTATTTAAGAACCGATGATAATCGATTTAAATTTTCAATTTAAATGAATAATTTATTGATTATATTAAAGATTTCAATTTTCAATGAATTCAGTTGAATGTTTAACAGTATTGGGTGAAGCTAATTCGTCGTTTGTTCAATCAAAAACCGAATATGTAAAAACTCTAGTTTGACTCTTATACAACCAAGTTTGACAATTAAATTTTCTATAAACATTTCGAATTCTGACTGTAATTTTTAAAAAAGAAAAAATATTTAATAAATTTAGTAGCAATTTTTACAGCAACGACATCAATCATCCTATAGTATTGATTGAAGCTTCTCGAGTGTTCAATCAGAAGCTTAATATTTAAAAACTTATACACTTAAGTTGGTCTCTCAAATTCAAAGAATTCAATAGTAGTTTTACAGTAATGTCCTCAGTCATCCTGTAGCATTTATTGAACCCAAGCTTTTGCAGTATTCAATCAGAAACTAAATATGTAAACATTTTTAACTCCTGGGCGTGCATTTAATTACAAATCTGGCAAAGTTTTAGAAAAATATATTTAAAGTTAAAACTGATGATCTATAACTAATGAGAAGAGAAATTTTAAAAACTTTGCCAAAGCATCGTCCTTCCTTTTATTCGAGCATTCGAAATTCTAGACAAACATTTTAAAATACAATTTACACCCAAAGGGATCCTTAAAGAGTTCTAGAAAGAGAGATCTAGAAGATTGCTGTCAAAAGTTCGTAGAGAACTCTTCAAACAACCTGTCTGGCTAAAACAACACTTCTATCCTGACAGCCTAAAAAAAATTAACATTTAATTATAAAACAAAAAAAAACTTTGTATTTACAATCGAAAAGGATTTACATAAAAAAAAAATTTTTATAATTCTGAAAGATTTCAGTTTTTTTCAAGTTTTCCTATTCTATGATTTTGCAAATTATTAAGAAACTTTCTTAGGGTCATTTTTATACCCGTATGACTATATAGTCAAAGGGTATAATAAATTTGCCATTACGTTTGTGACGCAGAGAAGGAGGGGGGGGTAGATATAGACTCAAGTGTATGGATCGGATCAGAATCGAAAAATAAATCGATTTAGCTATGTATGTCCGTCCGTCTGTCCGTCCGTCTGTCCGTCCGTCCGTCCGCACGATAACTCAAAAACTAAAGGAGCTAGGATCTTGAAATTTTCGCAAATCCTTTTTTTTGCAATAGCCGTCATCGCTATTTAAAACCAGCCATTTTGGTTCATGGGTTCGGGTAGCTGCCATACAACTTCTTTTTTTATATGAGTATTTCTTTGTACCTATTACAGCTGCGTGTCTGAAATTTTGCCAAAAGTACTTTAGTTTTATGGCCAAAGTTTCTGCAAAATTTGGTTGGTCTCCTGCAGTGGGTTCGTGTAGCTGCCATACAACTTCCTACTTTATATAAGCATTACTCTCCACCTAATGAAGTTGGGTGTCTGAAATTTTGCCAAAAATAGTTTAATGTATTGGCCAAGGTTACAGCAAAATTTGGTCGCTCTATTGCAGAGGGTTCGAGTAGCTGCCATACAACTCCTTCTTTTATATGAGTATTCCACTAAACTTAATAAAGTATGTTTGAAAAACTGCCAAAAGTAATTAACCGGATGATATAATGTATATGTTACGGTCATACGGGTATCCCAGAGTTGACACAGTCTACTCTACTACACTCTTCCTCGTTTCTATTAACCCGAAGCTGTCACTTACTTTAAGATAAAATATTTCAATTTTTGTTCTTCTTTAATTTTAAATTTATTAAAATATATTTAAAAAATTACAATGCACATAGTGTTAATCAAGTTTTTAACTTTTCATTACACAAATTAAAGACAGAAAACTGAGTAGTAGAATTTGTAAATCGAGGGGAAGTTTTTTGAGAGCAGCAAATTAGTAGTTTTAAATTTCAGAAAACTATGAAATCTTTATTTTCATCTTGTTGTCCCAAAAAAAAGTTTCTAGATTCTCGCATTTCTTTATGAAATAAATATTAAAAATGTGTATTCGATCCGTGAGGCAGTGGTGAGAAGATTCACCTTTCAATAGAAGTGTCTCGTGTTCAAACCCTGGTGGGATCATATCTAATAAAAAAGACATATCTTATACCAAATAGTAAAATAAAATAAAATAAATGCCCCACCTGAAAAGCTGAATCACTTGCTTACAAAATTATATGGGGATTGTTTGTAAATAAACCAATAAGTAAATGTCAATGCATACAGCAGCAGGTACTAAAACATATGCTGATGAAAAAACATATTATGTACAAAATAAATAGTCCAACTTTCGAATACATATTCATTTATCATATTCTATGCAGTCAATTGTTTATTAATATTTTCACAATGAAAATAATGTCCACTACTTGCTTTAACTTTGATTATTTTATTTGCATTCAACATGGAATCTACTAATGATTTAACACTTAATTTATTGCTATTTTTCATTTTGTATTGTATTAAAAATTTTTAAAAATTTCTACAAAATATTTACCTCATAAACCAAAAATTCTTATTGGATATTCGTGTTCATATTTATTTAATCTATAAAATCTCAAAATTCATTGAAAACGTTTAACAACGGAATTTACCACATCAAATAAAGTATTACCATTTTTGGCAATCCATATTTCAAAAATATTTAAAATTTCATATTATATATATATTAGTGTATTCTAAGAAATATTTACTTTTATTAAATTTAACGGTAATTGCAGTTTTGGAAAAAATTATGTTTCAAATTTCATAAATTCATAAATTATATATTATACTTGGTTCGTTCATAATTCATTACCTTTGTTATATTTAAAAGTCTTGTCACGAGCTTCCCAGAAAAAATGATTATAGATCAAAATTCACAATTTTTTTAATTAGGATTCTTGAATTTTATCTGGGACAACCATATGTAATAATTTAAAGAGATTTTCGTCTTTCCAATACTATTAGACTTCTCAATAGCAGTATTAGTATAGCAGTGTTAGAATTGTTTTGATTTGACAACTCTTTTTTTTGATTTTTTCTAATACTAAAATTAAGAATTGCAGGAGGCCTCGCTGGGTTAATGTGTAAGCATTTCACTTACTAATCCTTGAGGTGTGGGTTCGATTCCGGTTCGGGTCGTGAATTTTGTTAATTGAAAAAGATTTTTCTTTACAAATCTCCATGGAGACCAGATATAATTTAAATATACAAATTTATAATATAAAAAAATAAATAATATTGTAATTATAAATAAATAGAAGGAAATTTATTTTAGAAGCCCAAATGCTAAATAGACAAACTACTATAATAATATCAGGCAATATTTACTAATTGTAGTGGTACTATTAAATAAATAAATTAATTGCATATAATTTTTCTTCAGTCTATAATACATGGTTTTTTTACAGTTCTTAAAATTTCTTTTTCCTTAATATTTATTTGATTATCTGGCAACCCGATACATCAGCCAACAATTATAAAAATCACTCATAGTACGTTAAAACAAATGGAAATTCAATACTTATTTTCTTATAAAAAGAAAAGGTTCTATAAAAAGGATTCAGGAAATACCAAAAACAATGGGTTTAAAGAAGCAAAGAAATTTAATATAAGAAATAAGGATAATAATTTACCAGTTCATTATATTGAAATGGTATAATGGTTTTGGTGAGGTTTTCCTTGAATGTTTATTTTTCATTTTGTTTTCTTTTCACTTGTAATCAATAAAATTTTTGAATGGCTTAGTATGTGTTATAAAAAGCTGCTTTGTATAAGTTATATCTTATCAACAGTTTGTGGCAACTGCAGCCTTTGAATGCATTTAAAAAGATGAGATTTTAAAAAATGACCGTTATAATAATCCTCATATGATGGAATCAAATAAAAAATAAAAATTAGTGCCACTTCCAGCTGAATTTCTATTAATTGAGCCTCAATAAGTTAACTTTAGATTCTCTGATATTTAAAAACGGAGTATTCAAGAAGCTATGTCGATATAGTAAGATATTTAATGTGATATTAATCAATTTAACAAATACAGCCCTCACTTATATTGTTTTATATTTACAGCTTCTTTATTTTGGCTTTTGAAAAGTTGTGGGTGAATGTTTATATGGATTTATCTAAAAAGCTGGTCTATTGTATTCCGCTATTTCCAATACCCGGCTATTTAAAATACTGTTCTTTTAAAGCATTGTCTGGAAAGCTAATAAATTTTTTGTTGCCAAAAGCTCACTTAAACAAAAACCCGGGTTTAAAATCTGAATTTTAAAAATATTAGAATACGGTACAACAGTTTTTAAGTGCTGCTTTTTTTATGGATTATAATTATTGCATTGATAATCTCACATTTAATTCAAAAATTAGTTCAAAGAATGGCAGCTGTTTAAGAGCTCTTTGAAGAGAAAGGGACATTGTAACAGTATAAATCTAAAGACAAAATAGTAAAAATAAATAAATCATGCTTTGGAAGTAAATTTTTCCTACTTTCCTATCATTGAATTTTTGTAAGTTTTTCAGCAAATTTTCTTCTACAATTTTTTTTTTTAAATCTTGATTTCATTTTACTTTTACAAAAATATTGAATCATTTAACTGATAAAATAATAATAATATGTCCGCATATTATATTCTCTGAATATATTTGCCCAAAGAAAGAAAATCTATAGGAAATATACTTATAAACTACAAGTTCCCGCCTTCATTTAATTTTTCTTATTTTAAACTTTTTTTTTATATCTAACCATTTCCTTTTTTTACCAAATCTCATATATCTATTGTTACAATTTACATATAAACATATATACATTTTAATATGTAAATATAGATATTTTCCGGATCATAAAACATAATTCAGGCTGATTGTGGTCAAAGTTCAAACAAGAACATAACGTCAATAAGGCAGAACTAAAATTTGAACTAAAGAAGAAAAAAAAAAACAAAAAATTACATAAAATTGAATACGTAATATATAATTTATGGTAGTTTGTTCAAAGATGTATAAATTACTTAATAAATTTTTATATTTAACCCTTTTGAGCATACAGTTCTAATAATAATAAATTATACTTTGCTTAAGTTCCATTCATAAAACTCTCAGCAGAAAAAATAATTAAAGAAATCAGAGAAGAATTATTATTAAATTAATGGACTAAAAAATCCGTCCTCACCAGACACAGAAAGTACTGCATCTTTACAAATTCTATATTTATCACAACGAGAAACCGTAGTAGGAGTTATCACATGTTGAATTCTCTTATACATGTAATTTTTGAGTTATAGAAGTGTATATACGTGTATAATGCAATTTATTTGATTAATTTTAGTGTATCTGTGAGTTATAAGACTTAATTAAATTTTTTGTTCATATTTTATTATTTGTTTAACAAAACATATCCTTATTAGCCTATTTGAATAGTATAAAAAAATCAAACCAAAATCTAAACTCAAATTTTTAATTTTCTGGGGTTCCGACTCGAACCCTGCTTTCTTTAATCGATCTTTAATTATTAAAAATCCAAAAATGAAATAATTTTTACAATATAATTCAAAGAATGCAAAACTTTTCCATGATACGGTACGGGTTAAAGAACCAAAATAATTCCCAAAAAAAAAAATTTAAACAATTATATTCACCGTCTCTTTCCGTTCTCAAATATGTTCTTCTCTTTCTATACCGTTCAGAAACAATTTAATACAATATAAAATATTGTAGGAGATGATATAATGACTTCATAGAAAAAGATATTATAATATATATATATATAAATATATTACATATATATATTATGTATATATACATTTTATACATATATATAAATTAACATAAAAGAAGAGCACAGCAAATTAGTGAAGAAGAAAAAGAAAAAAAATTTTAAAAAAAACTGAAAGAAATATTATATTTTCTTGAATTTCATTAATAGATTTTCACCATTTTATTCAACTTCAACTCTTAATTTTCATATTCATTTTTTTTTTTTGTTTTTTTGGCAGATAAAAAAAAAATAAAAATAAAAAAAAATAAAAATTTTCCCATTTACTTAAATGTAAAAACTGAAAACTACATAATATAAATTGCAATAAATGTAAAAAATTTTTTAGATTCCCTGCTGGCTTGGCAATAGCAGAGGCCATGCAAAAAAAAAATTAGAAAAAAACGAGGAAGAGTGTTGTAGAGTAGACTGTGTCAACTCTGGGATACCCGTATGACCGTTATATAAACATTATATCGTTATTATTATAAACATTAATTACTTTTGGCATAATTTCAAACATACCAGCTTTATTAAATGTAGTGTACTGCTCATATAAAAGAAGGAGTTGTATGGCAGACACTCGAACCCTCTGCAGTAAGCCAACCAAATTTTGCAGTAACTTTGGCCATTATACTAAACTATTTTTGGCAAAATTTCAAACACCTAACTTCAATAGGAATAGAGCAATGCTCATATAAAGTAAGAAGTTGTATGGCAACTACCCGAACCCAGAGACCAAAATGGCCGGATTTAAATAGCGATGACGGCTATTGCAAAAAAAAACAAATTTGCGAAAATTTCAAGATCCTAGCTCCTTTAGTTTTTGAGTTATCGTGGTGACGGACGGACAGCCGGACGGATATACATAGCTTAATCGATTTGTTTTTCGATTCTGATCCGATCCATACACTTGAGTCTATATCTACCCCCCCTCCTTCTCTGCGTCACAAAAGTAATGGCAAATTTATTATACCCTTTGACTATATAGTCATACGGGTATAAAAACAACAACAAAAAAACCAATTTAACAATTTAGAGCCGAAAAATTTTACACAAAATGAACTTTGAATTTTTCTGTAGTATAGGAGTATAGGAATACATTTTCAATATAAATGTAATACATTATAACTATGTATACTATTGTATGTAAATAAATAGCCATAGATGAATTTTTGTTTTTTTTTTTTTTTGACTTGTTCTTTATTAGAGCCAAATATGGGTGTTAAATTTCGTTTTCCTCCCAATTTTCTTTAATAAAATATAAAAGTTACATTATATTTTGTTAATATATATATTTTTAATATATTATATAAATTTATATATGTATATAAAGTAATAGATTTTTTTTTTTTTTTTGCATTTTATATTTTTTAAATGGAAATGTATACAATTATTAAATAAAATTATGACTATCTGTAATGGAAAGGCAAAAAAACAAAAAAAAAAACAAAATATAAGTGAAAAAATTAAATAAATATGAAAAACTTCAGTTTATAAAAAGCGTTATTTGAATTTTATATATGTATATATATATTTATATATATAAAATAGATACTTTAATTTATTTTCATATTCTATTTATTTTTGTATAAAATATTTAATATTATACAGTTGTGGAAAATTTATTAAAGACATATATGTAATTTATTAAATTTTTAAATAAAAACTTTTGATAACTTATTAACCAGGGGCACGACTCACAAATAAGAGAAGTGAAAATTGGGTATATGCAATAAAATATAGTAATACCCTGATTTTGGATTAAACTCTAAAATCTCTCTTAGTACTGAATCTCACATGGTAAAAGCAAATATCATTATTTTGAATTAAACTTTAAAGTCCTCTCTGATTCAAATATTCCTTGAGCGTAAGTCATCAATGCAAAAATTCAAATAAACTTGTAATGTAACACCAACTTCAGTTAAACGTGTGATTCAGTTCAGCTTGCAAATACTAATTTAAGAAACTCAATGTTTTACCCTAATATGAATTATAAGCAACAGTATTGGTCACCTAAGCTTTCACGAAACTAATTTGAATAAATTAAAGACTTTTACAGTTAAAGCATTTTAATTTTTATAATATTAAACAACGTTTAAAAATGAAACCCCAATGTGCGAATGCTTCGCTTTGACAGTTTTATTTTTTTCTAAGCTTTCTAGATTTTCTGTGTTTCTGATACCTTTAAAAGGTAATGAATGCTTTGACACCAATTCAAAATTGTAAACAAAGAGAAACTCTTTTGTTTTTATAGTACTTATTAAAAAAACTTAGTTTATTTTAAATAAAAGTTATGTATGTTCTTTTTTAGCTGAACTTTATGTTAATATGAAATATAAAACTTGCTATATATGGTTTAAATATTAATTATACATACAATTCAATATTATATCGTATTTCATATTTTTTCTTCTTGAATTTTTTTTATTATATTTTTTTTTCAATACATATACAATAAATATTATAACTGTTTATATTTTTTCTATTTTTTGTATTCGGTACTGATATATTCAATATATGTATACTATAGTTATTTAAATTTTTTTTTCTTGAATTTTTTTTGCTATTTTTTTTTTCAATACGTATACCATATATATTATAACTCTATATATTTATTTTGTCTATTTTTTTGATAAAATTTAAGACTCTTAAGAAAATAATAAGCTTTAATTAATTAATTAACGGATAAATAATAAGCTCAAATATTAATAAACTTAAAAGCTAAACATCTAAATTGGTTGATTGAATATTAAAATATTAATCAATTGATATAAAATTCTTTTGTCCGTGACTGTGCATTTAAAAACATACATATATATATACTTAAATGTGAATTTAAAATAAAATGCTTTTAAAATATACCTAGGTAGTTTTTATTTTTCTTTTAACATAAATTTAGGCAAATTTATCTTTTTTTTTAATAAAACAAAAAAAATTTAAAATTTTTTTAAATGAAAAGTTGCAGTAGATATAATATTATTTTCTTAAATTTGTTTTTCATTTTTTTTATATGTTCAATCCAATAAAATTAATAGAAATGAATTTTAAATTTTTCTTTTTTTTTGAGTTAATAAAAATAATAATAAAATAATATTTTTAAAATAATTGGACTTTTAAAATAAGTTGACGGTGAATTTTTAAACGAAATTTATTTTAAATGCAAAAAAAAAAAGAACTAGACTGAAATATGATGAAATAAAAACAATTTTTTGAAAGACTTTAAATTAGTAAAAATAATAAAAATGCCATTTTAAAATAAAGAAAATATAATCTAGTAATAGAAATTGGCTTAATAAGATGTAAAAGTTAAGTGTCATTGAAGATTATCTGATCTTATTAGTGGAAAACAGGTTACTATTACAATCTAGTATGAAATTTTTGGAACTTTATACCTTAGCTGCTTTACTTGGCATCAACTTTATTTTTCTATTCTATTTTATTATTACAATGTCAAAAATATAGAGTAGAAATAACAACGCATTTGACGTTTGAAATGTGTCAAAACATAAATAAAAACTAAAAATATTTCAGATTGCCTTTAATATCAATTGGATCCAATCTGAATTTTCAGTAGCCAAAGAAGACCAAAAAATAAATTACATACACGTAGTTTAAAATAATAAACTTTTGCTAAGATATTTTAAATAAATTTAAAATTTTTGTTGAATTAATTAATAATAGTTTAAGTAATATAATCTATATGTTAATTCAAATTTTGTTGAGCTCCTCCCTATTTTGAATTTTTTTTTTAAATCTTTTAAGATTATTAAATCTAAATTGAATAAACTTAATCAAATTCTAATCTTGTTTTATGCATATTTTAATTCATAAATATTTACATATACATATTAAATTTTTTAAATAAATTTTGATTTTTTTTTAATCTATAGATGCAACATTTATTTACATATTTTTTTTTTACATTAATCTATAAATTTAAAAATAATTTACTTAAAAACGTTTACAAACTAATTGACTTAAATGTATATTAAATTAATTTAAAAATCAATTATTGATTATAAAAATATATATTTGAAAAACATAATATGTTTGTTTTTTTTTTATAAATAAATCCATTAAAATTTTTGCATATTTTTTATTAAATTTTATAAACATATTTTTTTTTTTAAATATGTATTGACTAATTGAAAAACATATTTGTAAATTTTTATGTCCGATTTCTCATTTTGATCATTATTGTTCAGGAAACTGTCATTTTATTTTTTTTTTAATTCTTAAAAATTTTGCTTTAGCATCTACTGCAGGAGAGAATGAGAAGAAAGATGCATTAAAAAGCGACAGAAGTAGTGTTAAGAGATTTAAAGGAGTGTCAGAACTCTCAATTACAACTTTTCATATTTGACTAGTGGAATCTATGGTTATTGGATATAGGATATATATAGGATATTGGATATATATATCGGCCTCAGGAAGAAACACATTTATACCATTTTTAACTTTATCATGTTTTTAATATTTAAAATTTCGCAAAGGCTTTAAAGAAATTAGAAGAACGCCTTCAGTATTAATCGTTTATTTCTAATCTTAAGGATATAAGTAATCAGCAAAAAGATGAACAGAGACAAAATTACTGGAATGAATCATTCAAACTGTCATCAATTCAGAAACGAAAGGCTTGAATATAATAGAGTTGGTCGAAAAATCCTAGCATAAAACTCGGTGTGTATCAATTATAATATTATCAATTTTTTCAGCAGACTGAACTTCAACAACGTGTTATTAATTTTTGTAAACTTTTTCGATTATTAAGCTCTTGAGTTAACTCAACTTCTCTAGCATTAATTCAAACTAAGAACTGATCCAACTGCACAAATATATCTTTCGAATAATAGGAATTGTTTATGAATTAAAAACCTACGGGACCAAAGCATATTTTCAAAAATTTTCAATTTTTAATTGTTTATACTAGAAGCTGCATTGTAGATTACGTTAAATCTTTTTTTCAAATATATATTTCCATCTTAAATCAAACTTTTCAAAAAATTTCAAGTTTCTAACTTATACTGTTTGAAAAATATATAAAAAGTCAAACATCTCTTAAAAAATTGGGCTTCGCATAACAGTAAACAAAAATACAGTATGGCAACACTATTAATTAAAACTTACAAAAGGAACGTCATAGTTATCAAGATTTATGTAAAATCTGGTGTTATACCAATTTATATATAACATTTTGACGGACATCAGGAAGTTTCCGTAACAGATAAGGCCACAAGTAAAGGTTGATCCATGAAAATAAAATTTTTACGATTCCAACAAATCATTAATTCGATTCCTTTATTTCAAATGTCACAAAAGTTTTCTAAAACACCCAAATATACTGACAGATGGATGGAGTGTAAGCTAGTATGCACATTCTTTCAAAATTTTTTGAAAATATTCTAAAAAAAAACCAAATATTCATACACTTATTCAAAAATTGCCAAATCAATTACCATATGAATTTTGTGTTAGTTTCCGCCCTTTAGAATTGCATGAAATGTAATTTGTCCAAAATTTTAACTTTAAAAAAAAATTGACAAGGTAAAAACTGAATTGCTGGGATTTTAATTTTAAATTTTTTTTTTTGTTTTCTTTTTATAAAAAAAATTGAATTGCAATTTTTTTTCTACAGTAAAAAAAGTAACGGTATATGTGAATAACTTATGTGTTACAAAACACATAAAATAAATTTTATTTTATTTTTTAATTCAAAAAAAAAAAAAAATTTTGTCCATTAGCATAGAAATGCACTCTTAGCTATTTCTTCACTTTAAAAGCTATACATGTATACACTCAAACAAACATATTAAATATTCTAATTTGTTTGTATGTCATATAAATCGAGTTTTATGTGATGCAAAATTTAATAAAATCATATCATTGCCATATCACTACTGGACACTTTTATTGCCCGGGCAACAAAACCCAAAAAAAAAAAAAAAAACAATATTACATTGAATAATGTTAGTTTCAACCTACTAAATTAATGTTGCATATATGGGAATCATGTAAAATGTTTACATTATTTTGTTTTTATTTTTTTTTTTGAAATATCAATTGGTACAGTGAGTGCAGTTGTAGTAGGTATTTTGAATATATTATGGTATAGGTGTTTCTATATCTGCAAATATGTTTGAATATATGTAATCGTATATATGTTTATAATTTTGATTGAATATTTACTGTGTTTTGAAATATGAATTATGAATTCATCGGAGGTGTTTAGATTTTTTTGGGGCTACTGTGCCGTTGGATTTTCGAAATCATATTCAGGATTAAATTAATTTTCCCCCATTGGAGCAGTCATTTCTAAAATAGATTTTTACAGCCCCTGTTAAAGTTAGATATGCTTCTTCATATTTAAGTTTTTAGCAAGCACATTAGGCCAAATTGCAATCATTACGAATGGTGTTTGTTCTCATTAATTTAATTAAATAAATCGGAATTTTAAAAATGAAAGTAAAGTTCTAATAAAATTGGTATTCGAAAATTTAAGACTACGCTCCGCCACTAATATCTTATTTAATTTATTATAAGAATTATTACATTCCCGGGATATATTACGTTAAGTTCCATTATTATTTTTCCGCCCCAAAAATCCTTTGGACGATCACATCTTTTACATCTTTACAGATCTCATTCAAGGGCCTTGGTGTTTTCATGGTACCTTTCCTACCCACCTCCATTTTCTTTATTCTTATTCGCTGCACTATTGGTTGCTCTCCTGTTAATTTCTCAAAGTACCCATATTTGAGATGGTTCTGATTATTTACAAATGTTTGCAGCCTACTATGGCTGCTGCTAGTAATATTTGAAGTTAACCAAGCCTTGTACACTAGAATTATTTTTTCACATAACGGGATATAAATGAAAAACCAAAAAACGGCAACACTATGGATTCATTAATTTACAGAGTGAATAAAAATTTAAAATAAGACCAAACAATGTATCAACTTTACGTACTTTAAAACCAGTATGAAACCAAATAAATAATTTTTTTTAAAAATGTAAAGAAAATAACTTTTTGTATTTTTCGTGATAAAATACCAGCCAAGGGAAAAACCATTCATTTAAGAGTGGTGCATAACTTTTTAACGAAAGAAAAATTTTTAACAAAACAAAAAATTTCGTATTTTTTTTCCCATGACTATCATTTTAAGAAATGAAATGGTCGGTCTGGTACATTTTTTAATTGTTCTCTTTTCTTTTTTACTTGGATTCCATTTTTTTTGATTTTTTCCTTTTTTTTTTTTGGTTTATTTAATTTTTGAAAATGTCATTTTTTTAACCTATACAAATGTACATATAAACGAATTTCAAATAATACTGTTACTGTTAAAGTATGAAAAAAACATAATAATTTTAAACTTTGAAATTGATTTCTATTACATTTTATTTAGTAGATTCTTTATATTTATTTAAAATTTAAATTACGAACCTATCAAAACATTCTTCATTTTAATTGTTATCCTAGATTTACTTTAACAGTCAATTTAAAAATCTTCAATCTTTAAATGCCAATTAGCTGGATGACAGAGTGCCGACCTTTCATTCGAAGGACGCGGATTCGAATCCTTTTAGAAATTAAAAAAGTGTTATATTTTTTTCGATTAGACTCAGCTAGCCAGTCGCCATTCGGTTCAAATAAATATAAGAATTCAATATCAGTAATTAATATATCACAAGATTATTATATCAACAATTACAAAATATTTTAATTGACTTATATTACTCTGCCTTTTAAATGGAAAGTCCAGGGTCCAAACCCCGGTCAGATTGCATCTAATAAAAACATGTCGTAAAAAAATTGTATAATTATATCGTAATATAAGATAAGATTTAAAATAAATATACAAATAACTCTTGTGTAGGATAATAGATGGCGCTCAAAATTAACATTTGTGTGTTACTAATCTTATAATAAAGCTACAGCCGACTAATCAATGTCTTAGTAATTATAACGATTAAAAGAACTGAAGCTTAGTCCAAATAGACTAGGTGAATGCCCTATACTCGTTAAAGGAGTAAATTGGAAAAGGAATAAAAAATATAACCCACACATACAGAAGCTTCGTTTACATGTTACAATTTAAAGTACTTTACATTTTATAAGACAAAGTGCTATCTCATTTATTAATTGTGTGTAGAATTTATTAAAGTTAATCCTACTAATAAGAATATAATATGTATCTCCTCTGTTATATATCGAATTTACTTTGATGCTGTCCCTCCTTTGATCACTTACAAAAATAAACACCATTTTCTTCAATTTTTTAACATTAACAGTAACATAACAGATTAATAAAATAAAACGAAAAATTATTCTTAATCTAAAGCTGCTAAGCAATTAGACAAAGAAAACAAAAAAAACAAAAAACATAAAAAAAAACGCAGAATAAAAAAAATTATATTACTAACGGGAGTTTTTAATTAACAAGGACAATGAAAATGAAGGACAATTAAGAAAGGATTTTTGTCGTAAAAGATTTTCATATGCTTGAATTTTAATTTTATTTATTTTTTCCCCGTTTTTTTTTTTTGTTATTTTTTGCCTTGTATCTTTTCTTTTCTTTTATCTTTTTTTTTTGTTTTTTTTTAATTTTATTTTTTCAAAATTTTTTTTTAAAATAAAATGAAAATTTTCTTTTATAATTTTATTTTTTGCATTTTATTAAATTGTAATAAAAAAAAGTGTACATGATTTCTATTAAAATACGAGTAATGAAATAAAAAAAAAAAAAAATTAAAGTTAAAAAATTTATTAAATTTCAAATTTAAAATTCAAGGACTGCAAAAATTAAGTGCTTATTTAAAATGAATTTATGTTCTTTTAAATATATTTTAAGATATAATAATTTTTATTTAATTATAAAAGAAATTAAGCTTAAAACGAGGAAGAGTGTAGTAGAGTAGACTGTGTCAACTCTGGGATACCCGCATGACCGTAACATATACATTATATCATCCGATTAATTATTTTTGGCAAAATTTCAAACATACAGCTTTATTAGGTGTAGTGTAATAATGCTCATATAAAAGAAGGAGTAGTATGGCAGCTATTCGAACCCTCTGCAGTAGACTAACCAAATTTTGCAGTAAATTTGGCCCTTACACTAAACTATTTTTGGCAAAATTTCTGACACCCAGCTTCATTAGGTATAGTGTAATGCTCATATAAAAGAAGGAGTTGTATGGCAGCTACTCGAACCCCCTGCAGTAGACCAACCAAATTTTGCCGTAACTATGGCCCTTACACAAAACTATTTTTGGCAAAATTACTGACACCCAGCTTCATTAGGTATAGTATAGTGTAATCCTCATATAAAAGAAGGAGTTGTGTGGCAGCTACTCGAACCCTCAGCAGTAGACCAACCAAATTTTGCAGTAACTTTGGCCACTATACTAAACTATTTTTGAGTATAGAGTAATGCTCATATAAAATTATAAGTTGTATGGCAGGTACTCGAACCCGTGAACCAAAATGGCTGGATTTAAAAAGCGATTCCGGTTTTTGCAAAAAAACGAATTTGTGAAAATTTCATAATCCTAGCTCCTTTACTTTTTTTAGTTATCGTGATGACGGACGGGCGGACGGACATACATAGCTAAATCGATTTATTTTTCGATTCTGATCCAATCCATACACTTGAGTCTATATCTACCCCCCCCTCCTTCTCTGCGTCACAAACGTAATGGCAAATTTATTATACCCTTTGACTATATAGAGTCATACGAGTATAAAAAAATTTAAATTAATATCTAATATCTATCTATTTAAATTAATCTAATTTTGGAGTTAATTAAAAAAAAATTGTTTAGAGTACTTAAAAGTAATCTTTAGTGTAAATTTTAAATATTTTGATATACATTTAGTACCATTAATAAATGGTCTTTATTAGTTCCTTTTCTTGAGTATGAAATTCAAAATGCAATCTGAAACAAAGTTTAATTAAAGCAATATAATGGTGGCTGATCGTTAAGGTTTAATTCCGAAATTCAACCAATTATTTTCATTTCCTTGAAATATCTAGCATTAAATCTGAACGAAGCATTTCTAAACACTAATAAATGATCTCTGTGGTCTTAAATTAAAATCAACAACCCAAAAAACATGAAAGTTGTTCACTAATTTAAATTTTGATTAAAACTGTCCAATATCGTTTTTATTTTCTTAACTTCAAATCAATTATTTAAGAAGCAAAGAAATTAACTAACATAATGTTCTGAAACAATCGCTAAAATTAGAATATCTCTTTCTCAGATCCTATTTCTTCATCCATAATTATGCTCAACAACTCCAATGTTTATCACACTATTCTGACTGAGGGGAATAGCTGGCAAAAAACTGAGCAGTACTAAGTCAGTATGCCTTTTCATGTTTTCTCATTCGAATTGATGTCTTTCGATGGTCTTCATCTTATTGTAGGAAAGTAACAAAGCAATTTTGTTAATTTTATACTTACGTTAAAATAATAACTTCTGTTGTCCTCAAACTTAATATTTTTTATTATAAAGTAAAACCTTACAATCTTACTCAAAGCGTTCTTTTAATAATAACTTAAATATTTATCTTGGAAAAAACCAATAGTATTGGCAACTCTATCCAAATATTAACTCTTTAACCATTTAGTACATAAAAACTTTTGTGTGTTTATTTCACTAATCTAGGGTAAGGTGCTTTCAATGAAACACCAAGAAATCAAAGCCCCACTTTCACTACCAAGCTAGTTTAGATCTGCTTGCTGTCTGGAAAAGGTTATGGAAAACTCTCATCCGTGCCTTTTGATGGTCTCCTGAAAATTGAAACTTCGTTGCTGACTGAAATCGGTTGTGGAAACCTCCTTTCAGTGTCTTTTGATGGTCTACTGAAACTTGAAAATTCCTTGCTAACTGAAAACGTGTGTGGAAGTCTCACATCCGTGACTTTTGATGAAACTACCCTAAAACAACTCTTTTCAACTCTTCTAGAAACTTTCTTGGTGACTGAAAACGGTTATGGAAACCTCTCATCCGTGCTTTTTGATGGTTTCCTGAAGCTTCCTGGGTGACTGAAAACGGTTGTAAAAAACCACTCATCAATACCTTTTGATATTCTCCTGATACTTAAATCCTCCTTGCTGACTAAAAACGTGTGTTGAAACCTATTATCCGTGCCTTTTGATAAACCTTCCTCTTCAAGTGTGAAATTCCTAGAATTCAAATTCCCTTAAATTAATTATTAACACATAGCGCAATGGATAATATATAGAGTAGGAATTCCATATTACAAGAGACTCAGGTTTTCTGGCTTCCTTTTGAAAGTTTTCAATTCCCTTAGGAAATAACAAAATAGTGGCTAAATTTTATATCTATACATCTCATATTCATATCAAAAAATTTATTAAAACATCAGGTACAAAAAAAAAACAGATAAACTTCTTTGACAGATAAAGAAAGAAAAAACAGTTTTCAAAGAAATCGCTTAAAAGATACTTTATACTCAAAAATATATAAATTTTATTTTTATCTACTGGATAAAAAAAAATATTATTAAACTATTCACAAAAACATCGGCAATATAAAAAAAAAAAAAAGTAACGAACATAAACTCTTTTTTTTTATACAAAAATAAATTTCCTCTTAAAAGCATTATAAAGTATTTCCTTCTTAAAAATATAAATTTTTTTTTACATACAATCAAGTTGCTATTACTAACAAAAAATAAAAAAAAAAAAAAAAGAAAGAGATAGGTAGTTATAGTTATATAAGTACTTTAATAAAAAATGAATTTCCAATGAAAATAAAAACAAGAAAAAATGAAACATATCTGAAACTTATATAAAAATAATTTTATTTTTAACAACTAAAAAACTCCCTTAGAAACTTTAACGGTACTTCCTCACTCTGATGATATCCCTCTACTTTCTTATACATATATTAAACATTCCTTTTACATCCCTCAAAATTTTCACTGATAAAATTGTAATAAAATTATAATATCACCTTTTTCTTCAACATCAATATTATCTACATTACATCTGACTACATCTGACTACATCTGACTATTACATACAAATAGTACAATCATATATCTAAAAGTCGTATCTTATCGTATCCATATCATAAAATACCAAGAACAACCAATAATACATGTTATATCTTGTATTTGTTGGTTTTTTTTTTTTTCATATAATACAAGTATAACTGATTATTGAAAACTACATATATTTAACTTCATTCTTGTTTTTTGTAGGATTTACATTTATTGAACTCTTAAACTATAAAACCTAAACATCAATTCTCATACCCATTTTATTGTCCCTTCACGATATCTGTAGGTTTTTTTTTTGTATTTTTTTAAATATTTTATTATAATAGTAGCGAACAACCAAAGTTTGAACTAAGAAATCTATATATTAAAAATCATACTTAAAATAGGGTGACCATTTGTTTAGGTACCTTCAGGGAACTGATTCTAAGTAGATTTCTTAGCAGCTTATTATGAAGTATTTTAAAAATGATGTACTTGAGAACCAAAGGAGATCGCAAATAATAAAATCAAAAAGAGAGATGGACTGGGATTGGAATTGGAATTGGAATCCCAATAAATCCAATCTAAATCAATCCAAAGAGTTGAATTAAATTTGGAATCCAGAGAAAGAAATTGAGTTGGTTTGTTTACAACCTAAGGGAAAAGATTAAAGTCTACCTTAACAATCAATCAATCAAAGGTATATATAGCTAATGATCAGGATCAGTTGCAAGAATTTTTAAGCGTCACATGCTCCAATAAGGGAGTAAAACTTAAAAGTGTAATTTGATTATAATATTAACATATAATTAGGTACTTAATCTGCTTAATTCTTCACTGATGACAACAAGTAAGTTTCCATAGCAACGACACAGCATCTCATCAAACTTAAAGGAAAAAATCACTTTGTAAGTGTAGGTTTCCATTAGTTTATTCTTTAACCAAATTTGAGATTTTAACAGAAAGTACGTAGATAGGTAAGGTACTATGGCCTCAAATAGCACTAGATTGTGCCATTTTGATCCCGCGTTTTTATTTCGGTTTTGAACACATTGAGTTCACAAAAGGAACCCGGTTTTTTATTTTCATGTTTAGATCAATCGTTAAGGTTGTGTAAGAGTTTGAACGGTACTTTTGGAAAGTGAAATTCAACGTCACTAGGTTACTTTAATTTTTAGAAAATTTTTTAAAAAGTTTTATTCATGTTTTTTCTTTATTTTTTTATTTTTCTTCTCAAGTTTTTCTTTATTTATTAACAGCCCATATGCATGTTGTTTTAAGAAAAGAGGAAAAGATATTGAAGACATATTCAATCCCTATCCAACAACAAGACGTAAAAGTTACTTTTCAATACTCTGTTTAAGTTAAATTCACAGAATTTTTTTTCTTTTCTCTCTCGCATTATCATGATATTAGTTAAATGTTAGTATACCCACTATGCATGGTATAATAATAGTAATAAATATATATATGTATATATATAAGTACATAATATAGATACAGTTTATTTGGTAACAGTTATAGAATAACGATAAGATAAAATTCTTTTTATAGATTCTATTATTGCAATATATCGTCACAAACATTTATACCTAAATATTTGGTTATGATAAGAATAAGATCAATATCTTGATAATATCTACATGTAGATATTATGTTTTCTCATTGCCATTCCTATTGAGTGTTTCTATCTTTTTATATGTATATTATGTTAACTCATTCCTTAATTCCGTCTATCAGAGAACCGTTCTTAGAATGTTAAAAAAAAAAAACAAAAAACATTTTTATAACAAACCATTCAATTCATATAACACCCACAATCATTATTATCCTTTTTGCCACCATCACATTACCATATTACATTTAATAAAATATACCCCAGTTAACCCCATCTTCTGTAGAATAATTCGCTACTTTTGAAATAGAGAGAATAAAATTTCAAAAGAAAAACATAATTTTTTTCCTTTATATTTTCAACCATGAAAAATTCCAAGAAAAATATGAAAAACTTTAAAAAAAGAATTTTTTAATAATCATAGGATATTTTCGTGTTCTTTTAAGTTTCTTTATTCTTCAAAAGTTATTAAAAAAAATCTAAGATGAATAAAAGTCTTGCATAGTCTATTCTAGTCTCCAGAAAACAGTTTATCTCTCCTGATTAAAATTTGTTCGGCCTAGTAATTTCACATTGCCTAGAATTTACATTAAATAAAATTATACAATATTTTTCTGTGAGTTATAAGATCCAATCAAAATTACCACATAATATTAACAAAAGTATAAAAGGAACTAAAATTTTTGTAAAATTCCATTACAGATTAAAGGTATACCAAACAAGTTAAAAATTCCCGGCCTGTAATTAATTTCACATTGGCAATGCAAAAAAACTCTTTGAAATTTAAATATGAGTATCATTTCTTTAAAACTATCTAAACTATAAATCACATGAACGTGTAAGTGGATCAGCTACACATTCACTAACCTGGAGCCTTTATGGTTGGCCAAATGAAAATGAGAATAGGCAAAGGCGACGCAAGACTTATGCCAGTATGCGGTATATCCTGTAACGAAAAATGAAAATCAGCAACAAATCGAGAAGATTGAAAACTTCAAATTGAGTCGTTATGATGCCAAGTGCAGTAACAGGAAAAAAAAAATTGGTTCCGTCATTTAAGAATACAGGCACTTTCGTTATAAATATATTAGGGCATTTTAATTCACGAATGGTATGGTTATATCTAGTACCCAATAGTTCAAGATATCAGAAAAGAAAATCAATCTTTCCCATGATTGAGAATCATCCCATCTTCAATCTGAACTATTAGAACTTAAAAAATCCTAAAAAATTCTACTTTGCCCAAAGATCGCTATATACTTTATGACAACGTGGAGTTTCATGCTAAAAATTTTTGAAAAAATAAAAATCAAAATAAGACAAGAACAATTCATTACTATCTTAAATCCTTTTATTATATTTTTGTGTTATCCACCTTTATTTCTTCAATAAATTTTCTTTCCTTCATTTTTCAATTTTTTACTGAAGAAAGCTGAACTGAATCCTAAATGAAAATGGAAAATACACTTATTTTTATATTTTCTATCTTTATCTAATCATGCATTGTATAAATTCATACACAAAGTATTTGCATCATACGCACGTAAATATATACGTAAAATAAAATTTCTTTGAAAAAATTTTCTTATAGTAAATTTCTTTAGAAAATTGGAAAATTTTTAAAAAAATAATATAAAATTTTTTATTTTTAATATTAGTACTTGAACATTGAACATTTTAGTTTTTCTATTTGTCGTTATTGTAATATTGTTACGAAAAAACTTGAATAGACTCGTAATCTTATAGAACGTACAATAAAAATAATAATATTTGTTATTTAATTTAAAAATAATAAATAATTTAACAATTAATTTAAAAAAATATAAAATTTTTTTACAGAAACTAAGATTCCGAACTAGGAGCTAGAATATTACATCTTTTTTGGAGTCGAGGTAGAAATAAAATTCATAAAATACGAAAAAAGTGTCTTCAAAAAGCCTGGCTATACCATATGTACACCACTTTGTATTAAGTGGAAAAGTGCTGGACTATCTTATTCTTATAAATTAGAAATAATCTTAATGATTTCCACATACAATTTATACTTATAGTACAAAAGATGGTATACAAGGCTTTAATTCATTGTTAATTTTGTATTTCAGTTATAAAAGATTTTTCTGTATCTGTGAGTTGTATTATTCAATGAAATTATTTCTTTATATTAACTGTATTTTTTTTTAAAATGCGGCGGATCAGTATCAAGGTTTGAAAAAAAACGGTGCGGTTTACTCAAATAAAAAAGATTTTCATTTAAAACATCGGCTACCTTTATTTTCAAAATTCGGATATCAAATGTCAAAAGTGAAGTGTCAAATATGACATCAGCATTTTATATTTGTTTTTGGAAGGTTTTGTTTATTAAAAAAGTAAAAATTTTTATTTTATTAATTTATAGTTTATAAATTAGTGGTTTAATACACAACATTCATTATACAATCAAGAATTTTTTATAAATTTTATTTGACCTGTCAATATCTTATTGGCAATATTTCTACTCATTATCTGTAGGTGTCGTTGGATATAGTTACTAAACTTGGATATGTTTTTATTAACATTAAAAAAAATTTAAAATATAATATTTTTAAAATTAATTGAAATACATTCTAAATTTTTAAGTAACCAATTTTCAAATAACACACAAATAAATAAACTTAAAATTAAATATCAATGGAAAAATTCCACCAAAATATTCCGAATGAAAATTAGAAATTTCACACATTTTAATATAAAATATGATATGCATAATTAATTTTCTAATGATTACAGCAAATATTTTTTAATTCAATAAAAACATTAGTACAACAATATATATGACATATTTTTTTTTTAAAAAAAACATACATTTTGTACCTAAATACCATATTTAACATTTCAGTTATTTTAACATACTTTATAAATGTCAAAATTTATCCAATAAATCACAAACCAATTAAAGCTAACCACATAACAAAAAATAATGCTATACACTTAATAAATATAAATATTTATATACCTACATATATACGCACTAAATCCACCACATTTTTAAAATTTTATTAAAATTATTCAACAATTTATTAAAATTTATATTAGATTTGAATAATAACAATTAAAAAAAAATTGATACATCTGTCAAATGTAATTTGATACTTTTTATTTGATTTGCAATTTTGATTAGGGGGAAAATAAGTATTCAAGAATAAAATAGACATTTTTTATTTTATTAATTTGATATTTTAAGGATGTAAGAAATAATTTTAAGAAAGAGGGGTCGTTAATTAACAACTCCCTGCCTATATAAGCAAAATTAGAAGAAAAAAGGTGTTTTCTAAAGAATACCAGGCAAGGGGGAAAAGAATTAAAAACATTTTAAATAGACATTTCGAAATATCAAAAAACATAAAATAATTTGTATATATTTTTGAGGCCAGTGTAATTCCCCCGTACGGTAACAGAATAAAGTCATTATAAAAAAAACAATACTTTAGAGAAACTATTTTGAGTTTCAAAAAAACTGCCCCTTAAAAATTAAAAACAAAACACTCAATTCGCATACCCAAACCTTTTGACAGTTTATTTTGACATAATCGTCTAATTGATGATTATATTTGCATCTTTAGATTGCAAAAACATTTTCCTAATATTCTAAAGGAAAACTTAAATACAAATAATGTGTAACTAAAATATCAAAAAAAAATAAGCATCATCTAATATTAACAATAAGTGCATTTACAGTTACTTTTTTTATAATTTCAGTTATAACCTTAAACTTTTATTTTTATTAAAAAGGTTGTCATCAAAATAATTTAATAATATAACCACAAAAAAAAAATAGAAAATCATACTTAATACATACATATGTATGCTTGCATGTATATATATATAAAAATCATAATTTAATGTAAACATTAAGTCACGTATAAATATAAGAATTTAACCTTGTTTAGGTCCATTAAAAAACATGTAAAGTTTATTTACTTATATACCAACACAGACAACTTTAGACAACTGCACATTTAATTTTGGTATTCGTTATAAGTACACTAGAGAGATCACACTGATTATTTTGTTGGTTGTTTTTTTTTAATTTTGTCTCTAGAAAACCATTTGTTAACATATGCACAAACAAATGTTAACAGATAATAGAAACCAAATTTTCACTTACAAAAACTTTCATCTATAGGATATATTTCGAATCAAACAAAATATCTAACTGTAATTGCCATTTAAAATAACAGATATTATATTAAGGATGGCAATAAAATTTTAGTTGCCGAATATGGGAAATCCTGGCAAAGTTTCACATTTATGCTTTAGAAATTCATAACTCTTCTACTCCAGAAATAATTTTTTTTTAATGTTTCCATTCCCAATTCTGTTAGTTATAATAGGGACTATAGGAATAGGGAATTCATTTGCATTATCTTATTCTAAAATTCAGTTTTGAGAGTAGTTTTCTCGGTTTATTAAAGTTTAACAATCGTCATATGAACTTTGAGCAACTACACTATAATTGACTTTTGAGGTTTACGAACCTTAAAATACAGACAGTATTATTTAAATGAGCCTATGTGGATTCTGAAGCGTTTATTTCAGGGGGTTTTTTAATTAAAAGATATTTGATTTTTAGAATAGTCCTTTTTTTGCAAAAAATTTTCAACTACAATATCATCAAAACGGCATCACCAATCCTTGTTAAAATATTCTTCAGATTGTTCCCTTAATTATTAGCACAATTAAATATATACTTTAATTAAATATATATTGCCAGATTAACGGTTTATATACAAAAAGACTAAAACAATAAAAATATTTTTAAATGTCATTTTCGTCCTTAAAGGATAACATGCACCATTAAGGAAATATATATTTTTTGAAAGGAGGCAATACCAACTATCTTTGAGGCATAGTCATTAGGTCTTACGTGAATAAAACAAATGCTTCAAAATGCCGAGCCAAATTATTATCGAAGACATTAGATTAGAACCGCATGATGCGTCGAAATAGACGACAGTTAGTCTGATAGTTTTTAAATTTTCAAAATAAATGAAATATAAAAAAAAAAAAGATAAAAAGTTAAAAACGCAGTGAACATTATTAAAAAGTTTTTTTTTTATTTTTAAATTAAATACAGCGTATTATTATATGTGATAGAAAAGATTCTAAAGTGCATTTTACTGTAAATCCCTTACACTTATTTTAGTGTGTGTGTTTTTTTTTTTTTTTTTGAATCCCCACTAGTTTTCATTTTCTAAGTTTTTCAATATATTTTTTTTCTATTTTTTTCTTTTTTTTTAATTTAATACATAATAATGTAAACCGAATGCTTTTTTTTTTCATAAGTTAGTAATACGTTAGTCTAGTAAGCTGTCTGCTACCATATTTCAGGTTCTCTTCTCTTCTTTAATAACAAATTTTTATAACATGTGGAATATTGTATTTTTTTTTTCACTTATTCTATTAATTTTTATTTTTTAAAATAGTTATTGTTTTGTTTTTTTTTTTGTTTTTTTTTTGTTTGTTATGTGTGTGTAAATATTATTTTAACTACTTTTAATGGTTATCCCAATGCATTAGAGTTGTGTAATATCAGTGTAATTTGTTGGGATGTACATTTATTATAGTAACGGTATATGCTTACATTATATAAATGGAGTAAAAAAAAAAAAAATCTTTTTACCGTTAAAAGGACTTTTACATTGTTAAAAAAAAAAAAAAAATACCAACAAATATCTTATACACTAAGCTATATAAATAGATGTGTACATATACAAGTATATATATATATATATATATTTTAAATATATTTAATAACTAAAGTATACAAAAGTTTAAATGAACTGAGATATTAACAGATACAAAAACACTGACACATTAAAAATAAGTAAATAGAAAATAATAATAATTCGCCATCATTAAATTTTTAAAATGTTATAAAACTAGAAAATTTATTGTTTACCGTTATAGAGTAAATATCTCAATAAAAATTCTTTTAACATTTTACAGTTAGTTGTGTTTGTTGAATATATTTTAGTTGTTCTCTATAGTTGATTAGTGCATCCTAAAAAAAAAAATGGTTTGAATTTATTTGAATGCTTGTTGGTATTGTGGTTTTCGTAATTTAAGGTTATGTTTTAAATTACAATTATTTTAAATTAATTATAACTGATATGGTAAATAGAATAGCATCAAAGAATAAACAGAAGAAGGGTTCGTATACGTCATTTAAAGAATTCGTATGATGCAATAAGGATACATGAAAATTATTAAATACTTATCATAAGATTAAATATCTCATCATCAATTATTATTAGAATCTAGTGAATCTTTATTATTCTTATCATGAACCTTAGTAAATAACAAAATAAAATAATTCCTTGTTTTAAATGTCATTTGAGTTTCTTAATAAAAAAGATTTCTTTTCAAGAATACTGTTTCTCTCATTTATTTTGAATTGACATCAGATCGAAAGAATTTGCTCCACCTGATTTTGAAGAAGTGTTAGAATTCTTTAAAAGCCTTAGAATTGCCAAGACCTCATTAAGCCGAAAACTACTATGGCCATTTTGTTAATCGGTACTTGCTATATTATTACTTGAGTTCATATACATCTTCATTTAAATTGTTTTAAACTATTTTTTAACTGCAATTAATATAAAGTATATCATAAAATTGTATAATATAAAGTATAGTACCGATGGCGTACTAGTTAAGAAGTTGGCCTTTCAATAGAAGGGTCTCGTGTTGAAACCCTGCGGTCAAATAGTATCTAATTTAATATAATTTATATCGTAATGTGATTTGTGTCACCAAGCTTGGAAGATTAAATCATTGTGTCATCAGCTTGGAAGATTGAAGGGCTGAATCATTCGCTTATCACATTGTATGTGGTAGGTGATTGTTTATAAATAAATAGATAAAAAATTTAAAGTATAATTTTATTAAAATTTTAAATAATGATTTTTATAAATTTATAGTCTGTTAAAATCGCTTGTTATTTATTTTTTAATGCTCAAAAATATTCTGTTATAACTAAATAATTAAATTAGAAAGTATATATGTAATTATATCATAAATTTGGAACCTTTAAATTTTAATTACATTACATAATGTTCTCCATTCAAATGAACTCTTCGAATTCAAAACCTCGAATGTCATTTATATTCTATCTAAGAATAAACTCTAACCTATTCTTATCTTAAAACTTCAAAATTATTATTTATAAATTATTATAAATAAACCCTTTAATCTTGCTGCACAACTTTTTCAGTTAAGTTACAAGTTATTTTTTTAATTTTTATTGTTTTTTTTTAAATTTTAAAATGCTTTTATTCAATTCTTAAGTGTATACTATAACTATACTACAACTATAATACTACAACTATAATACTACAATTATAATACTACTACTATTACACCAAACCACTATTAAAAATAATAAAAATTATAACGCGAAAAAATAAGAATAAAAAAAAAACAAAAAAAATTCCATCAGAGGTCGCTAAGGTTGTAAATGAATAAATGACAGCCGCAATACCTTTATACTGTTATAAGTTAATGGATTTTTAAGTTTAAGTGTATGTGCTCATATTTTAATGGAAGTGAATTTTAATGTTTGGTTCATTTGAGAAAACTTCAACTTTCTTTTATATTTTTTTTTTTTTGTTTGTGTTTGTTTTTTTTTATTTTTATATTGTTTTTTATTTTAATGATCGTATATCTTTAAAGTTTCTCCAAAAGTTTTAACAAACAAAGAATAGAAAAAGATATTAAGTTTATTAATTTTATTTTTTTTATTTTTTTGATTATTATTTCAGTTTCGGTATTAATGAAAGTCCCACAGTGTATTTTTATTAGTTCATTAAAGACAAGTTCTGTAATAGTTTTGTGTTTTGTGGACGTGGATGAGTGTAAATAGTAATAAAATATATTCCATATGGATAAATGAATAGATGAATATTATTCTTAGTTGACATATGTGCGAAAAAAAAACAAACTATTGAAATTAAATTTAATGTATTATAATATAAAATATAGAACTTTTTCCTAATGTTTAATAATTATTAAATTTTTATTAATGCATGTATGTATGTATGCAGATGATTAAATAGGGACTCGTAAATCTTTGACAACTCGTTTTGGACTTTTATTATTTAATTTAGAGGAAAATAAAAAAAATATAATAAAAATATACAAAAAAAAAAGGTTCAATGGACCATTAAATTATTTTATTTTATTATTATATTATAATAATTTTATGTATAATGAGAGAATTAAGGAAGATTGCTAGTACAGATATGTTTCATGTTTCCTTCATTATATTGAATTCACAGGCTTTATAACACATGGATATTTGCGATATTGAAATAAAATTTTTTGAAGAAGATTTGAGTGTTTAACCATTTATTAGTAATTTAACAAGGTATTAACTGTATTAATCGCAACACAGAACTTAAGTTCGTAACTCTTTTAAGCAAACGAAACAAAACGTCGTATAACTTTATTTTAATCTGTAAAAATTCTGTAAAATAATCTGTAATATCTTGTTAGCTTCTCTAATAGTATTTGGTATTATTTTTTACAATCATGTATTGTCATCGGATTCTATTTAATGTCCATTTCAAGATTCTAGCTCAAAGAGAAGTGTGTTTAAAATGGTTCACAAAATTCCATTATCGTTCAACCACGAATAAAGTCAATAAAAGCTGTTGGAGTTAATTGTGATTTAAACTTACATAAGGGAATGGTATATAGTTCCATAATTCAGACTTCCACATAACAAATGAATTTTAAGACATTGTTAGGGAAATAAGTGTGCAGAGGAATCAGTGAGAAAGTTCTGTAATCAAGTGTAACGGTACATCCTAATTGTACAGAGAAGACAATGGATCGCACTTCTAATTATGTTTGGGCATATATGTAGAATATAGTTTGTTAAAAGTAATTGTAAATTATAAAGTTTGTTAGAAACTAATAAAATAAATCTAAATCTATATACCATTTAATTTCTTTAGAAAAGTTTTCATCCCAAATAGGCATCTATGAAACAAGTTAAACTGTCAAACAATGTCCGAGGAAAGTCCGATTGAATTAACTACTAACAAAATCTTTAACAATTTATACAAAATGCATACAACATAGCATTTTTTAAAATGCAAGTAAAATCTTTTTGAACATTTATCAATATCATCTTAATGCAGACAAACATTTAGAAAACTAATGTACCTATCAATATTTTTACAATTTCAAATTAATAGTTTAAAATTCTTTCAAGATTTTACAAAGATTTTCATAATTATTAAATAACTCAATATAAGATAAAATTGTATTTAAAAAATCTTATATTTTCACAATATTTCTAATATTCAATATTTCTCTCTAAACATCACAATTAACAAATTCCAATTTTTCATTCCTCCCATTTCTCTAAGTCATCTTTGACATTAAAAGAATAAGTTGTAAGATTTAAAGGAACATAGCAAAAATTTTTAAATAACCGGTCAGTTTTCCACCAACGCAATTTTATGACTTAATATTAGTTACCTTTCAATTATGAACAAATGAACTTGGAAAAAAACAAAATGGAATAACTTTTAAAAAATATCGAGAATATAACAATTCTTTAAAAATGAACTTCCTGTTTTAGAAAAAAAAAGTTGAACAAAAATAGAATTTTTAAATAAAAAAGCATTGGCACGTTTTCACATTCCTAAGAAATCTTTGGTGAAAAAATAGAATCACTTTATATAACCAAATCTTAGAGTATCTTTAGAATAAAAGCAATATCTACTGATTTGTAATTTAACTTTAATAGAATTATTTAGTACTAAGGAACATTTAGATTTTATATATTTTTTTACTTTTTTATATTGGCTGGAGCTTTTAAATAAACTAATGTCCCAGAGAACTCTTAAAGTAATCTTAAAAACTATCTGAAAAATTGTTTCGTAGTTAAAAAATTACTAAGGTATTATAGGATAAGAATCGTCAATCTTACCAACGTCTCTGATTTGTAAGTTGTTAAAAATATAATTCATAAATGCTTTTCATTTTATAAAAACCTGATTTAAACTTCCCTTAAAATTTCCTAGAACTTTGACCCTGTATAATCCGATTGTATTATTTAATTAATCTAAAAGAATTTTTGTATGTCTATTTTCCTAAGGACTATAACTCCCGTAAACTGCAACCGATTTTGGTGAAGTTTAGTATAAATGATTTCTTCGCCATTGGTAAGGTTAAGTTCGGCAATAGATGGGCAAAATCAGAGCATGGGATCCGGAGATTCTTATACAAAAATCCCAAAATTTTCGAAAATCTTCATGCTTTAATCGTCGAATTAAGCTCAAACTTGATGCATAGACTATTGATAGGTATCCATGAAAAGTAACTTTCATAAGTTGATTCTAATATAATAAGGTTTAGAGTTTCTGGGAGTTGCGGGAATGCCAATTTCAAATAATTGATCAAAATCTTAAACGATTTTAACGAAATTTGGTATGAATCCTTTTTTTGTCAAAAAAATTAACAACTTCGAAGATTGGGAATTTTATCTCAGAAAGAACATAGCTTGTTTTAATGCATATTAAGAAGGGGACTGTGAAGGTAAACTTGTTCCAATAACTCATTCTAATTCAATCTAAAAAGAAATCTGTATACTTCGTCCCATTCATCGAGGTAACTTCCATTAAATTCTTTAAAGAATTTTAAACTCTTGTCATCAAACATTTACTTGGGTCCTGTTTAATGTCCATACATACATTTTCAAATTTCCTCCATATATTTATATACCCATACATATCTTCAATAACAAATATATGGATGAAATTTTATTTTTATGATGTTAAATTAAATTGATTTTATTCGAATGTTAACTCATGTTGATAAAATTGAAATGGACTTTAATGCAGACATTTTTTTGTAAAAACAAATAAAAAAATAAAAAAAGAATATCCTTTAAAGGATATATATACCATATATTTCACTATATAATTCTTCCTTGATTCCCATGAATTTGATACCTTGATACAAAATATTAAAACATGTTTTATTTTTTTTTTTTGTTTGTTTTTTTAAACCTCATTCCCTGAGTGTTAGGTTTTCACTTGAAATTCTAAAAAAATCCCAATGGGTATACAACTTATAGATGGAAAAAAATTGATGGTTATATGCGTTATTTTGTGAAATAAAAAAATGGAAAATAATAATATATCTATAGATATTTTTTGAAAGAGTAGTTGTGAATTTTGTTGAACGTTTTAAACTGAAATTGAAATATAAAAGGTTTAAAATTAATTAGTACCGCAAGTAACAAACAGCATTATTAGATGTTTCTCTACAGGAGGTACTTATAGATAGTTTCCCAACAAAGATATATTTTTCCACTCCTTTAAGGAGAATAGGGCATCCACGAAGTCTATTTTGACTAACCCTCAGTTTCTTTAATCGTTATATTCCGTAAGCCGTTGATTACTCGGCTGTAGCTGTAGTATAAAATTGAAAATACACAAATGTAAAGTTTGTGCGCCATCTTACTCAAAAGTTATTTATATATTTTTATTAAATCTTATTTTATATTACGATATTAACTATTACGATAAAATTATACAATTTTACGATATTTTTTTTATTGAATATATTCTGACCATTGTTTAAGCTCGAAACTTTCCACATGAACGGCGGCGTCCTTATAACTACGCCATCGGTCAAAAAAAAAGACACTAGATACCATATAAGTCTTTAGGACTTCTAGAACAGTTACAGTAGACAGATAATCTTCTTTAAAAAAATGTTAAAATTTTAGTTTAAGTGCAAACGTAACACTCAAGGAAACAGTCATGCCTTAAAATTTATTCCATATTGCAAACCTATTATTAATTGTCAAAATATAGTCGTAAATAAAACTGCAGTTGTTCAGTAACTTTTTCAGTTGTTCTTTATTAAAACTTATCATTGATTTTGACCAAATTTATGATCCAATATTCACATAAAATACAAAACTAAAACTAAAAAATCTCAACGATCCAAAATTTGACTTTAACCCTATGAAATAACTTTCAAATTTATACCATATTTACCATTTTCTTTCTATTCTTACTTTTACTTTTCACCACAAAAATCTTTTTTTCTAACTTTTAAACTTTTCCTTTGAAACTTTTTTCATACATTGGTTATTTTTTGACTTTTATATCCTGTAGTAACCGTTAATAACCGAAACAAAACACAAAAATCTTCTTTAATACGCTTTCAAAATACATATTTATTTTATACCCGTATGTGAACGTATATTCAAAAGGTATACTAAATTTGCCATACCGTTTGTAACACTGTAGGGGAAGAGGGTTGATATGGACTAAAAGGAATAGATCGGATCAGAATTGATAAGTTAATCGATCTACCTATGAGTGTCTATCCATCTGCGTGATAAGAAAAAGGTGCAATGACCAGCCAGTATGCTCAACGAATTCAACTAGCTCCCATACAAAGTCTTTTTTTATATGAAAATAACCTTACACTTTATAAAGATGGGAATCCCAAATTTTGCCAAAAAAAGTTTAGTTCTAAAGTTCACACAGAATGTGGTTAGTCTACTGTAGCGAACTTGAGTAGTTGCTAGTTGCTATACAACTTAATTTTGAATATGAGAATATAACTTATTATATAATAAAGCTTAGTATCTGAAATTTTGTCACAAGTATCTTTAATGTTCTACAATTTGAGACATTTGAAAGGCTTTTATTAAGAATCTAAAACTTCCAATTTGAATATTCGAAATTTTACCAATAGGTAAATTTACCTGGATGATAATATAATGTCTACATTACATTCAAGCGGGTATCCTAGAGTTGACACAGCCAACTATTACACTCTTGCTCGTTTTTTCCTTCATCTTATTCTTTCTTTCACATATATTTTGAGTAAAAGAAAATCTTATGTAACTTTTTTAATAAAAAAAAAAAAACTGAAATTTCATATTAAGGATATACCGTTATTTCTTTAGTTTTTTTTATTTTTATACGAAATATAAACTAGTTATATGTATCTTATTCCAATATACATATATATTTATTGTTTTATATTTTATGTACATATATTTGAAGAATATGAAAATATGGATAGGAAAAAAGAAAAAAAAAAATTAGAAAAATATGAGGATACGGAAATCAAATCAGTTCAAAAAAAATTTATGAAGGAAAATCAAATCAAAATTGATTGCATAGGATATGTACGGTTCTTTTTTTTTTATTTTTATTATTATTAATTTTTTTTGTTTTTTTTTTTCTGTTTTACTTTTTAGAAATAATCCTTAAAAAAAATTTCTCTTCCTTGTTAACCTAATGTACAAAAATGAAACTACGAACTACTGTACCGTAACATAGTATAACGGTAAAAAAATTGTAATAATAAAATAGATACAAATATAACGGTTAATGTAATGTGGTTTGACCATCATTTAATTTTTTTATTTTTTTTTTTTTTTTGCAGATAAGCTAAAAGGAAAATACATATAAAAAAAAAAATTTTTTTAAATTTTGTAATTTACTTTTTTTTTATTTTTAAAACAAAATTTCCGAATGAGTAAAAGAGATAGAAAATTTATTTTTTAAGGTATTACATAGAGAAAATGTCAATTTAGTTTTTACTTTTAATACAGTTATTAAAAAAAAATATCCTTGATTTACAAAAAAAAAAAAAAAATAAAATAAAATAGAAAAAATAGATTAAATAAATAAATTTATGAAGAAATTGTATAAAATTTATCCATAAGATGTTTTATATATTTATGATAATGATTTTGAAATTTATTTGCAATAATTTAATATTATATCTTTAAGTTTCATAAAATTTGTTTTTTTTTTTTTAATTTTACTGTAAATAGAACTTTTATTAACAGCTAGTTTTCGAATCCAACGACAATTCGTCAAATACAACTAAATATCCTCAGAATCAGCGTGATATCGTTGGGACACTCTTTTCAAAAAAAAAAACGTTGGAATCACGTTGAAATTTGCGTAAAATCTTAAAGATTTAGTGATGGTTGTTGATAACAAGGCGTAAAATCAATTAGATAATGATATATAAATAGGTAGCTATAATCCCCGTCGCCAATTTGAAATGTGGAGGACTATTATGATATAAAATTATAAATTATATATTTTTTTAATTAGATATGATCTGACCAAGGTTTGAACGCAAAATACTTCATTTTGGGAGGTCAACATTCTAAAAACTACGCCTTTAGTTGGATATCTACCATAAGTATATATACAAATTGCAATTATACAAAAATAAAAAATGCAACTTATTTCTCTTAAAATTTCATTGTACAAGCAAAAAATGTAAAAAAATTAATAGACACTACCTGCAATTTTAAAGAAGCCCTTTATAATTAAGCAAAATTTATATACCTGTAGATTTAAATTTCGTACATTACTTCATAAAAATTTGGACTGAATATTAAGTTACATTTGTTTAAAAATACTAAATCTTAAAATTTTTATCCCTTCCAGCTCCTAAATTGCGGACGACACAAAAATATTTTATTAAATAATTTATACATATTTTAAAATAATTTACTTTTCTCAAACTTCATGTTTCTAACTTACATTATTTGCAAGATAAAGGTGGTAAAAATTTTGCAAAATTTGGGTTTTATTTAATAGTTAACTAAAATACCGTATGGCAACACCATTATATTTATAACTTATATTTTAACAAAGCTTTTAAAAGCAATTACCGTTAGGCGCTTCCATATGGAATATCTTGAATCTTTATGTAACTTTTAAAAAATTTTGCCAAAGCCATTAAATTTATGTAAAGAGCTCTATCGAAGTTTCGGGAACTAAAACTCCTAACCATTATGACTACAGAAAAAGGGTTCTTTTAATAAATTCTATTTTTACGATACGGACAGTTAGAAATTTTACGATACATTTTTTTTTAAATTTTTTTTAAAATTTGCTGAAAACTGATTACGTTTGCGAAAGTGTCAACCATTGAATCCGATAATATTAAAATTGAAGTTTTTCTTTATTCCTTTTCCATCCCATTTTAAAAATCTAGGGCATTCACCAAGCATTTTAGACATAGCTACAGCTCTTCAATCGATATATCCACTGAGCCTTTAATGACTCGAGTATCACTATTGTATAAGATTACGAATACTCAAATGTCAATTTTGTGCGCCATCTATTATCTTACACAAGAGTTATTTATATATTTATTTTAAATCTAACCTTATATTACGATATCAACTTTTTATATATATACAATTTTACAATATATTTTTTATTTAATATATTTAGACCCGAGTTTGAACTTGAGACCTTCCATTTGAAAGACCGGTGTCTTAACCACTACACCATTGGTCAGATAAAAACTGTAATAAAAATTCAATATTTGATGGATTTGGCTTTTTCGTACTTTGATGACTGTATCTCTATAACAGATTGGACTACAGCAAGCTCTTCTTTCATTAATTAAATTTTCTTGCAAAACCTATACCCGCAATTAAAATTTTTTTCCTTTATTTAAAAAGAAATTAATTGTTTCTTAAATATACAAATGGACGGACGAAAAGATTGAAATTATATAGGCTCATTTTTTCAGAACAGATCAAGTCTCAAAGATGCTTTAATTTTGAATTGTACAACAAACATTTCATCGAATAAATCATGATAAATTAAAAATTAAATGATTCAATGATCTCAGTCCATCTTGCAGATATGTGACAGGTTCAAAAATAAGCGTTGCGCTTAAGCGTTATTTTTCGAGATGCGTTTTACAAAGAATTGAAATTTAAAGAGTCTGTGATTTTTACTACAATTTTATTTAAACTCTTTCTTTTTTCTGGACTTTAAATATAATTTTTCACGTACAGAATATTTTCAAAGTGTTCAATTGGATTTAAAAAAAAAAAAAACAAAAAAAAAATTTGTTTTGTTTTTATTTTTATTTTTTCAAGTCATGTTCATAGATAATTTTCTTTTTTTTTTTTTACTTAAATTACATTTTACATATACATATGTGTTTATTATTATTTTACATTAGATGTTATACATATATTTATATATATATATATCTTTATACATATTATATACATACATATATATGAAATAATATAAAATGAAAAGGATTTATTTTTCCCAAGAGTGTTGTAAATTGTAATCAGTCCAGGATGAATTTCTATACAAAATAAAATTTAGTATACAAAATTGTAATCAAAATTCTGGACATTTTAACAAAAGACTACAACATAACTTACAAATATACATGACTTCCAGTTAGACATGGAGACTGACCCTCGGCAAATTTTTTTAATAAAATTGGTTTCATGGTATATTTAAGTTTCAGAGATTTATTTGAATATTTGTAAACTTTGAAAATTTTTAACAAAGCCCTATCTAGTGTTTACGCGCCTCTATAGTGCTTAAGCGATTATAAAATATTAATTTCTTCGCTTGGCCTGTTAGACAATATTTTCCAAAGATTGGTCTTAATTTTTATACCTGGAACCCTGCCTAAAAACAACATTACCATCAGTTTGTAAGTCCCCAAATAAAAATAAAAATTAGGTTATTATGTTTGGATTCCAATCTGAATTCTTCTCTGGAAGAACAGGTGGAACCACCACTAAACAGCGTTAAAAGATATATCTTTCTCCACTATTTATCACTAGCGAATAGAAGGCGGAAGGAATTAACCACGGCATGAGGGTAATAAGGCAGAAGGAATTAACCACGGCAAGAAAATATGGCCGTCGTACGAGAACAAAAGAACAGACAATCTATTGAAGCTATCCCGACGAGATATAGCAAGAACAATAGGCGTGATCACGCGACATTGGCCAATTGGCGAATATTCGGCCAGATTACCATTATACACTTCACGTGTAAATAGCCAGCGCTGGCCAGGGTCAGAAGAGTGGCTCTGGGTAGCCATGAATTTAACGATCTTAGCGATCTGGCACCTAAGCAACCTGCAGAAATGATAATGTTTCTGAATGCCGCGAAATGGATCTAAAATTAGAACCAATATAGCCCTAACTTAATCTTTGTGGTCACGGAAATGGTAGAAAAACGGTGCTAACCCGCTAATTGAGGTTCTGTCACGATTGGAAGCACCAGCCACGTAAACCAAACAGTTAACCATGTTTGGATTCCGCGAAGGCCTATTTTGTTTAGTTTATATTGTAAGGATTAAAATTACACATACTTTAAAATTTTTTTGATAAAATGACCTTTGCCCCAATAAGACGATTTTTATTTATTAATGTGGATCTTTATTGCGAATGACTATAATATTATATTTTTGGGAACAAAACGAACTTGACTATACTGACAAAAGGGTTGGTTGGTTGTTTATTTTTTTGTCCATTTTTTTTCTATTTGTTTTATTTTTGGTTTTTTTTTTTTGTTTACTTCCTTAAAAATATACAAATATCCTGTAGAATTTTTTGCAAAAGGAAGAAATAACTTAATATTCTGTGAATTATATTTATGTAATGCATATATGTATTAGTAATATGATTTTTTTTAATAAAAGCTACTTTAAAAAAAATATTTTTTTTTAATTCTAAATGTATACGCACTCCCTTATATATGTTATATAAAATACATATATATTATATTGTATATATAGTAAACATATAGATAATATATAAACATGGAAGTAATTCTATAAATATTTATAAGATTTTGCAGACATATTAGAATGTAACAAATGATTGAAGAAAACAAAAGAAAAATTTATAAGAATGAGAGAGAAAGAGAGAGATAGAGAATGGTATATATTTAATCTTTGTAGACAAAGTTCATATGTTGAATTAACCTATTGAATATAATAAACTATCAATTTATCAATAAAAACAAGTTACTTTTAATGTAAATATAAAATTATATAAAATTTATATATATTTTATAAAATATATCATATATATATATACAGTTGAACTTAAAAATAATAAACTAAAATTTATAAACAATATGGATTTAAGTTTTAAGATTGATTTTTTTTAGATTCTGCATTATATATAGATTCAGGGGCTATAATGACATTCCCACAGTCTTGCATTTTCAAAGGTAATTGAATTAAAGATTTTTAGCTGTATTTACATTTTAAGATACTAAATGTTGATAGTGTCTTTTGTTTATCACTGATTCAACAAACTCTGCAAAGGATTTTAAAATTAAAAATGTAAAATTAAGTCCAAGATGGATTGGATTGATTTCGAGCCCTCTGATCCCTCTGTGCGAGCCCTCTGATCCCGTGGTTTAATTTAGCACATCTGCGAAGTACTTCTGTAGTTTGACAAAAAACGGATCCATACCAAATTTTTGACGAATTATTAGAACTTGAATTTCCCGAAACTACCGAAATTTGAACACTTTTCAACCGTTAGGACTCGAGGTTTCTCAAAAAGTCTGGGTTTTTTTATGAGAGCCTCCCGATCTCGTGTAACGATTAGGCATATTTACAAACTTTACTTTACCATGGACGAAGAAAGTATTCATTACTAATTTTATAAAAATCGGTTGAAATTTACGCGAGGTTGAAATTTATCGTGTTCGAAGACAGACACACAAAAAAATGTTCGTTTTCACAGAATGAAGGGGGAAATAATTCTATTGTTTTTCACTGAGGAGCTTTAATTGAAGATGTAATACCGAAAGAAATAACTTTTCAAATACTACCATTGATTTAAAAGGCCAAAATAGGACCTAGGACCTACGTAGAAAGTAGCAACGAGCATTTCCAAACTTTTAATCTCATTTGATTTTCCTAATCCGTACTAATTTCAATCTGTATTTCCGCAACTATCTTAACCCTATGAATGAAAAAAACCCTTAAATCCTTGAATATAATAAAAACTATATTCTACTGTATAAAGAAATATATACACATACTACAGATGTCTAAGTGCATCCTAATTTAAGATAATAAGAGTAAAAACAATTTTACTTGTTTGATTATTTTTCTGTTGTCTTTTGAACTAAAACCGGACTATCAGTTTATTTGGACATGTGTACTGGGGTTGATATTATTTTATAAAATAAAATTATCTTTTGAATAATAAATCCAAACCATACATGTGTACATACTTGTAATTGTTTAAAATATATAAAAAAAAAAAACAAGAAGAACAAAAAAAAAACAAAAAACTAGTAGAACAAAATTTAGAGATTTACTTTAAGTTTTACTAAGACTTCATAATATAATTTTTGAAAAAAAAATTTATAAAAGGGTGAACAATGGACATAACAATGGACATATCAATAACAAAGAAAAAATTAAATTAAGGTTAACCAAACTCTATTTATTCAAAATTATAATCTTATAATTTTTTTTTTTTTTTAAGAAACTTTCAAATTTTGTAACCAAAATTAAATATTTGTTAATTTATTGGAATACTCGTATGTATATGAAAACCAAATTTTATCAATTATTAAACCAATTTAAGACAAGTTTTTAAAATCGAATTACAAAATTATTTGATGTATCGAAATACCAGATTAAATCAAGAGGAAAATGTGGAAAACTCTTGTTTATAGGAAATGATTCAAATATTCATGTGATAGCACTAACATTGAATTGAATTTCTTTAAAACTATAAATGTTGCAATTTGGGAGTAAAAATTACATCTTAATTTAGGAATTAAATTGCATCTTAACTTAAAGAGTTTAACGAAGACACGTCTACTTAAGATGATTAATAGTGTTTTAAAAGATCAACCTATTTTTACCTGCAACAGTTCGAGTGAGCACTTAACCATAAATTAAGTAAAGTGCAACTTGTACCTTAATAACAGCTTTCAAGAATAATCAAATAAATTTAATGTAATATATTGTGAGTTATAAAATATGAATTCAAAATTTTCATTTTATATTTCTAATAATTTTTTATTAAATTATTAAAATATATTTGATATCACAATTGTCATTTGGTAGCCATTATACTGCAGAAGGAGGTTCTGTGCTTATCCTATTGTTTTAAGGTGACAAGGAAAGGTTTTTTTTTATTGAGTTGGAATCACCTACTGCAGGGGGTTTACTATTTCATCTGCCTTTAGAAATTTTTTTTGCCATTATCAACTAACCGAATGTCGTATAATAATTTTAGACAAAGGAAATGCCCCAATTTTAATTCCAACTTTAAAATGCCTTCGAGTTCGTATATAAGTAATCTGGCAAATATTTTGATCAATTGAAATACAGTCAAATATATTATAGTTATACAATGGCATATACTATGAATAAAAAACAATCAAATACACTACAAGCCAGGGAAAGTCGTATGACGTCTTGTCACTTTAAATTGAACATTATTACTTATTGTACTGAAAACTTCCAAATTACTATAAAATAAAACATCTATTATTCGAAATTTAATTCAAAAACTACATCCAATATTGTTATAAACAATATATGTACATATAAAATAAACTATTTAATTAAATTTAAACTTAATTTATTATTTTATAAAATAAAAAATAAATTAAATTTCATATGTAAATATTATATTTAAAAACATGAAACCAATATTCATCTATTGATATAATAAAATCAATTTATATTTCTTTGTTTTTTTATTATTATATAAAAAAAAAAAAATTAAATAAAAAAATATTAAAGAATCAATTAAATTAAAAAATATAATACAACATAAAAAAAAACTTCAACTTATATAATAGTATCATATAAGCATTTAAGTAACGTGCTCCACTAGGATTCCCTCCACTGCCCTTGGAAATAGTCAATAATAATAGAAGAGCGATTGAAAATTAAAAAATCATTTAAATTTAATACCGTTATTTTTTGAGTAAAAAAATTTTAAATTAGGCTTCAAGCTCTTTAATCGTTATATTCACCAACCAGTTGATTACATAGCTGTAGCTCTTGTATTAGATTACAAATAAGCAAATGTTAAGTTTGTGCGCCATCTATTATCTTACACAAGAGTTATTTATATATTTATATTAAAACTTATGTTATATTACGATATAATTATATAATTTTATGATATTTTTCTATTAGATATGATCTGACCAAGGTTCGAACCCCGGAATTTCCAAATGAAAGTTGGCGTCTTAACCACTGCTCCATTGGTCACATAAGTTCCGAATTATTAGATTAAAACTTAAAACAAACTTTAACAACTCAAATCTCTCAAAAAGTTAAGAACCGACCCCACCTCCAAAAGAATTTTATTCTTCTTTTGACCACTAAAATATATCTTAGTTGTATGGCAAGTTTTTGATGAAACACTCTGTATATGTAATAAAAGTGTTTGTAGTATATTATATAATTTTTTATACTGTTTATTTATTTATAATAGAATTAAGAACAAGTCATTTTCTTTATTAAATTTGAAAATTTTTAAATTTTGTTTTTAATTGTAAAATGTATATATTTGTTTGTGTAAATTTTTGTTTTTATTGAAAACAATTTTTTAATTCCTTATTTTGAACCCTAAAAATTACATACATACATATTATTAATATATATACATAAGATATACATGTAGGACTGAAATTTTTAGGACTAATATACACTATTTTACAATTATTTATTTTGCCTTGTTTTCTAAATTCGCGGAATTTTAAGGTTAGACTTCTTGACGCTGACAATTATTAATGCAAGATGCTTTGTTAAACCCCTTAAGAGTTTTACAACCTTTTTTCAAAAATGTTTTACAACCTTTTTTCAATTGAAATCAAAAGTTTAACCTCAATCTGCATGGTGTGGGGACTACTTCAAGTAAGCGACGCAACACTTTCCAAAACGGATTGAGGTCAAACGTGACTTTGGAAGCAGTAGGTTTGGAATTCCTTAGAAGAGGAAATACCGAATCTTATGAATCTGATACAGCTTTCGGACAATAAAATATTTTGAATTATTTTTGTATCGACTTTTGTATGTATATGCCAAATTTTTGACTTTTTCTCAAACTTGGAAACCTGGAAGGGTTCCTGGAAACACATTTACAATCTATTAATCTAGAATTAAATTATTCGATTATATTTCTCTACAATCCCAATATTTATGCTCCCAGTTGTATCTCATATACTAATATTTATATTTTTATAATAACATATTATATTAATCTATTATATATATAAATATATATATATATATATTTATAACTTCTGGTTAATTAAGAAATTTAAAAGAAAAGTGCCAAGTTGAATTGTTTGGAAAAGTTTTTAATTTTATTTTTTTTTTTTTGAAAAAGTTCTTAAAAGAAAATACAAGTACAAATAATTTAACTTTTGAATAAATTTTAAAATTTTATTACTATGGTTAAAATATTTGAAGTCAAGCTAGCAAACAAGACAATTAATATGAAATTTTCTTTATTTTTTTCTTAAATAACAAGAAGAAGAATTTAGAACTAATTTGCATACAATATATACATATATATATATTTAATAAAAACAATTTTTTATGTTCAATTAAACTTTTTTAAAAAAAATTTCTCAAAAATTTTTGAAAAGTGATTGAATATGTATTCATATGTATTTCCTGTCCCCACCTCATAAAATGTGACATGTTATATAAAATTCATTATGAATATTAAAGTGTAAAACGAGGAAGAGTGTAGTAGAGTAGACTATGTCAACTATGGGATACCCGTATGACCATTATATAAACATTATATCATTATTATTAGAAACATTAATTTCTTTTGGCAAAACATACCAGCATAGGCAAAACATACCATTTCAAACATACCAGCTTTATTAGGTGAAATATAATGCTCATATAAAAGAGGAGTTGTATGGCAGCTACTCGAGCCTTCTGCAGTAGACCAACCAAATTTTGCAGTAACTTTGGCCATTACACTAAACTATTTTTGGCAAAATTTCAGACACCCAGCTTTAATAGGTATAGAGTAATACTCATATAAAAAAAGAAGTTGTATGGCAGCCACCCGAACCGAACGAATAATAGTGATGACGGCTATTGCAAAAAAACAAATTTGCGAAAATTTCAAGATCCTGGCTCCTTTAGTTTTTGAGTTATCGTGCGGACGGACGGACGGACATACATAGCTAAATCGATTTTTTTTTTCGATTCTGATCCGATCCATACACTTGAGTCTATATCTACCCCTCCTCCTTCTCTGCGTCACAAACGTAATGGCAAATTTATTATACCCTTTGACTATATAGTCATACGGGTATAATTAATATATTATATAGTACATATTAAAAAGTTATGACATTTTTATTAATATTATGTGTTAAAAAAATTCTTTTCTACAAGTTCAAAAAAAAAAAAAAAATTTTAAATTAAATATTTTATCGACTTTCAGCACAATTTTGACACGATGTCATTGATCTTTATTTATTTTTAAATAAATATTAGAAATTATAAATAAAATTTTCTAATGTTATATTTAATAATCATTCAACAATCCAAAATGGATTGTATAAGTTTGTCTTCTTGCATAATGTTTTGTATTCTAAAGTGTAATTTTTTTTTTATATCGGGTATTCCCCTTTCTCTGTTACAATTTGGCTCAGCGTCCTCGTGCCCAAACGGGTTAACCAAACACAACAAAAATTTCTTTCATCCTCTCTTTTGGACTTCAACAGAGTGGTACATACCCTGTGGAATTGGACACAAATCGATAACAAAAGAGAGGATTTTTGGAAGCCCACCTGGCCGGTATGTGTTAAGATATTTTCAACCAACTTTATACAGCTAATTTCGCTAGCTAAGAGGAACATTTGTGCAAAATTTCAGGTCAATAGGTCAAACCGTTTATGTTCCAAATTTGAACTCATTCTAATCATTAGATATCTAGAAAAGTCTAATGTCTAATTTATTCTATGGGAACCTTCCGATCCTTTGGTTCGATTTAGCTATTCTGCTAACTAAAATAAGAAAATTAAGGACGATAAAAGCATTCACACCAAATTTTAATAATTTTTTATTTTTGAATTGTGTTAATATTACAAATTTGGAAAATACGGAAGTTTTTTCTGTTTCGCTAATAATAGTCCAGAATAAAAATTCTATCGAATCTGAAAGCTTCTTTGTTCGTTCGTTGTAATTAAAATAATTAGAAAAATCTTAAAAATATCTTAAGAAATATCTAAAATAGAAGAGAAAAAAATGTTATATTAAAAAAAATAAAAAACATTTTTGTATAAATTAGAAAATCATTATCTCGGTCTCAGAAAATCTCGTTTTTAGAAAATCTAATTTTTTTTTTTTTTTTTTTTCTTTATTTTAATTCATTTTAAAAAGGTATAAATTATATAATTCAAATTTGTTTGTGTTGGATGATCGTAGCTAAAGCAGATATGATCTTATAAAAAAAAAAAGTATATTAATATAAATTTAATTCTTAAAAGCTAATGAATATTGCAAAAATCAAGACGATACAATCAATTTAAAAAATAAAAAAAAATTTTATAATTAAAATTAAATATCAAAATTCATAATTATCACATTTTTTAAAGTTCAATCACTCAATTTCAGTATCATTTATCTACAAAGCAACAAATACATCGGTTCACTATATACATATTAACTAAATATTTACATATCCAGTATTTATACTGGTTTTCATTATCTATGGGTTTGATGTTCTTGTAATATATATTTTTTTATTTCTGTTTTGAACAAACCAATTGTTTAAAGCCTGTTGGAAGCTCATTATACACCTTTAAACATTTAAATAAGCAATTATTCTGTTGTTGATTTGTCCTAAATAAGGACAAATAAAAATTAGAACTATTTCGCGTATTATAATTGTGTATGTTTATTGCTCTATTTAAAATAAAATTGTGCTTTATTTTATTATTCACAACCTTATAGGCAGTAAGATACAACTCCCTTTTACAAATGTTCTCGAGACTTAAATATTTTTCGGTGTATAGCCTATTCGTTGGAAAAATATTCGGATAGCCGTGGATTATTTTAATCGCCTTCTTATGTACGATATCTAACTGGTACAAAATTTGTTGGCTTGCACCACTCCAAATTGGATTGAGATAAATTATATGAGATTGAATAAAAGAAGAATATATGGAATATAGAGCATTTTGAGTAATATATTTTCGAATACGACGTAAGATGAATAGATATAGCGTTATTTTGCGTATGATATGATGAATGTGATCTATCCATTTAACTTTTCTATCCAAAATTAGCCCTAAGTAACAGAGATTTGCGTGTCCCCCTAATTTGGGATCAATTGGAGTGGTGGTTCTGTACCCCTCTCAGACCTCCCAAGTTTTAAAGGCTTATAATCGAAATTACTAAAAATAGTTACTTAAAATTAGGATAGACCGTTCAAATTGTGTATAAGGATTAACTAGTACTATAAGTACAGCGCGGACTATATAAGGGCGAAATCAGCCCAACGGTTCGGATTCCGGACCTTTTAATCGATGTCAGGGCTAAGGAATATAAAAAATCACGATAACTCAACAACTAATGAGGCTATCTTCATGAAATTTGTGCTGTAGGTTATTGGCAGCGAAACTATGGTGGTGATTACGTACGGTGAGGATTGGACAATGGGTTCGGAACTTAGAACTTTTTGATCGAATTTAGGCCAAACGAGCATAATTCCGAAACCTATGAAGATAGAACCTCCAAATTTGGTATCAGGGTGTCCCTTCCTATTTCGTAAGTGTCTTTGAAATTTGGGCCCCATTGGAGTAGTGGATCGGGGACCAGCCACTCAGTTCTTAGGCCCTTAAAGCATATTTTCGAAATTAATAAAGATAGTAACTTGAAACAAATGTAGAAGCTTCCAATTTGCCACAAGGGTGTTCTTTACTATTTCTTGCGTGCCCCCCTAATTTAATGGTGGCGCTGTACTTATAGTACTAGTTAACCCTTATACACAATTTGAACGGTCTATCCTAATTTTAAGTAACTATGGGATCAATTGGAGTGGTGGTTCAGAACCTCTCTTAGACCCCCCAATGTGTAAAAGCTTATCATCGAAATTAATAAAACTAGTAACTTAAAATTAAGATAGAACGTTCCAATTGTATACAAGGGTTAACTAGTATTGAAAGTATGACGGGACTGTATATGGGCGAAATCGTACCATAATTTCGGGTCCTGGAACCCTTGAAAAGTTCAAGGACTAACAAACATATATCTTACAAACACCATAACTCAAAAAATAATGCCGGTATTTTGATGAAATTTAACAGTAGGTTGCTAGTAATGAAAGTACCATGGGAATTGGTTGTGGTCGAGTTTAATTTCGAAGCCAAAGAATATATTTCCTATGTCCTATGTGTCTCCGAAATCTAGACTTAATTGTAGTGGTTCAGCTATGTTCAAAGGTACTTGCTGTATTTATGTAAAATTTATTTTTATATTTAAATGAATTATATGAAAAGGTGTAAATTTTTAATTGTATTTTAGAAATACATTTATTGCATATTTTGCGTTTATAAGCTTTTCTATTAGGTATATAAACTAACCATTTAAAATAATTGCAATTTTTAAAAATTTGGATTATTAAATATATTATGCTTTGATTATCTTTTTATCACAAAATTTAATAATTAGAATTTTTTCATTTTGTAATTGAATTGGAATAAATATATTTTCATTTATTTCAAGTTTGTTTGTTTTTTAATATTTTTAAATAGATAAATTAGTAAGAATTTGTAGTATTTTTTAATAGATAGGGTAATTAGAAAATGTTTTCAGTATTATACAGTTAATTTGGTTAGCTATGTCTTACGATCAAATTAATAACAGCTTCTATGGTGTTAAAATGACTTATGGATATGTCCTTAAATTTGAACCAAATAGGTGTAGGGTATTTCTAAGTCGGTTGCACCGACTGACTGTTTCTTTACTTGTTTTATTATTAGCGGGCTACTGATGGAAGATCCGATTCTGACTTTCGGTATTCTATTAGACAGGTAAGTTTGAAAAAGATTTATAGAATTTTGATCGAAGTTAAGATTTCTAAGCTTCGATAGTAGGATTTCATGACCTACACAATCAAAGGCCTTTTGAAAATCTAGGGATATTAAAGCAACATATTTACCACTATCAATATTGTTTGTCACAAAATTTGTTAAGCTTAAACATGCCGCCGTTGTGTTTGAATTTCTTTCAAACCCATATTGTTCTGTATGTAGTATATTATTATGTGTGAGAAAAGTATTAAGTCTATTTTTCATAACCAATTCAAAAACTTTAGAAATACTTGTTAAAACAGATATTGGTCGGTAATTGGATGGATTTTTTGTATTTCCTGTTTTAAGAATGGGTGTAACTATTGCTATTTTGAGGGAACGTGGAAATATTGAAGTTTGGAAACAGTTATTAATTAATTATTTATTGAAAAATCTCAATTTTGAAATATTTTAGAGTTAAATACAAAATCAGTATTATTAGCTTTTTCCAGAAAATAAAAAAAGAAATTTTCTATATTTTCTAAAAGCAAAGATTTCCTAAATCGAGATTTCAGATATAACCTAATTATTCATGATTTTGATTTTATCAAACCCACAAGCTAAAAGTTGTTTTATTCTTTGTTGACGCTGTAGGAATTTGATGGGATACCATTCTGGTTTAAATTTTCAGTGTGGTAACATAGGATTATTTGCATACCACAAACTTGAATCTACAAGAAACATACAAGCGCTTTACAGCGCTTTAAAGAACGTTTAACATCGATTTCTTCCTATATACGATCACAATATGAGGAAAGGATAAAACTTCTTTTTAATAAGAAAAAAAATCCATAGGAATGTCCTGGAATGTTAAGCACCTCAAAGTTCCAATTCAAAGAAAAGCTACACTAATACATACACAGGCAGACGTAATTTAATAAAAAAGTATAGAAAAAAAAAAAACTGATTAAAATGATGTTTAAAGACTTTTCAAAAAATTAAAAACCATCTTTTTACATTCAACTTTAAATTTTTTTTGCAATACCAAAATACAAAATACAAATGAATTTCAATGCAACTTAATACAACTTTTAACTGTTAAATAATTTTCTTTGAATCTCTAGAGATTAAAATAATGAATATACAAATAAGTATATATGTATACACGAATAGTATACAAAAATTAATTATGTCAATTTCACCTTGTTCCTATAATTAAATTTCATTAAATAAAAAAAAAAATAAAAAAATACTGTTTTTTTTTTATAATTCTTCACAGAGTAAAAGAAAACCCAATTTTTCAAAAATGCATGTATTGAAATCTCATATTTCCCACACTTCCCAGAAAATAGCAACAAAAAAGAAAATCCAATAAATCATTTCAGAGAGAAAAACAAAAAAAACAAAAACAAACAAAAAACCAAAATAAGAATTATACAAAATTATTAAATTTTCAAATTAAAAATCCAATTATACCTTTTATTTTATGTACCTACATATACATATACATATACATATATTATACTGGACGTCCGTTCCTATACTTTATATTATACACATTTACACTTTATATATACATGCATAGCATACATATGCATAAAAAATTACCCAAAAATACACTGAAAAAAAGATAGCAATAAACTTACAAGATACTTATTTGCAAGTTAATTAAGAGGGAATTTGGTCTGTAATTAAAATTAAAATTTTCTTTTATTATTTTTATGTCCTTGTATTATCCTTTTTTGTTGTTGTTGTTTTAATTAAACTGCATATTGATGATGACCAATAAAGTAAAAGAAGATATATATATATATATATGTATATATAAAGAAAAATAATTATATTATATCTGTGCTGTGCGGTACCCAAAATTAAAGCATTAAACAAATTAGGAATTTCTTTAAAAAAAAAAATAAAATATAAAATAAAATAATATTTTAAATATAACGTATAAAGGTACAAACTTTTGTCAACAGATGCCGCTCAATTAAGCCAAAAATATATATATAAAAAAAAATTGTTATAAGTACTAGGTGTTCCCGTATATGAAGGAAAATATTTTTGTATACGGGATTTCTGATACGAGATTCCAAATCAAAAAACGGGATTTCTAATACGTATCAAAATCCCAAATCTAAAAATCCTGAAATACCAAAATTTCCCAAAATTTCAAAATCCCAATGTTACAAAATCCCAAATCAGATAGTCTCAAATTTCACAAACCGAAAACTACAAAATCCAAAAACTACAAAATCCCAAATTAGATAATCCCAAATTTCACAATCCAAAAACTACAAAATCCAAAAACTACAAAGTCCCAAACCCAAAATTAGAAATTTTCAAAATTGATTTTTAGAGAAATTGATTTGCATATAAAAACGTCCAAATATTGAAAAAATTTAATATTTTTCATAAGATAAATGTCAAAATTAAAACGTTTTGTAAGAAAATGCTTAAGCATTGTCATACTATTAGTATTGATTTAATTGAATTATCAGTAATACCGCTTTTTCCATAATATTTATATAAATATATGTGTACGAGTATATAAGAGGTTTTGAATTAAAAGAGATTTTACAGTTAGTTTTAAAATCAGAGTTATATGAAATTAACAAAATTTTTATGCATATATAGATATATGCGAAATTCTAAATTGGAAGAGATTTTAGAAAATCTAGTTAAAAAATCGGGATTATGTGATTATTCCAGATTTTGTATACATATGATTTAGGAAGGGTTTATAATGGGTTGCCAAATCAGAAAATTAATAATTTATTTCGCACATATTTGCACACTGAATTCTTTTTTGCAATTTTTTATCCAACAACCCGAATAAGATTTCACAATTTGGTATTTTGTATTTTGGGATCTCGTGATTTGAATATCAAAATATATATTTTGAAATATAAATTTTCGTAATAAGTTGAAAAAAGTTTTGGTATTGTGTAATTTGGATTTTGTGATTTGAACTTTTGTTATTTAGGATTTTGTGATTAGGATTTTGTGATTTACGATTAGGCATCCCACCCTTCTAATACTAAACCAGTCATATTCCTAATATTGGATCTTATACGTTCTTTGTTAACGTTATTAATTGAGTTGCCAAATAAAACTACTTCACCCTCCAATTCTACAAAAGTTAACCACTTAGTTTGATTTGGATGATTATTCTTCAAGATTTCATCTTTTGGAGTATTCATTATCTAAGTATTTAATATATTTTAATTAGAACGAAGAATAAACTAAATGTTTATATTGTTTTTTTTTTTTTTTTTTATTAGACACCCTGTATTATAATGCATAAAAATATATTTTATATATGTATTAAATATTTTATATATGTGAAAACAATATACATACTGAAATTTTATATTGTTTTATAAGATTTACGGACATATTATATTATTGTGAATATATTCGTAGTATAAGAGATAGTTGTTAATATTGGGATATACATATTGGAATATTGAATATTGTATTAAAATAATATTTATTAAACTTATGCATATTTTTTTATATTATTTTCTTTCTCTTTTTAATTTTTTTTTTATTTTCTTTTATTGATTCATTAAATATTCTACTCGAATACGAAAGTTTTCAATATGTTGTTATTGTTATTGTTTTTGATTTTTATTTATTTTTATACTTTTTTAATTAAATAAAAATCAATTTTTACACCATTACTTGAACTCAAACATATTTTTTTATACTTTTTTTTTTTTATTTAATAATTTTTTTAAATATATATATATATATATAAAGATAAGAAATAAAAGGTTTATGTGTGCGTATATAAGTATATTTATTTATGTATATTGTATATACCAGTGGCGTGCGGTCCTTATGTGCAATATTATTATAATATTATTATAAACGAAACGAATTTCAATTTTATAAAAATGCATAATTTCAAATTGTTACTTTTTTCATTTAACTTTTTTTTTTGCCGTTTTATAAAAATATTATTACAAAAATTTCAATTTCATATTAAAAATTGAAATAAAAAAATTTCTAATAATACATAAACTTATGTATGTACTCAAAAAATCTAATTTCTATATAAAATAACATCAGCCAAAATGGCTGACTCAAAACTATTATGGAGAAATTTTTTCAACACACACTTTGCATATATTTAGGCGAACATATAAAACGAAGTGCAGTACGTTGTTCTGAACATTATTCATACAATTAATTATCAATCATTCTCTTTCATTTTCATATTCTCTTTCAGGTTTAAGTTAAGCAATTTATACTGAGTGATGTGCAGATTTTAAACTGCACGTTGTTTATATAATATGAATTAGCGAACAAGTGCGCAGCGGAACATGAAATGAGAATAATAAGAAAAAAATGTTATAATTTAAGCTATGCACTTGTAGTTTGTTTGTGCTGTATTTGTATACTTTGTGTTGCGTATATTTGACTATAATATATTAACGTATGTACGTATTATAGCTATGTGTAATTTTTTTAAAAAAGTATTTGTGTTGGTTTTGTTATTGGTAGTATAATTTAATATTTATTTTAGTATTTGATATTCGTATTATAATTTAATCATATATTAATAAATTATAATGTATTTTATGTACATACATAGACATACCTATATGTAAGTAAAATTTTTGTTAGACATATGTATGTACGTTTATTTATATTTTTATAAGGAGAATACTTTAGAATAGTATAAAATAAATAGATTACGAATAGATTACACGTATAAAATGTAAATCTAACTTTTTAATAGTATCTGTCATTTGAATTTGGATTTTAATAATTAATTGCGTTATCTATTTTATTATTAAACTGAATGAATAAATGGTTGGTTTTCTTATTTTATCTATTTTTATTTAATTGCCACAATTCCTTTGAAAAGAATAAAAACGTATTCTCGTAATACCTACAATGTGCCAAAATAGATTAAGTAATTTAGCTATGGTATCAATTGAAAAAGAACTGCTAAGTTACTTGCAGTCAAAGGCCGATTTTTATGAGAAAGTAATTGAAGATTTTGTTAACAAAACTGATAGAAGAATGGATTTTATTTATAAGTAGCTGTAAATGTTTTAATAATGGATAAAATTTAGAAATTTTTTTGTTTATGTTTTTTATGTTATGTTTTAGTTTTTTAGTTTATGCTTTTGTTTTCTCTAATTGAATTAATTATAAAAAATGTGTCTTTTGAATACATGTTTTTTAATTTTGTTGCACACCTTATCATAAAAGTCACGGCACGCCACTGGTATATACGTATGCTATAGTAAATATATATGAAAATAAAATAATAATAATTATTTTAATATTTAATTTACTTGATTGTTTTTATCTTCATTTTGTTCATTAAGAAACGTAAATATTAAGAATTACTTTTTATTTTTATTTTATATTATATTTTTATTTTATTTTGTCGGTTATTATTTTATTAAATTATACTTTTTTTATATTATTTTATGATTATTCTTTTTTTTTATAATTAAGTGAATTGAGATTTTTTTTATCGTTTAAATAATAACTGTAACATATTTATTTTTTAATTAAAATTAATTTTAATAAATTTATTAAATAAAAGTATTTATTTAAAAAGTCAAAAATTTTGAATGTTAAATTCTGATTTCAAGGTTTTAAAAATGACCTCTAATACGAGTGTATATGTGTTAGATAATTATAAAATAAATTAAAAACAAAAATTAAAATTACCTATATTTATATCCGAGACCATGGGGTTGATAAATGAAACTATATTTGTATCCTAACCTAACTTTTTCAAACATTAGGTTAACCTCGAAGTTTTTATATGACAGAAAAAAAAAGGTAAGTTTTACGTCAAGCTCAACTTAATAGTACTTAATATCATATGTCTTGGACCTATTGTAATTAGATTTTAGTTGTACTCGATAGGGTTAATAAAATTTAGGTAGGTACTTGATTGAAAATACATGTCTTAGAACTGAAAGGATAACAAAGCTTTACACTAGACCGAATTGTAAAATTTTCAAATTGATTTACAGAATAATTTTATGTATTTACAAAACATTGCAATGACAAACTGTTTGATGTCAACTCACCATTTTGTTTATTATTAAGTAAAATTCAAGATTTTAAAATTTAAATATATCTCTTATAAAAGGCAAATTCTGGTTTTTGTATAACAATTAACGTTCCTATAAGCCAAAGTACACTGGCTGCAGGTCATATAACAGATTCTTAATAAGAGTTTTATACCCTCACGAACCTTTAAAATCCGGAATCCAGAATCCAATCCTTTTAAATAAAGAATTTTTTGCTGTAACGGAGACCATGGATATAAACATAAATGGATAGATGGATCGATTCGGAATAATAAAGTAAGTTCGATTAAATGTGTGAAGAATTCGAAAATTTTTATAAAGTTATGTTCATATAAAAAAAACTTCTTTATTAGCTCAGTAGATTTGGTTTTAGTTTCTCTATAGCTGCAAGGTTCGTGTAGACGATATAAATCTACCAAGTGTTTGTATACTCATAATAAACCACCTAGAACTCTTGAGCAGAGAATTTTTCAGCAACGGTATTTATTTCGGAACAAAAAAAAAATATTTTAAGACGGACCGATATAATTTGAAAACGGTAATCGGCGAGTTTTTGGTAGAACCTTAATTCAGAAAAAAAAAATAAAAAATGCCGGCCGCCCCAATATATTCTTCAAATTTATGATGGCACTTTTTGGGATTTTTCTCTACATTTTTTTCAGCTCTTTAATGTCTCCTAAAGAATCGGAGACTATGATTTTTAAATTAAGCCAGTCCGTATTCAGGGTCGCAAATTACGAAAGCTGAAACTTGATTTCGGAATTGTTTCGTAAAAAAATCTTTGTTATTTGTTCGACTTGAATTCGTTCTTCGGATCAAAAATTTTTTTTAATCTTTCATCCCAAACAAAATTTTCAGAGCAAAATTTTATAGAACGATTGAATTTTGATCCAATATTGCTTGGATCCGGGTCTCTGCTCTTAAGTATTTGAAAACGAGGCCGTGTTTAATAGCAAAAACTTCTGCAAACTTCAGGTAGTCTTGTAAAACAACTCTTATCTTGTTCGAACAACTGTATATACTAATCATACAACTGTTAAATAACTGTCATTCATTATTATACATTTTACCAAGTTACATACAATATAAGAGTAATTTTGACGATTTGAATATATTTGCATCAAAATATATAAACATACCTATATAAATATATCTTTCGAGTAATTTTATTGCAAATACATAAAAAGTAATTATTACATTAATTTCGTTACATTAATTTCATTACAATTAATTACAGTAAAGTTAATAAAATTAAATTTAAAATACTTCCTAATAATTATAATAGATTTAATGACTATATATTATAATATTTAATTAAAATATGAGCTTATAATTTTAATAGATAATTTAAATATATATATATTATATAGTTTATAATAATGTTCTAAAAAAAAAATTAACTGAATCTTTACAAAAACTAAATATTTCCATATATAAGGTAGAAAGGAAATTATGCACATATGTAACAAAATATTAAATCTTTTATATTTAACAGTTTTTGTTCTTGTTTTATAATTTTAAACACAATTTATATATATATATATATATATATATATAAATTATATACAATATATATTTGCTTACATTACTATATTGCATATAAATTTCTATATTCAAGTTTTGATTTTTTTTTTTTTTTTTTTTTTGGTTTTTGTATTTTGTTGATGGTCCAGATGGTCTTAATGTTCGTTATAACTGAAATCAATTTTAATTCAAAAATATTTTTCCTTTTTTAACATCATAAACGAGTATTATTTGTTTATTTTTTTTTTGGTTTTTTTTATTCTGTTAGATTTTATCTACAAGATATTTTCTGTGCATCACCCACCACAAATTATATTCAACTTTCAACCCTCAATATATAATATACTTATATTTCAAAATATATATAGAAGATACATCAAATTACACATATACAGTTACAGATGGATAAATAAATCTATGATATTATTGTATCTTATTAGAATTATTTTTTTTTTGTTTTTTTTTTTTGTTTTTTTTTTGTTTTTTTTGTTTTTTTTTGTTTTTCTTGTGTGCGAAGTAATATCTTTTATTGCTAAAAATTATCGACAGATTCTTTCATCACCATCAAAAAAATAAAAAAATTAATATTATATACCACAATTATACAAGCATATATACAACCCTGTATAGGTATATAATATATATGAATATATAAAATGTTGATAAAATATAGTGGAAAAATCGAAATAAAAACAAGTGTTACACCATCAAATAATGTTCTAAAAAGCAGCATATATCATGTATTAAATGGGGTCAATATAACAGTTATTTTTAAACTGTAATATTTATTTAAATACAGTTTTTTTGAGTTAAAAGTAAAAGATGGTTATTAGTTAAGGAAAATTTCTGACTAAATAGCATTGTGTTCACCTGAGCGCAAATCCGAAAAAACCTCAGCATAAATAAGCAATCACATAATTAATATGTACGGAATTTTTATCTGGTTTTTCGACTTAATTCATTTGTTACCATTCGCCATTGGGTTCACATTAATAATAAATAATTAATAATTCTATATCGATAATAAAAAATAAATTAACATAATAATATAGAAAAGAAAATATAAACAAATAATTCAGTCAAATTAATATAACTCACAGATACCGAAATACTTTATCAAATAGAATTGTATATCTATTAAAAATCTAAAACGTTTTTACATTAATATCCTAAAGAAGTTCTTTAATTTTAAAAAGTGTCGAATGCCTTGAACACAATGTAAGTTGCAAAATGACGTTGCAAAATGCCAAAAAACGTAGGTATCAAATTTTCAAGCACAATTTCAAACGTTGAAAGTGACATGTAATGTTTTATTATTTTATATGATAAACAAATTTAATTTTACAAATCTATATTTTTATAAATCTATATTCTCCAATTTTCAAAAGTAAGTACTAAGTAATAATACATAAATGTAAATGGCAGACGCAATATTAATAATTAGTAGCCTTCAAAGTAGCTCAGAACTTAAAAGTTGAGTAACATTTGCGTCAAGCTCCGTTGAATCTTTGTTGTTACTTTCATTCTATAAACTTGTATTGATTTCCATATGTTTAAATTTTGAAGTAGGATTTCAACGCTGTTTCTGCTCATTATGCCTATGCGGTAAAATGCTTTAGCCAATCTTTTACAATATGTTCACATGACCATATTTGACAATCTAGTTTCGACTAATAATTTCCATCTACATTAATAGCATTCTGGTCCCCACAACTTATTTCAATTTAATCTAATCTTATCAGAATTCGTTATTAAATAATTTATAACAAAAGTAAATTTGAAGCTTCTTCATATTTAATAAGATTTTTCAAATTATTTACATATATTTAAATTTCTTAACTATCAACTTATTCAAAAACTCTCTATAATATTTTAGTTAACTATAGTAAATTTTTAAATAAAAAATTAACACATCATTAAAGATTGTTCGCATTGTTTTAATCACCCCCTATAACCATCATTTACATTTTCAAAAATCCAACTATTAAATATAATGAATATCTTATCACATATTTTATAAAAAATATCCTCAATAATCCCATTTTGAAAAACTCTGATTTAATACATCATTGAAAAATAAACATTAGATAAAAAAAAAACAAAAAAACAACAAAAAAAAAGCCACGTCCTGCCACTCACATCACTATTAGACGTATTCCCAGCAAATACAAGTATTAAGTTTCCAATATTAAACTGTATAGTCATTTAATAAAAATGGTTTTGAGCAATATTCCATTACAGTTATTGATACTCTTTTTTTTTTTTTTTACTACATTTTTTCTTATTTTTCTCTCATTTTTTGTTTTTGTTTTTTTTTTTTTTCTCAATATATGAGTATTTTATATTGTCCTTAATGTTTGGTTTTTTGTTTTTTTTTTTGGGTAACCAGTCGTCGGACCAATAAACGATATTTCCACCGCAACAAAATCCCATGAACAATACAATAATAAAAACAACAACAAAAAAAAATTGTCATTTAGAAAATAGAAAAAGAAAGAAATACAAAAGAAAACGAAAGAAAAATTAAAAAATAAAACTTTTTGATAAAATGTAATTTGGGTCAAAACTTTAGTTTTGGATATTTAACACGGTATACACTGTGCTGTGTGCTAAAAACCAATAATGAAAGAAAAGAATCAAACACACGCACACACATATATAACACAAAAAAAAAAATAATAATAAAATCAAAAAAAAAACTTTTCACTTTTTTATTACAACAATTTCAAAGAAAAATAAAAAAAAAAAAAAAAAATTTGAAATTGTAAAAAGGAAATATGAAAAAGAAAAACATAAATGACATTTTAAGAAGATTTTCTTAAGGATTTTCTTTTTAAAGATGAAAATATATATAAATAATATACATACATATGATATAACATGTACATACCTATATAGAAAAATCTTTTTCAACAAAATGATGAACGAAATAAAAACAACAACAAGAATAATAAAAAAATTGTCACAATTTAAGTGCTTTGAGCAAAATTACACTTTTAATTACAATTATTGTATAATGTCACACATATGACACAATAATGATACATATTTATATAATTGTTTAATATTTATATTTATATGTATATATACAAATACAAAGTATAAGGAAAAGATCTAGAATAAGTTTTTCTTTCATAATTTTATTTTATAATTTTGTTCTTTCAGTTTGTTTTGTTTTTTTTGGTTTTTACTTTAAAAATCTAATGTCTGTCATTATGTCATCGCAAAATGTCAAAGTATGCAATTAAAGTGTCATTAAAAAAAAAATCGAATGTCAAATTATTTAAATAAGTATCCAATTAAAAAATCAAATAAATTAAAAACTGTGTATTAAATGAAAGTTCTCTAACACATTTATTTTTTTAAATTGGTTTTTTTAAAATTTGACTAAATAATAAAATTTAAAAATATTAAAAAATAATTTCATTTACGCTTAAAACTCACAGATACAAAAATATATAAGTTAAAAAAATTTTAATATTCCTTGCAAATCAAATACAAAATTCTTTGTATTACTTTGTATAATTTGTAATGTATTACTTCTCTAAATGACCTGCTCTTTTGTTTTAATATATCACTATATGAGACACGCAGACTTGTTAGTCTAAGTGTTAAACATTTAGTAAGTTAAGAAAAGTTTATCCTTTCAAAATCAAATTCAACTTAAATACTAAGGCCAGCTAATACCTATTTCTACACCAAATATTTATTTTAAATAACCTTTAATAATCCCTTTAGTATTATCGATACAGCATTAAAAATGCTCTTTTAAAATCGGAATAGTATATTAATTTTTCTCCCCTGATAAACTACTCTTAGGTGCATTGAGATTCGACAAAGGTGTTCCATTTAACTCTGTTCTAAGCTAGGTGTTTAATTCCATCTCAAGTCTTGTGCTTATATTTCATTTCTGTCCTCATTGACCTACGCCATGTTTCGAAAGATCGGTTTACTTATACGAACTAAAGCATAATTTTGTTAACAAGTTTTAGCGTTTCTATGCCAGAAGATTCTCTATACAACTCCTAGGCACCGCTTATTTATTGGTTCTTTTGTCTAGTCATATGGGATATCATATATATGGGCTCAATATTCTTAATTATTCTATGCCAGAAGATTCTGTATATCACTCGTGAACACCTGCTTCCAATATACGTGTATTTTTTCAATTCATTTTTTCTTTATCATCCAGGTTTCACTGCCATCTATAGTAGTATTGACTTTACACATGCGTCTATAAAACCGAACCAAATAATATTATGTAATCTACATAGCGGTATAACTTTAAACATAACATCAGTTTGATGTCAGAGTTGAAAAAAAAAATTTTATCACTTAGTTATAAGAATATAATAGATTTTCTAAAATAAATATCTACTAAACGAATCAAATATTGTACAAAAATATAACTTTAGTATCACTTATGAAAATTATAAACATCAGTTACTCTTATTATGTGTTAACATAATAATCATACATATGCACATAATAGTAGTTTTTGTTACAAAATGATACGTTTTTTTTCACAAATTTGTTTTATTATTTTTTTTTTTTTTTTTTTTTCATACCATTTTATTTCTATGCAATTATCATTTTTGTGGTAATTAACCTCAATGTGAAATAGCAAACAAAAACTGTTGATGTTACCTAGGCTGTCAAAAAATATTATTTTTAATATGAATATTACGTAAATATAGAAATGTTATATATATATGTATAGTTATAGTTTTTATTGTATTTGTTTTTACCAAAAAAAAAATATTAAAAAAATATTCATAGAACTTCATAGTGTAGATATGTTTTTTTTCACACGTAACTGTTTATTACAATAAAAATTACAGTTATTAAGAGTATTTTGTTTTTTTTAACACATACTTACAAACGTTTGAATTTAAATAAAAACAATTTGAAACAAAATATTAATAATAATTATAATATTTATAATTATACAAACATTCAAAATTTTTGTTTGTTATACACATATATGTATATTAATATATGTGTAATGTTTTATAAATTCATTCAAAATATTTAATTGTAATTGAAAATTATAATAAAAATTGCATAATTTTAGGATATATTTAAGTATGTAATTATAGCTAATTAAATGAATATGTATTTATAGGATAGAATATTACAAAGTGCAAAATAATAAACGTTATTACAATTGTATATTATTAAAATTATAATTTTAAAATATTTTGATGAAAATTACATAATTGATTATTTCCGATCATGGCCTACGGATATTATTGCATAAATTAACTAGCAGATTTACCCGGCGTTGCCCGGAAGCTTGCAAATAGTAAAAACGCAAGTTTTAGCCAATTTTTTGAAATACTACTTTGCTTATAAATGAAGCCACAAAAAATATTTGTGGAGTTCCGTTAACCCATCGTGGCGCAACAGCTTTTTATAGGTTTTTTCGTTGCTTTGTTATATATTAGAAATGATTTAACCGATTAACTTCAAATTTTGTATATGTGTTCTTCTTTGAAAATGAAGTTCAATTTACTAACAGACTTGGAAGTTGTTAACCCCTGTCAACCCGACGATTGTTCAAAAAAAAATTTGTAAGTAAATTACGTCCAATTTCTAAAAGTAGGTACAACTTCTTTGAATTAGGGGAATGCTTTAAAAAATGTTTTGTCGAGTTCTTTTAACCGATTGCGAAACAAAAATTTTAAAAAAAAGTTTAAACGATTATCTCTAATTTTTCTATACATGGTGCTTCTTGACAATTTGGTGCTCCTTGACGATAGAGTTGAGGATGTTAGGTTTCCGGCGAATAATATTAACTGAATTAAAATGACTATTGGTCAAATGGGGATACTAAGTTTGCCATTATGTCATTATACTATGTCAATAGTAGTTTTCTTGAATTGCCAACGTTTGAATAAAATATAGTTGATGGTTTAGAAAAGGTTTAAAAATTTGCTTTTCAACTTATATTTTGTTTAGTACTCACCTGAAAGTTGTAATACGCTCTTCCTCGTTTTTTTATGATTTGATGAGAGAAATGTAGGCTTATTTTTTGGAAAAACTGTTTTAAAATACTATGTTTTTAAGCATTATATATAAGAAATTGAATTTTTTGATTTTTAGATTTCATTTGAAGAAAACTGAAAATTTCATTGAATCTGTGTTCAAAACGCACAAACAGGTCAAAACCAAATTAACCATGTGGGTTTTAATTAAAATGTTGGTACAAAATTTTCAATAAAATACTTTTAATCGTATAAGAAAATAAAATTTATAGAAAACTTCATGGCGTCGTCGTGGAAAACGGGTTTATCGAACTTAACTAAAACTTTTTGCAGCCTCTCTTTAAACTGCAAAATCAACTTGTAAAATTGGACACAAATCGAAAACACAAAATTTTTTGAAAGTCCGCAAGGCCGAAATGGGTTTAATTATTCCAACCAAATTTATACAACTAATTGCGGTTGCTAAGAGGAACATTTGTGCAAAATTTCAAGTCAATCGGTCAAACTGTTTCGGCTCGACATCAAAAACATTGAAAAAGCTTCATTGCGCCCTCGTGCCCAAACGGGTTAACCGAACCCAACAAAAATTTGTGCCAGCCTCTCTTTTTGACTGCAAAACCACCCTGTAAAATTGGACACAAATCGGAAACACAAAATTTTTTGGAAGCCCGCCGGGCCGAAAGGGGTTAATTTATTCCAACCAACTTTATACCATTAATTACGTTTAATAAGAAGAACACTCGTGCAAAATTTCAAGTTAATCGGTCAAACCGTTTCGACTCGACATCAAAAAAACGAAAAAGCTTAAAACGGCTCTGGAGTCGCAACCTGTTGACTTATAAAAATGCGACATAGCCTATGTCACCCCCCGGGCTCCCAGAATTATTCCTTTAAAATTTTGTGACAATCGGACCAGTGGTTTTCACGTGAATCCTGGACAAACAAACAAACAAACAAACAAATTTTCTTCTTTATATATTAGACTAGCAGATTTACCCGGCGTTGCCCGGAAGCTTGCAAATTGTAAAAACGCAAGCTTCAGCCAATTTTTTGAAATACTACTTTGCTTATAAATGAAGCCACAAAAAATATTTGTGGAGTTCCGTTAACCCATCGTGGCCCAACAGCTTTTTATAGGTTTTTTCGTTGCTTTGTTATATATATTACAAATGATTTAATCGATTAACTTCAAATTTTGTATATTTGTTCTTCTTTGAAAATGAAGTTCAATTTACTAACAGACTTGGAAGTTGTTAACCCCTGTCGACCCGACGATTGTTCAAAAAAAAATTTGTAAGTAAATTACGTCCAACTTCTGAAAGTAGGTACAACTTCTTTGAATTAGGGGAATGCTTAAAAAAATGTTTTGTCGAGTTTTAAAAAACTTTAAAAAACAGTTTGAACGATTATCTCTAATTTTTCTATACATGGTGCTTCTTGAGAATTTGGTGCTCCTTGACGATAGAGTTGAGGATGTTAGGTTCCCGGCGAATAATGTTAACTGAATTAAAATGACTATTGGTCAAATGGGGATACTAAGTTTGCCATTATGTCATTATACTATGTCAATAGTAGTTATCTTGAATTGCCAACGTTTGAATAAATTATAGTCGATGGTTTAGAAAAGATTTAAAAATTTGCTTTTCAACTTATATTTTGTTTAGTACTCACCTGAAAGTTGTAATACGCTCTTCCTCGTTTTTTTATGATTTGATGAGAGAAATGTAGGCTTATTTTTTGGAAAAACTGTTTTAAAATACTATGTTTTTAAGCATTATATATAAGAAATTGAATTTTTTGATTTTTAGATTTCATTTGAAGAAAACTGAAAATTTCATTGAATCTTTGTTCAAAACGCACAAACAGGTCAAAACCAAATTAACCATGTGGGTTTTAATTAAAATATTGGTACAAAATTTTCAATAAAATACTTTTAATCGTATAAGAAAATAAAATTTATAGAAAACATCATGGCGTCGTCGTGGAAAACGGGTTAATCGAATTAACTAAAACGTTTTACAGCCTCTCTTCAGACTGCAAAATCAACCTGTAAAATTGGACACAAATCGAAAACACAAAATTTTTTGAAAGTCCGCCAGGCCGAACTGGGTATAATTATTCCAACCAAATTTATACAACAAATTGCGGTTGCTAAGAGGAACATTTGTGCAAAATTTCAAGTCAATTTGTCAAACGGTTTTGACTCGAAATCAAAAACATTGAAAAAGCTTCTTTGCGCCCTCATGCCCAAACGGGTTAACCGAACTCAACAAAAATTTGTGCCAGACTCTATTGTCGACTGCGAAACCACCTTTTAAAATTGGACACAAATCGGAAATACAAAATTTTTTGGAAGCCCGCCACGTCGAAATGGGTTAAATTATTCCAACCAAATTTATACAACTAATTGCGGTGGCTAAGAGGAACATTTGTGCAAAATTTCAAGTCAATCGGTCAAACCACTTTGACTCGACATCAAAAACATTGAAAAAGTTTCATTGGGCTCTCGTGCCCAAACGGGTTAACCGAACCCAACAAAAATTTGTGCCAGCCTTTCTTTTTGACTGCAAAACCACTCTGTAAAATTGGGCACAAATCGGAAACAAATAATTTTTTGGAAGCCCGCCGGGCCGAAATGGGTTATTATTTTCGAACCATCTTTATACAACTAATTCCGTTTGCTAAGAGGAAGATTTGTGCAAAATTTCAAGTCAATCGGTCGAACTGTTTCGGCTCGACATCAAAAACATTGAAAAAGCTTCATTGCGCCCTCGTGCCCAAACGGGTTAACCGAACCCAACAAAAATTTGTGCCAGCCTCTCTTTTTGACTGCAAAACCACCCTGTAAAATTGGACACAAATCGGAAACACAAAATTTTTTGGAAGCCCGCCGGGCCGAAAGGGGTTAATTTATTCCAACCAGTTTTATACCATTAATTCCGTGTAATAAGAAGAACATTCGTGCAAAATTTCAAGTGAATCGGTCAAACCGTTTCGACTCGACATCAAAAAAACGAAAAAGCTTAAAACGGCTCTGGAGCCGCAACCTGCTGACTTATAAAAATGCGACATAGCCTATGTCACCCCCCGGACTCCCAAAATTATTCCTCTAAAATTTGGTGTCAATCGGACCAGTGGTTTTCACGTGAATCCTGGACAAACAAACAAACAAACAAATAAACAAACAAATTTTCTTCTTTATATATTAGATTATTTTTTTTTTTTTATACAAGAGAATGTAAAGCTCAAAAACCACCCGTTGAAACTTTGTGGTGTTTCTTTGGATTTGAATAGTGTGCGACTTTAAAACCACAACCTTTTTTAACAAAATTTTAGTGAAGAACCTGTGATACAAATGTACAGTTTGGTTACAAGGGTGGGGATGTGGAAGGATTTGGGATTGTGGTGGAAAGTAATTTGGGATTTCTGAATTATGTAGAATAGGATATTTAGAAGAAAGATGTTAATGTTCTTTGTAAATTTGGCTAAATGGTATATATATAAATGATCAACTTTGGGGAACACATTTGGTGGAATATAGTCTCATAGACGTTATGAACGCATGACAAACGAATTTCCATAAGCCGTGTTACGCCATCTGGTTTATGTGTGATGCTGATATTTACATTGAAATTTAGGAAGCATATGATACGCCTGTTATTTCATTTGTCCGTAGTTTCATTCGCCTGTATTATACGTCTTATACGTCTTTTACAGAATATTTATATACATGGTTGCAAAATCAGGGCTGCAATAATTTGTTTAGCGAGGGTTTGGAGACGATTTACCGGAAATGTGCTGAATCAGAAGCAAATAAATTTGCTGAATCAAACAAAATAAAAGTCCCGCAAAAATAACAAAGAATTGCCTGAAATAGTATTGCTCGAACTTTATTACTTCATGCTTAAAAAATTTAAGTATTATATTGAATTTTGGATCATATTTAAGCTTTGAAAAACTGAAAAGAATCTTTAGATTATTTTGATATTAAACAAACATTTGATTTTATTTAAAACTCAAACCCAATTTTGGTCACTCCACTTCTCATTAAGTAATCCCATTAAACGAGTTCCAGATCATTTATGAGTATAAAAGAATCTACCAGACAGACGAATACAATTACTTATAGAATAATTAAATAATCAACTACTTATACCAAATCATTAAAACAAATATGATGAACAAAAAAAAAAAATTATAAAATTAATTTTAATTGAATATGCATCAACTTAACATCATTGTTATTATTATCATAAAAATAGTTAAAATAGTTATTATTAATATATATTTTCTAGATATATAGTTATTAGCTGTGAAGTCAAATTAAAAAAATTAATATTTAATTCAAATAATGTAACAAAAATCATATGTTTATTTTATTATTATTATATAATATTAATTTTTATAACACCATCCAATGTAATAACAATATTTAGTTTTCATATGAAATTTTAATATACATATATACTCGTACTTATTTTTATCATTTTTGATTATTATTTTTGGAATTAAAAGTAATTTTTATCTTTTCTACGGAAATTATTAAATTATATAATTAAAAAAATTCTAATTGAAAATAAAAGATATCTCGTACGTAATAAATCGAGCTCAAAATATTATGTAACAAGATAAAAGAATCGTGCCAACGGTTTTGGCTTTGTAATAAAATTAATAGAAAGCTTTTAAGATAATGAAATATCAAAGACCTCTTAAGTTATTTTATAATCAGTTTCAGATCATTTGTTCAACTTTAAGGGCATAAGATAACTTAAAATTTTTTTGATATTCATAAATCCATTAACTGCAAAATAATTGTTTTAGGGTAATCGAAGATCAAGCGATCTTTAAACGAGTTCCAATCAGTTATTCAACTTCAAGTTTATAAGATTACCTAAACGGCTTAATTCAAGAACTGTAAATCCAATAATTGTAAAATAATAAGTATTGGATATTAGTGCTATTACTTATAACTTATCATGATGTATTCTACCTAAATTTGATTTTCACTTTAAGCAAGACTTTAGGTTAAGACATATTATCCTAAAATTTTTCTCTTTTAACTCCAAAAAAAAAAACTCTGATTTAAAATTAAACTCTAAAATATTTCTAAATACAAATTGCGCCAATATGGCGAAATAAAATACAGGCAAGCCAAATACATGTTAATAAAATACAATAAAATCTTAATACAGGCAAGTTTCATAAAAAACCATCATACAATCCTAGAGGCATGTGACACTTCCTTTTATCACCTACACGAAACAACTACTTACCGAACCCTCCTACAAATAACTCTTCATTTTCAATATTTTACATATGTTAAAATAACTTATCAGTTCAATTTAAATATAATAAAAATTAGAAATTATACTAATTAGATATAAGTATCTACAAACTTTTTAACTAATGTAAAATTTTGATCATAAAAATCCTTTTTTAAAATTTCTTAGTACCTACTAATTTCTAAGATTCTTTAAGTGTTTTATATCTTAAAATTATGTATAAATATTGTATTGTATCCTACTCTATACACTTTAATTAATTTGAAAAAAAATTGAACCACATTTTCTAATATTTGAAAATTTCTCAAATAATTTTTAAGAACAAAAAAATTAAATTAAAAATTAATTAAAACATAAAATAAAACAAAACAATTAATTATAAAATAAATAATTAATATTTCATTAGTAATCAAATTGATTTGAAGTATTTTGTAATTTCAGAAAGGTACTAATTATAATCAGAATTAAAAATTTTTATTTAATTAAATCAAACTAAAATTTAATTAAGATACTATTAAAGAAAATTATAAATATTCCATTTCTTATAATGTTCATATAACATAAGTTTCTATTTTATTTAAAATTATCTATTCTTATTTAATACTTATCATAATTACTTTTAAATTTGAGTGATTAGACAAGTGATAAGATTATAAATAATGATAGTAAATTCATAAATCTAAGATTTTAAACAAGAAAGTATTATTAAATTTTAAATTACATTGCTTTGGGTATTTAGTTTGGATGGGAGCGGTACGATATCTCGACATTTATAATCTTGCTTTTCAAAATCTCGGTTATTTTAAATCTCGCCTTTTAAAATCTCGCTTTTCAAAATATCACTTTTTCAAGAATTTTAGAGTTGAATACAAAACCAGCTTTTTCCAGAATATAATAAAAAGAGATTTTAAAAAAGCGAGATTTCAAAGAGCGAGATTAGAAATGTCGAGATTTCTTACTAGTTTACATACTAGTTTCAAATTAAAATTTCTGGGCATATGTGTCACTTTTATTTAAAACGAGGAAGTGTGTAGTAGAGTAGACTGTGTCAACTCTGGGATACCCGTATGACCATAATATAAACATTATATCATCCGGTTAATTACTTTTGGAATTTCAAGCATACCAGCTTTATTAGGTGAAATATAATGCTCATATAAAAGAAGGAGTTGTATGGCAGCTACTGGAACTCACTGCAACAGACCAACCAAATGCAGAAACTTTGGCCATAAAACTAAACTACTTTTGCCAAAATTCCAGACACGTAGCTGTAGTAGGTACAGAGAAATATTCATATAAAAAAAGAAGTTGTATGGCAGCCACCCGAACCCATGGACCAAAATGGCTGGATTTAAATAGCAATGACGGCTATTGCAAAAAAATGAATTTGCAAAAATTTCAAGATCCTAGCTCCTTTAGTTTTTGAGTTATTGTGCGGACGGACGGACGGACATACATAGCTAGATCGATTTTTTTTCGATTCTGATCCGATCCATACACTTGAGTCTATATCTACCCCCCCTCCTTCTCTGCGTCACAAACGTAATGGCAAATTTATTATACCCTTTGACCATATAGTCATACGGCTATAAAAATATAACTCTTAAATATTATTATTATTCTTTTTAAATATATATTTTGTAAATTTTCAATTTCAAAACAAATTATTTTAAAATAAATCTAAAAGTAGTATTAACTACTTATAGTTTTTTTTTTTAATTTTAACTATCACTATTTTTTATTCTTTGTTTTGTTTTTTTTGTTTTTATTATTAAAAAAAAAAACTGATTTAAACTTTTTTTTTTGAAAATTCTTTTAAACAGATCTTCAATAAATTGAAAATTTTAATAAATAAAATTTTTCAATAACAATTTTTTTATTTAATCTCATAAAAGTTTAATTTTATTTTTTTTTTCAGTTCAATTGTGTCGTATATTTCTATAGCTGTATATGCATATATAAATATATATATTTATTATATATGTATAATATTGACATTGGTACAATAAAAAATTTATCAATATATATTGATGGAAATACTTTTCTATAATTAAAGAATTATCTTTAATTAAAACCCCTAACAATCTTGTACATAATATAAACTCTCTTTTAAATTGATTAATAATGATTTCTTATACACCTATACATTCATAATGGAGTAATAAATATTTATAACATTTTTGTATTAAACAAGGATGCCAATCTGTCAGATTATAAAAATTAATTGATTCTTTAAGTAATATAAGAAAACTAACGAGAGCAAATTTTAGTTGCTTTCGTTATCAATTCGCTGTAATTATTTAGCAAGGATCCGAACCAGCTAAAAAGTAACACAATGTAACATAAGATTGCGGTTAGCAAATGAATAAACCACTAACTTCTTAATTTTTAAAAAAAAATCTACACATTTAGCTCAGCTTTGAGTCTTAGAGTCTTAAACAATGAGTTTTTGACTCTTTTCTTAAGATCAGATTATCATTGTTAAACCGATGACCTGACCAAAGGGTAGCTAAAGTTAAGTGTCAAAGATACCTCATCTCTTAAATGGTAATATGTTAAACTCTATATTAAAGAAAACTTCTTTAAACTGACAAAGAAAATAATGGTGAGTTATAAATACTGCTTACATGATAAGAAAATCAAAAAAATTGGTGAAATACTTAGTCTTAAAGCATCTAACAGTGTATTCTATTTCCATTTAATGAACTATTGTCTGATCAGTATTGACATGCTGTAAGACTGTGTAACAATTGCGATCTTAACAGTATATCTTGCAAAGGAATTGGCAAATTGAAAGTAATTCTAATTGTTCTAGAAATGTGGAAGATCTTCTAGGGAAGACATTTTGGTGAATTTTAAGAAAAAGTATACCAGCAGGAATACTAGCATTTAAGAAACCGTTCTGATAAGGATCTATGAAATAGGTTGCTCTATATATGAATGTGCACTTCGGATTTAAAGCTATATTCATGCAATCCGGACCGCTAAATACTTCCCTAGATTTAATGCGTTAGCCTGGTCAAATCATCTTATTACTAAATAAATCTTTCATAAAAACTGGGACAAATTTTTATTGTGGAAATGATTTTATTTGAAAATTAATTGGGTTATGTTAATCATCCGGAAATACTATTATAAAAGCATATATAAGGAAATACATAAATAATCAATTTTAAAAACCAAAAAATTATGAAAAACGTTTCCTAAATAAACAACTCAACAATTTATATTCATTATCTTCTACCACTTTTTTCATAAACATAACCTAGAACTTTTATTTTTTAATTTGAAATTTAATAATCTTTAAAAATTTCCAATAATTTTTTTCACAATTAAATGAACTTCTAAAAATATATATATTTAGGAAAATCACTGTTTAATGAGTTTTATATATTAAATTTTATTTTTAAAAAATATCAAAAAAAAAATAATTTAATAAAATTTTATTATATTCAATAAAAAAAAACTAATAACAACAACAAGATATAAAAAAATAACAAATTGTTTTTAATCCTGTATCGATTATCCTTTCTATGACTTTTAAAAACAAAATTTTATAACTCTAATTCTAAATGTATTATTGACTTCTTTATAGATTTACATGTATGAATGTGTATGTATGTATAGGTATTTTTATTTCCTAAAAAACAGGCTAAACTTTCAATAATTTCCTTTTAAAGAGGAAATTATATTAAGTTTTTTTTTCCAATTTTAACTTCAATCACATCACACCGAATTTCATTCTAATCACAAAGGACCTAAACAGGATACTAACAATGATATCATAGGTTTGAAAAAAAGGAGCATAAAACCGGATATATACGGAAAAAATATAAAATGATATAAGGCCGACTTGAGTTTTAGATTTAAACTAAATTTTAAATAAAATTTTTTGTGAGGAAGGTTGAAACCTTGGAAAGGCATCTGCAAAAGCTATAAGTTCTTTGATAATTAAAGATTTCCTTAAATCCAATACATTCCCTCCGTAGACAGATAGTATGGCAACTTTGTCCAGTACCATTTGTCTGAACTCTGAACAACTTTTTCCAGTACCATTTCTGAGGAGTAAGGAGAAGAAAAGGATAAAAGCGGATATATGATTTTATAAGGATCAAAGGTAGAATTAAGTATCACGGTTTCAAATTCAAAATATAAATTTTGGTTGGATGGAATAAAATCGAACGCTATAACATCTATTAGGCTCTACCAATTAAATTATTGGAAATCGCATCATTAAACCACTTTCAAAAATACCCCTAATTGATTTGACAGGATTTACTGTTAGCAAATCAGTATATTATACAGTTATGATGTATTACACGGATATTTTAAATTGAAGCCTCAACAACTACCAATTTCTGGATCTAAAGTATACTAACAATACTTTCCCGACACTTAACAAATGAAAATTAATCAATTGCATCATAATCCTTTTTTAATTTGATTAAATCTGTATTTGAACTAAATTAGGATCTACATTCAATATTATTATTGTCCTGTTTCATTTTGTCACCAGCATCTGTTATTGTTTTTATGTTAAATTGATTTTTATTCAAAGGCTTTGAAAGATACATATTAAAAATGAATTAAAATAAGACATAGGTAAAATAACGGTAAAGGATAAAAGTAAATTAAAATAAAACAAAATGAAATTATTTTTAATGTGATATTAATTTAGGTTACGAAGTACAAAGAAATTTTAATAAATTTTATATAATATATAATGATGTCAAGAGCATCAAAATTTAAAATAAATATTTTAAATTAGTTAGTTCATAATCAAATCTGAATTAAATCAATACCTTTTTGACAATTTCTTATTTTCCCATTAATGATCCAGAATTTTGATTGAGTTTTATAACTCACAAGTGATTTTTGTAAAAATTGCTTTAAGTAGTAAAATCTGTCAAAGTTTAAATCAGAAATTTCCTAAGCAAATTTCATTATTCTACTAGTGAGCTTAGTAGTATTACAAAAAAACACAAGTGGTTAATTATTAATAATTCTGCACTTTGTATTTCTTTTGGGAATGTGAACGTTCAAAACTCTGAATGGCTAAAAATCCTCGGCGAAAAACTCTCATGAAACGATAATATATTTTCGGTTGCAAAAAAAACAGCGAAATACCTGGGATTCTTAAGCAAAGGTAGAAAATACTTTACATCTTTAAAACTGCTTCAAATATATGAAACCTTTATTTTACCAAAACATCTTATGGGTCTCTCAATACTTATGATTTAGAAAATTTCAAAATTGAAGTCAATTATTCCTTCTGGATTTTCTATTCAACTCTTGATGGATACTATGTTTCAACCTTTCAGCCATTGTACTGCGCAAGCCAATTGGATGCTTATCCTATTTCTCTAGCTTTTTTTATTGAATAAGAAACGGTCACTACCAGGGGTATAGTTTTTCAGGTACCTTTAATTTAACGGACAGCCAGACAGATGACCTGCTAATGACTTTATTTAATTAACAAAATAATTTACAGATTTAAGTCATTTTAATGAGCTTGTACTTAGTTTTATTTGAAAGCTTCTTCAGATTTCCATTTACATAATACTAATGAAATAATTTACAATTTCCAATTATAATAAAGTATAATTTTCACATTTTAACAAATTTACTTATAAAAAAAACTTATTAAAAGTTCAAAGAGTTTTAAAAAATTACTTTACGCTACTATTCATATATTTTCTATTTTTTTTTTCTTATTAAAAACTTCAAATGGTGCAGAATAAATTCTTTGGAAATTTATATATATATATATATATATATACTAAATGCCCAAGAGAAAGTTATTATATACTTATTTCAAAACTTCAAAAAAACAAAACTGAAACCAAACTTTGTCTCAAATTATTTTTCATAATCAAAAAACTAAAAGATTCTATGAACTTGTGTACTTCTTCTACGTGAGATGCTGCACGTAATTTTTCCCAAAAAAAAAAATATAAAAGGTAAAATTACCTGTACAAAAATACACTTTCACATTATCAAAGCTCTTGATAATAATAATAGTAATATAATATTTAAAAAAAAAAAAAAAAATGCCATAACTAAAAAATAAACTATTTTTACTTTTAAAAATTATACTTGATTTTGTTCTTTGAATAAAAAAATCTAAAAGGTTCAAGGTTGAACGTGACTTCAGTATATATGTTCCGAAATGTTGGTGTGAATATTTAATTACACTTTTTTAAAAAGGCAGATATTGAGAAATGAGGAAACAAAATCATAAATTGATTACACATGTCAGTCTTTACATAAATAAGTGTAGGCATTGTATGGCCTGCTCCTACGGGAGTTCACCGAAGAGATCTTCATTTAAAACTAAATTTTGAAACAAATTGCTTCAAATTTCAAACTTTACTACTGGTTTTGTTTTCTTGAAACAAGTCTATAATACTGTTCCAATACAAATTTAATTTACAATTGTCTATTTATGAGGTAATAAGACTGTTTGAAATTTGAAGCAAGTTTTGATCCAATGCTCAAAATTATATTAATTCTTCCTGGGAGTGTGTTATATCCCTGTATTTTATTTTCCTGAATTATCATTTAACTGCATTATATTTGCCTGCATTTTGCAGAATTATTTGACTTTCCTTAATATTGCATTTACAATTCAATTGATAAAATTTAATCTAGGCTATGTTTATGAGATATTAGAGTATTGCATGATATCAATAATTAAATAAATTTGGCCTTACCTAATAGCAATTTTTAAAAATTAGGTAAGGCCAAAATATATACACAATTAAAGTTTTAGAAATTCTTATCTCCATGATCTTATCTACAGGATATTAAATTATAAATTATAAATTCTAAATTAAAATTTTTAATTTATTAATCTGTCATTGGACCTCTTATTATTAGATGGCCATTAAACTAATTTTGATTTCGAAGAATAATATTATCTTTTTTAATCCAATATCAAGCCCTCAGAATGTTATTGGATGCAAAACTATTTAATTACTTTTTAAATACTTTAAATATATATTGCTTTGCATTCCTTGAATATATTCTAGTACTTCCCCTTATGGTATTAATTCAGATAGCAACAACTGTTTATTAATACTAACTACTTTCTTAATACTGTCCTTTTAAAAAAAATTAAATTTCTAATCCCCAAATAACTTAGCAGAAAATTACCTTTGCTGCCACAAAAAAAGACCTACAGAATATCTAACCTCAGACAATTTTTCTTACGTTGTAATATTTTTTTTTTGATCTCTTATTATTTTTAGATTGTAAAAATTATAATTCTTTGTATCGTTGTATTGTAATTGTATATTTTTGTCATATTTTGTACACCTTTAGGGAATTGCTTATTTCCTTTTTTACCTGATTATTTTTTTTTTAATTTTCTTTTGATTTTCTGTATATAGAATGAATACTCAGTTCTAAGAATAAAAGATGATTTTAAGTACATTTAACTACTATAATATCAAATTTAACTCTATCACCTACAACCATTTCTTTATGTACATATATGTATGTTATTCTCAAAATAAAGAAAGACTTGAAAAATAAAAAACCGAAACCTAAATAGAAAAATTACATATTAACTTCCATGTTGGATACCTTTAATATTAAATGCTATAAAATATTTAAGTTAATAATACAAAGAGTAAAATTAAAATTATATTTTTTAAAAGCTTTTGGCTATTAAAATGCACCATAACAACAGCAGCACCACGATATTTTCTTACTTCTTCATTTCCATTTCCTCCATTTTTCTTTTACATATGCATTGAAATAAAATTTTCATCATAACACCCACTTGATAACCCACTAAAACTAATACCAATGTAAATTGTTTAATAAATGTGCTATGCAATTGAATTTGTCAGTTGGTGGTATCATGAAAGATCAGAGTTCTTGGAAATTATAGCTACCTTCAGGAATTTAAGGAAATTCTTGACAAACAACTTAAACTGTTTTGGGGAAAATTTTGTAATTTTTATAGAACTTAAAAGATACATTTTCATTCTAAATGCAAAGAAGCTCCTATTAATTCGAACACCATTCGCAAAATTAAAACGATTAATATAGATTTACTTTTGAAATGAGGTTGTAAAGCTTTTGGGGCAGAAAACATAGTCAATGATATCTTTTTAAACTAAAATTACCTATGATAAATGTTAAAAATTTTCAGATATTTTGGTGAAGACCAGCTTAATGTTATAAATGAAACGGTGAAAAAAGCTTTTTTTTAATAAACTTATTACATACGAAATTTAAATATAAGTATTTTAGGTATTAGAGATATTTTCACTCGTGTAGTACAAATCGTGTTAAAAAATTTTTAAATTTTGTCAATAGAAACAAAAAAAAATGTTAAAAAGCCCTGATAATCAAAAACATCAAAGAACTTTCAAATTTACATAAAATTCAAAAAACAAACCTCCTAAAAGTATGCAATAATTGTAAATTGAAAATAATGTTTTCATCCTATAGTTATGCAAAAAACAAAAAAAAAAACAAAAGAGTGTGTATTACCTCATCAATCTTAAGCAATGTTAAGAATTTCAAGTAAGGTACCTCGGTATCGTAATGGTTAAGTATCCGGTGTACTGACAGTTGTACTGACAGGTTTAGATCTCCGCATAGATTGCAGTGTAATCACTATATTTGACTTATAAATTTATTAAAACCAAAAAACCACTTGTACTCGGTTGAGCTAATGTTTCAGTAGTTTAAAAAATAATTTCAGTTAAACAATTATTAAGTTTAATTTTTTCTCTAAAAATCCAAAAAACTTCCCGAACTTTACTACATACCCCTTACTAATTCCATATTTGCTAAAATGTCTACCAAATTTGCTTTCAAAATAAATTACGAAAGGTGTTTTATTAAAATTCTTACTGACTCTATCAAACCATTTCGTGTTAAAGGAAAATCGCGTTCAAAAAAACAAACAGTTCGTGGGAAAATAGAATTTTATGTATCCATAACACATACATATATATACATTTGTAGTGTATATCACAAAATAAAATAGTTCTTAAAATTGCATTAAAGTCATTTTTATTTATTTGTTTGTTTTTGTTTCTTTTTTAATACAAAAAACCTCAAAATAACCCAAAAAAAAATAACACTTTAAAGATTCTCCATACCACCATGAGCTATATAAATATACAGTTATATATGATGTAAAAAAATATGTATTAGAGTTTGTATCAGTGTATATATGTATATATAGTGAAAGAATATTTTCATATAATTTCTTTCACTGGGTTATTAGAGGGATTTCTTGTTATTAATTTTGTTCTTTTCATGGTGTTATTTTCCTTTTCTTGTTAAGAAAATTCATACACATATATATTGTATATACACACACACATATATATATATATATATATATATTTATAATGTACGAAAAATCCTATTTTCTTTTATGACTTTGTTTATAAAGTCATGATGGTTATCCTTTTATTATTTTGGCATTGAATTTAATGAAATTTCGTTACTTGGCTTGGTGGTGGGTTTTTTTATTATTTTTTTATTTTTTTTTTTTTTTTTTCGTTTTTGTAATTTGAAAGAAGAAAAAAGAAAGAAAATATTGAAATAAAACGGTAAGAAAATAATTTCCTTGAAAAGTCATATGTTTAAGAAAAATTCAGTTTTTAGCACATTTTTAAAGAATTTTGTAAAAATGTGCCTATATAGCTTCACTCTGTCCGTCCGTCTGTCCGTCTGTCCGTCTGTCCGTATGTTTACAAAAACTTTTACATCGTTTGAAATAGAGAAAAGAAGTTTTAACCACTAGTAGGTATTACAAAAAAAATAATTTCGTAGAAGAATTTTTTTCTGTAGCCCCTCCAGTTACGGAGGTGCAGCCCCACAAAGTTTGAAAAAGCCCTATATTCAAATTAATATAACAAGAGTTCTATTAGGTATATTTTCAATCTGAAAACGTTAAAAGATAGCTGGTTTTATAAACTTTATAAATTTTTAAAAAATAAATGTTTAGGGTTGCCATACGGTACTAAAATTTACCATTATGCAAAACTCAATTTTTGCAAAATTTTTGGCCACACATATCTTCTAAACGGTTCAAGCTAGGGTCTTGAAATTTTGGGAGTAGTTAGATCCTCTGAAATAAGTAGAAGTCGGTTAATAAATTTTTTTTGTCACGTCCCCTGTTTTGCAGCTATAAGGGCTCGAAAATTGAAATTTTGCTATTTTTAAACACCTGTAACTTGAATACCTGTCCAAATTTTTTTTTAGTGATATACAAAATTCAAAGCACTATAATTATATTTCAAGATGTGTCAACGGTTTTTCTTAATTTTTAAGGGTGACGAAGCTACAGCCCCTGCAAATTCCGAAAAAGCCCTATATTTAAATTGATATAACAAGAGTTCTGATAGGTTTATTTCCAATTGAAAAACGGTTGAAGCGAGCTGCTTTTATAGACTTTACAAAAATACTTCGCTTAAATGTTTAGGGTTGCCATACGGTACTAAAATTTACCACTGTGCAAAACTCAATTTTTGCAAAATTTTTGGCCCCACATATCTTTTAAACGGTTCCAGCTAGGGTCTTGAAATTGTGGGAGAAGTTAGATCCTCAGAAATTAGTAGGAGTCGGTTAACAAAATTTTTTTGTCAAGCCCCATGTTCAGGAGCTATAAGGGCTCAAAAACTGAAATTTAGCTATTTTTAAACACCTGTAACTTGAATACCTGTTTAAATATTTTTTCCTTAATATACAAAATTTAAAGGTCTAACATTATATTTTAACATATGTTAAAGGTTTTTCTTAAATTTAAAAGGGGTTCTTTAAATTGAAGAAAGTGCCTTTCAGTTTTAACCATTTTTGCCTAAATAGTAAAATTCTAAGAAAAATTCCAAATTTTGGTGGAATTCACAATTTAATTCCTAGAACCTAAAAAAGTTTGGGGGAAGGGAAGTAGTGAGCATTATATCCTTGAGAAATTTGGCAACCTTCCCCATACAGGGGCTACTGGGATTTAAAAATTTAATGTTATTATAGGTAAAAAGCAGTAACTTAGTCACCAACGTATATATTTCCTAAATTAAACGTTAATATTGAAGCTTCAACATTATATTCCGATAAAATACTTAATATGAAACACTATATTATTTTGAAAATGTGCTTTTTTAAAAACCCTTGGTTTTTTTTCATCACTTGTTTTAAGATATTGTAAAAAATACAAATATTTGTTTTAGAAATTATTAAAATTGAATAAAATTTCATTAAAATTGAAAATGTATGTGTTAACATTAAATATATATTTTTCTTTGTATATATATATTTTAAAGAATATTCTTGATAAAGTAAACTTTGTCCTTTTTTAAAATATTTCTGTGTTTGCACTCCAATTGTTTGATATAATCTTTGTGCACGTACATCTTTAACATAAGATTAATTTTTAAAACTTTTTTATTAATTCATTCTCTTGTCTTGCCTGTCTGTTCAGTCTAAATTTTTTAATTGATTTTATTAAAAAATTCTAATATTTGAAATTTTAAACATAGTTCAGAAGGGGATGACAATGCAGTAATTTTCATACTATTATTAGATTATACCAATACTATTTATTATATTTATTTAATTATATTATACAATTATTATATTTGATCAAAAGAGGAGTTGTAAGTGATCTTAATGTTCTAATACAATTTAAACATGAGAAAGTACTACTCCTTATAACATGAAGAACTGTTTAGATTTTCAATAGATGTAATTCTATTTTGTTTATATAATAATAATCTGTATTTGAGTTATATAGTATTATATATCCGTGAGTTATATTATTCAACTTAATTATTTGCTTATATTTTGTATTTGTTTATATTGTTATATTAGGTGGCGCGAAATAAAGCCATACGAAATAAAGCCATATCGAGAATTTTTTTGCGTATGGCTTTATTTCGCATTTGAATGCGAAATAAAGCCATATCATTTTCTAAAACTTTACGATATAAAGCCATATAGTAAAATTGATACAAATTCTAGTTTAATAGTAAACAATACACTGTAATAAAACATGTTAAATAATATTATATTTTCATTACGAGGGCTGCCGCCTCCGAACCCCCGCTAACTCAATTATTGAAGCTAGATTTTGAATCCAACACTAAAATGAAAAGAATGGTATAAGAATTCGGATACCTAATTCATTAAAAAAATTAATAAGTTTCTAATTTTTTTAATACACTGTAATAAAACATGTTAAATAATATTATATTTTCATTACGAGGGCTGCCGCCTCCGAACCCCCGCTAACTCAATTATTGAAACTAGATTTTGAATCCAACACTATAATGAAAAAAATGGTATGAGAATTCGGCATAGCTATTTCATACAAAAAATAATCAACCCTAATTAATAAATATAAATATTCTGGAAAAGGGGCAATCCTGCTTTTGAATCCAATTCCAAAATCCCTCCTAATTGAGAATCCCACATATACACATATATATAAATATTCTGGAAAAAGCGTAAAGCCCTGCTTTTGAATCCAACTCTAAAATCCCTCCTAATTGAGAATCCCGCATATACACATATATAAATATTCTGGAAAAAGCGTAAAACCCTGCTTTTGAAACCAACTCTAAAACTCCTTCCTAACTATTTAAATAAAAAAGTTTGGAAAATTAAATTGCTTCTATTTTCACAAATAAAATTACATTTTTAAATGCGGAATAAAGCCATAATGTCATTTTATGGCTTTATTTCGTATGGTTTTATTTCACGGCGCCGTTAGATTAATGTATTTTTTTATAAAAGATATTATAAATTATTAATTATTGATTAATTTATTTATTTAAATTTCTAATATTACATAAAAGTTTTAGCTAATATTAGTATTACCCTCAGCTACTAGGGCCATTATTCATTTATTTTTATTTTATTTAATTATTTATTTAAGCTTCTAATATTACATAAAAATTTTAGGTAATTTATTTTTAATACGACGTTTTGAACTTACATTTTTTGCATACTTTTAGGATGAGTGTCACTATAAAATTGTGCACCAGCAAATTATGCACCACTTTATTCATTGTGTTTAAATAAACTTTATAATATATCATTACTTAGTCAATCTAAGTTCTAAATCTGGCTTCCAAATCTATTTGTACATTTCAATATTTAGAAAATGTTCGTTTCTTAATTACTTTGTTGATGTGTCTATGATAGAGTGAAATATTTCATTTCCTGTGATAGACAAAATGAAACCTTAGAGACTAAAATAATTTAAGATTTTTTTACACTTTAATCAAATTTTAATTATAATTTTGATAGAATTTTTTTTTATACACTTTAATCAAATTTTAATAATTTAAAATAGAATCCATTTTTTTGCAATTAAAATAACTTTTTACAAAACAAATTTATAATTTACAATTACTAACTTTTAATCAATAAATGTCAATGTACCTATAAATACCATTATTTTTCTAAAATATTCACCATTACCATACCAAAATACAAAAATTTTAAATTCACCACTTTTTATTTTGCAAATTGTAACCAAAAAAAAATAGCCAAAAATAATCACCTCACACCACTCATCTAGAATAGCAAATATCATCGTGTTCAATTGAAAATTTTAAATTTATTTATGTGTTTTAATTTTACCGCTGTTAAATCCTTTTTTATGTTCTGATTTTTTATTTTTTTTCTAAATTAATTTTTTTTGTTTTTATTATTTTGTAAGGAAAAATTAATAAACTAAAACCAAACTCATGAACTAATTGATGAAGTTAAATATCCTTTGTAAATTATCATTTTGCATGTTTTCTATTATATTGAACAACAATTTAAATAAATTGCATATACATTATACATTTTAACATATTTCTATATACATACATACGTGTATATTATATATTGATGCATGGATGCATGGATACCTATATATATGCTTAAATATAAAAACGATTATGGTCAAAATAATATGTACAATTGCCTTTAATACAATATTTAAGAAAATTAATTTTAATGCAATGAGATATATACAGTTTAAAAAAATATTATAAATTATTTGCTAATGCGAATGCGAATGCAAATGAAAATAATTGAACGTTATTTAAACCAATATACAATTACAAAATTCACAATATATATAGCAGACCGTAATGTATTTGGTAATGTAGGAATATTATCCAGAAAAAACGTTGTAAAGTTGGAATTTGACAATTCAAATTTGATAATTCAATTTTGATGTCAACACTTAATATAAAATAAAATTTTTTTCACCACTAAGATTTTACGAAATTCTGCTTTGGCTAAAAAGAAAACCTCAAAAAAAATTTTGTTGAGTTCCATTAACCTATTGCGGCCCAACAGCTTTTTATAAATTTTTTGGTTACTTTACTTTAAATTAGAAACGGTTTAACCGATTTTCTTCAAATTTTGTATATGTGTTCCGTTTTAAGAATGAAATTAACTCTTTTAACAGACTTGCAATAAGGTAAACCCATGCCGGCCCGACGATTGACAAAAAAAAAGATTTGGAAGCAAATTACGTCCAATTTTGCGCAATACTGCTTTACCCAAATAGAAAGTGTAGGTCCGCTAATCCATTTGGACACAGTGGCTTTTTATAGATTTTTGCTTTACTTAACTCTAAATTAGAAACGGTTTGACCGGTTGACCTCAAATTTTATATGTGTGAAGCAAAATGGAATTGACTCTGTTAACAGTCGGTCCTACGATTGGTCAAAAATTTTTTGGAAGTAAATAACGTCAAATTTTGGAAAGTAGTTTGTGCTGCTTTGAATTACAGAAAGTTTCAAAAATTACTAGAATAATCCTAGAAAACTCGTTTTAAAAAGATTGCTTTCATACATTTTAAAGTTTACATGTGAAAACCGTGTGTAATTTTTGTGTTAACTTTTTGCAGTAACATCAACTTTAATTAAACATCCATTGAGAGGCGCAGCAACGCGCCCGGTTATTAGCTAGTTATAAATAATTCTAATGGTTTGATTTTAGATGATTTAAATTTGGAAAAAAATTCTTAAGATTACAAGCCTATTACAATAGGTCTATTCTCATCCATTTCTCAATCTCATCAATATAATGTCAAAATCAGCTGAGCGAGAAAAATTAACAGATCACTTATACATTATGTCATTATTAAATGTCAAAAAAATTAATATGAAATTTAATAGTGTAAAAGACCGGTGTGGTAGCTACATAATCCATTCATTGTCTATTAAATTGATAAAAATGTTGTTTTGAAAAGATTTTTTTTTTTTGCCGGCACCTCTTCGTGCTTACTTTTAAAATAGGCTAAACAGCCTTACTATATCAGTGCTTGTCGCAACAGGGGAGGATATATTCATATATTAGAACGGATCAAATCAATTCCACATACAATTGAAACAGAGAAAGAGTATGCCTTATAACATGTAGAAATGTCTTAGATTTTAAATAGCTACAATCCTATTTTTGTTTATATTATCATATTTTGTATTTGAATTGTATAGTATTTTATATCTCTCTGTGTTATATAATACAATTAAATAATTTGTTTATATTTTCTATTTGCTTGTATTGTTATATTAATGTATTTTTTATTAAAGATATATAATTATTAACTAAGCCATTAAATTGAACCCAATGGCGAAAGGTAGCTGGGTCGAGTCAAAAACCAGATAAATGTTTTTATACCCGTATGACTATATAGTCCAAGGGTATAATAAATTTGCCATTACGTTTGTGACGCAGAGAAGGAGGGGGGTAGATATAGACTCAAGTGTATGGATCGGATCAGAATCGAAAAATAAATCGATTTAGCTATGTATGTCCGTCCGTCTGTCCGTCCGTCTGTCCGTCCGTCCGTCATCACGATAACTCAAAAAGTAAAGGAGCTAGGATTATGAAATTTGCACAAATTAGTTTTTATGCAAAAAATGGAATCGAGTTTTAAATTCAGCCATTTTGGTCCACGGGTTCGAGTACCTGCCATACAACTTCTAATTTTATATGAGCATTACTCTATACCTATGGAAGCTGCGTGTCTGAAATTTTGCCAAAAGTAGTTTAGTATAATGGCCAAAGTTACTGCAAAATTTGGTTGGTCTACTGCAGAGGGTTCGAGTAGCTGCCATACAACTCCTTCTTTTATATGAGCTTTACACTACACCTGATGAAGCTGGGTATCTGAAATTTTGCAAAAAATAGTTTAGTGTGATGGCCAAAGTTACTGCAAAATTTAGTTGGTCTACTGCTGAGGGTTCGAGTAGCTGCCATACAACTCCTTCTTTTATATGAGGATTACACTACACCAAATGAAGCTGGGTGTCTGAAATTTTGCCAAAAATAGTTTAGTGTAATGGCCAAAGTTACTGCAAAATTTGGTTGGTCTACTGCAAAGGGTTCGAGTAGCTGCCATACAACTCCTTCTTTTATATGAGCATTACTCTACACCTAATAAAGCTGAATGTTTGAAATTTTGCCAAAAGTAATTAACCGGATGATATAATGTATATGTTACGGTCATACGGGTATCCTAGAGTTGACACAGTCTACTCTACTACACTCTTCCTCGTTTCACTTTCATTTGGGTTTAAAACCGGGTTTTTCGCATGAAATTATAAAATATTAATTAATTATGTACCTATTTTTTAAATCCGAACTGTATAATTTATATAACAGTATAATAAAAATAAACAAAATCCATTTACAACTAACTATATATAGTTATTTTTGTAAAATTGTAAAATGTAATGATACCAATATTAAAAGTTACCTTTTATTGTAATAACATACATTCATTGTGAATTTAGCTATATACTATTGTGAATAAAATAATATATTGAATATACATGTAAGGTTATTTTATTTCCATATTAATTTCGTCAAAGTAAATTATGTTAAAGTAAAATATTTAAAAAAAAAGAAAAATTAATGCATAGAAATAAGTGAAGCATGAAAGAAATATGAATAAAATACTACAACAAATTTTAATTTTATAATTTCATCTATTCAATTTTTCAATACAGTAAACTCACATTAAATGAAACCTATTATAAAATTTATTTAATTTTAAAATTTTTAAATATACGGTTAAAGTTACTAATTTGAAAAAATTTTTAAAAAATGTTTTAATTTAAAAATAATCTGTTATAAGTCTAAATTAAGTTTTCTTACTATTAAAATATAACTTAGCCATAAGTTAGGAGGTTCTCTTTCACATATATGAGTCTTTTAAAAAAATTTAAAATAAATTATCATATATGCATGAAATTTTTCAAAAAATCTATTTGGAATCACATATGAAGGGTAGGGGAGTTACAGATTATATATAATAAGTATATCACAGTTGTCAAATTTTATATTGTTAATTGGTTTGCGCACCAATAGATAACGCATACTAATAATTTATAATTTTGCAAAAGTTTTATGGAAGTCAGATTTATGCAATTATCCAGCATCATTTTTAAACATACAACTGGCGATACAACTTGTTATTCAATTCCCCATACGGGGTATGAGCCATGAAAACTTTTTGTAGTATCAAACCTACTATATAAAAAACTTACATATATAATCCAAATTCTCACATAGTTTTTTTAAATACAGCCTTTATTACAGTACCAAAGAGTTGTATATACAGTTGTCCTCATCTAAAGGTCGTTATTGGGATTATTAAAAAATTACCTTAATGAATATCTACAGTTCAGAATTGGGACCAAAAAAATGCAAATTGATTTTAAGAATCCAATTTTACTATTGAAGATAAATACATAATTACATAATGTATATGTTAATTATCTTTTTAAAAAATTTACCATAGAAATACTAATAATTAGCAAAAACTTATATTACATATTAATACATAATATATTTTCTACTTTAGTATGCAATAAGCAATTGATAGTTTTATACAAAATTTTATTTGCATTATGAATATTAAACCAAACCACTTAAAATAAAAATAGTATACATTAATTACCTCAAACCACGTATATAATTCTATTAATATTAAAATTATTTTGTATGTATAGATATCTTTTATTGAAAAGTAATTTAAAACGAGGGATTAATGTATAATATCTTATATACAAAGTAAAATTAAATTTCTAACCAAACTATATAATAATTGGATAATATATATAAATACACATAATATATACATATATAAGTATAAATACTAAAATTAATGCAATTTTTGTATTATTTGTAAATTAAATTGCAATTTGTTCAAGTATAAAATATCAATTTCAATACTAATTATAATGTATTTTCTAAGTTCAAATTTTCTTACATTTCTATAATATTGTATATATATATATATATATATATATGTATATGTGTATATAGATGCAATTTTAATTTATACATAAAATATAAATATTATAAAATGCAAAATATTTACTTATTGTAATATACATATATATATATAATATACATATATATATAATTTAAAAGTGGTTTTAAAAATGTGTTATATAGCAGTTTTAATATTGACCGGTAACACTCAAAATTAACCACAATTGTTTTAATTGGGTGAATCAACCGCAAACTTTGTTATCACATATTACATATTACCTACATGTATATTTTATATATATACATTCATACACATAAAATATAAATATTATACAATATGTATGTATTAAAAGGATAGAAATTAACATTTCTATACATTTATACATTTTAAAATTTAATAATTACAGACATATTCAGTGTTGTATATATGGATAAGAATATTTTACAAAATCTATTTTAGTATATAGAAACAGATTATTAAAGGTAAAATTAAATACAGTACGAGTCTTTTATGGATAAAGTTTGTAATTTTTTTTTAATCCAGTGTGTTTTTTTTTTAATCCAGATCAGTATCAAGGTTTGCAAAAAATGGTGTGGGCCACTCAATTAAAAAAAATTTTATTTTGAAACGGTAGAACCTTAGTTTTAAAAATGTCAAAATTCGAATATCAAATGTCAAAATGTAAAGTCTCAAATATGAAATCAGCATTTTATGGCTATTTTAGTAATATACAATTATATATATGAAAACCTTTTTTCACGCCATCTTTTACAATATTGTAAATTTTTTTATACAAATCAAAGACCCTGATCCACATTAATATTTTTTCTGGTATAAAATTATATTCTTTTTTCAGAAAAACTCGAAATATGCTCCTGCAACATATATATCAAGATTTTTTAACATTTTCAAATTCTGGGAATATATATCTCGAATAATTGTTAAATTCAACTTCCTAAAAAAACTATTCTATACATCCCATTCTCCATTTGAGACATAGATCTTAGAAAATTTATTTAAAAAGAGTTTTGAGGTCTTGAAAGTACAGAAAATTTCAGAAGGATGATAGTTAACAACTGTTTTACAAGAATTTTTCCATTCATTTAGTTTATAGTGTTCATAGCTACAAATACAACAGTTTCATAAATCATAAACTATAAGTCATATTAAATGTTGGAAGTACAAATTTATGCGTTTTACGAGAGAAAGTGGAAATAAGACTCTCTCTTTGAACCAAACTGTAGGTAAAATCTGTTTAATGTACAGTTATGTTTCGTGGATGGAGATATTGTAGGATTTTGACAAATCGGGTTTAAGAAATTTATGATTGCGGGATTATGGCGGATAAGAAAATTGGGTGGGTTATTTGAAGTAGATTTGAAGAGTTTTCGTTAACTGTTTCTTTAAAAACCGAACATAAAAATGTAAAATATATAAATAGAAATATACAAAATCTTTGTTAAAGAGCTCGTACATTTTCAATTTTCAAACATAATTAAATAGTTGTAATGCGGTATGGTATTTAGAAATTTTATTATATTTACCTATAAAATTTCATATTTACATTATATTATGTACATATGTACATACATATATAATATGTATATAATGAATATCATTTATATATTTATATATATTAAATTTATTTATCTGTATTTAAATGAATTTACTTAGAATTAAATTAGCATTTATCATCATAAGTTTATCCTGATGATATAAAATAGATTTTATCTATTATAACCTAAAAACTAAATTTATATATGGATAAAACGATGTCATTATATATATTATTGTTGTATCGATTATGGAAATTAAAATACATAAATTATTATTAAAAGTATTATACATTTTTAATGTTGAATTTTGGTTTATCAGTTCTTAAATACAAAAATATTTTATATAATATACGTATTTATAGATATTTCAATAATTTAATTGAATTTAATTTTTAAAAAATTTTTTATTTAAATAAAATTTTGTTTTATTTTGAAAATTTGACTTTCACTTTGGGAATTGTTTTGTAAAATTAGTTTTTGTATCATAATTATTTTAAACTTCAAATATAAATTTGATGGTGATTAGAGACACATTTCATGTTCACTCAGTTCAATTTTTTTAAAAATAGATAATCGCACAATTACTAGAAAATTTCTCCTATGAAACCTACTTATACTGAATTTTGTAAGTTTCCTGTGGTAAGTGCTAATTTGTAATATTTATAACGAAATATACTCACTTTGTTGAGTCTGATTTTTAATGATTCTTTTTAGGCAAGATTAATGTGTTAGATCATTTTCGATCGGGAGTTCGTAAAGCCAGATTATATGCCTAACTGTCATTGACAATTGACATTCTGAATTGACAAAGAGAGGTAGAGAAGCGAAGTGATTGGCAGGGATAATTGAATTTCTGAAATCAGTGAAAAACAAGATTGAAAATACAATGGATCCATCTGTAAACTACTATACTGATAATGTTCTAGTTTAAGGCAGCCATAATTGAAGTCCCAAATTATTATTATTATTATTAATATTATTAAAATCGACTAACAGTCTGAAAACTATCGTCCGTTGCAACATACATTTGTATACAAAATCTTCGTACAAGATGCATAAATAATGTACCAACTTACTACCAATAGATTAGATTTGATTTGTACCCAAATTCTTTCAGTTTTAAGGACGACAAAATGTTTGTTAATTAAATAATAAAAAGTCGTTTGCATTTAAACTTTCAAAAAAATTTAAAATATTTAAATGAAATTATATGAAATTAAACAAAAAAACTTAATTAAATCTCAAACTCTTTTTGTATCATAAAAAATTTCAAATATTTAAGTACAACATAATACATGCATAAGTATTCAGTTACTATTATCCATTTTTTTGAATTTTTTGAAAAAAAATTTTTAAATTCCATAACAACAAAGGATTTGGAGAAGAAAGAATAAGTAAAAATTTTGTAAAATATTTGTAAAATCTAAATAGATGTATGCTATACCATCCCACTACTATAAAACCTAATCCACCTACACCCTAATATATTAATAAAACTTGAAAAAATAAGTTATTACTTAAATCTATATATCATTATAATATTTTTTTCAGTAATTTATCTTCAGATTTTTAAAGAGTACAATAATATGGCTTTAATAAGAATATAATAATATGGCTTTATAATTGAAAGTGAATCTAATCCCTTCTAAAAACAAGTCAAAGAACTTTTTATTAAAGAGCCATTTTAAGACAAGCCAGAGATAATATATCAAATACTCAAGTCAGTATATTCATAAGTCAGTCACATATTTATTACATCCAACATAAATAATATACAGTCTTTTCATAGGTACATAATAAAACAACAAAATGTAAATTATATGTATACACACACATATATATATATATATATATATATATATATATATACTTTTATTTATATATTTCTTAATATCCGTTGATGATAATGACAATAATTTAAAAATTTTCATTTTTATTTTTATATTTTCTATTTTTTAAAGACGTGCTCTCAAAAAATTCTCCTATTAACTAAATCTATGTTTTATTTTTTGATTATAATAAGGCAACATATGAATAACCTATTCAGGTATCAAAATATTCTTAAAAAATGTATATAGTACAGGGTATTCTGTGTAGGTATTAAAGTTCCTAAACGGAACTAAGTTTTATAGAAGCTTTTTAAAGTTAAATTTAATTTTGAAATATTACGAGCATTGAACTTTGAAATAAAACGATTAAATATTACGAGATTTTATTTAGAGCGCTTCAGATCTTTCAGGTACAGCTTAAGTTTTGAAGTAACTTTTAAATATTTACAACAATTGTTATATAATTTCTTATATCCAGAAATCAATTAATATCTTCTATATATCACAAGACACAGAATGTTTACCCGACTGTTACAGATGTAATTTATTACTCTAAAATTGAAAAACCTCTTGAGGAACTGAGAAATAATGAGATCTAGTTTTCAATTTAACCTATCACCTGACAATAAAATGGTACTTAAAATTTATCTAATATAAAGCCAATTACTTCCCATTTTAAATCAGAACCATCTTGATTTGAATTTATGTACTGATAACCAATTTTGCATTGTTTTGTGATAGATTCCGAAACTTCTAAACAATCATTTTTATCAAAATTGCACCTAGGAACTTTTACTGCTCAAAGAATTTCAAAATTATAGAAATCCTCAGGCATATTATATTTTTAAATAGATTCTTTTGTCATCTTACCAATTCCCAAATTCTTTCTTCATATGTTCCCACTTATCCCCTTTCTTTAACCTAAAATTATACAACTGAACGTGTCTGTCAAGTGAAGCACATTGTCAACTCAATATAATATTTTATGCAAAAACTTGCTCACCTAAATATAATACAGGGTATCACATAACACATTTCTGTTCCTTTTAAGTTTGTAGTTGAATATTTTAATATTTTATAAAAATTCGAATTTTTATTATATACAAGTACATAGAAAGTATACACATTCATTCACACATGTTCACATTAAAGTTACAAATAAGACGTAATAGGAATATGTAAATCTTTTTAGTATGTAATGGGTGACACAATACCATAAAAGAGTTTTTTATTTTTTTTTTTTGTACTTTTCTTTTTTAAATCCACTGTGGACGTGTGATATTTTTTAAATGAACTATCTTCATTTTCTTTAGTTTAGCTTTAAGCTAGCGTTTCTCCTTTCTTCTTCTTTTATATTTTTTTACTATATTAATAGAAACATTTTTTAGCACATTTTCAAAAAATTTTGTAAAAATGTGCCTATATAGTTTCACTCTGTCGGTCCGTCCGTCCGTCTGTCTGTCCGTCTGTCTGTCCGTCTGTCTGTCTGTCCGTCTGTCTGTCTGTCCGTATGTTTACAATAACTTTTACATCGTTTGAAATATAGAAAAGAAATTTTACCCACGAGTAGATATTACAAAAATTTTTTTCTGTAACCCCACCTGTTAGGGAGCTGCAGCCCCCCAAAGTTGGGAAAATCCCTATATTCAAATTGTTATAACAAGAGTTCTATTAGGTGTATTTTCAATCTGAAAACGGCAAAAGATAGCTGGTTAAATTTTTAAAAAATAAATGTTTAGGGTTGCCATACGGTACTAAAATTTACCATTATGCAAAACTCAATTTTTGCAAAAATTTTGGCCACACATATTAAACGGGCATTCTAAACGGGCCAAGCTAGGGTTTTGAAATTTTGGGAGTAGTTAGATCCTCTGAAATAATTAGAAGTCGGTTAACAAATTTTGTTTTAGTAATAATCAAAATTTAAAGCTTTATAATTATATTTCAACATGTGTCAAAGGTTTTTCTTAATTTTGAAGGGTGACGAAGCTACAGCCCCTGCAAATTCCAAAAAAGCCCTATATTTAAATTGATATAACAAGAGTTCTGATAGGTTTATTTTCAATCGAAAAACGGTTCAAGAGAGCTGCTTTTATAGACTTTACAGAAATACTTCGTTTAAATGTTAAGGGTTGCCATCCGGTACTAAAATTTACCACTGTGCAAAACTCAATTTTTGCAAAATTTTTGGCCCCACATATCTTTTAAACGGTTCAAGCTAGGGTCTTGAAATTTTGGGAGAAGTTAGATCCTCAGAAATTAGTAGGAGTCCGTTAACAAAATTTTTGTCAAGCCCCATGTTCAGGAGCTATAAGGGCTCGAAAATTGAATTTTTAATATTTTTAAACACCTGTAACTTGAATACCTATTTAAATATTTTTTCCTTAACATACAAAATTTAAAGGTCTAACATTATATTTTAACATAAGTTAAAGGTTTTTCTTAAATTTAAAAGGGGTTCTTTAAATTGAAGAAAGTGTCTCTCAGTTTTAACCATTTTTGCCTAAATAGTAAAATTCTAAGAAAAATTACAAATTTTGGTGGAATTCCCAATTTAATTCCTAGAACCTAAAAAAGTTTGGGGAAAGTGGAGTAGTGAGGATTATATCCTTGAGAAATTTGGCTCTAAATAGAGGGGCTACTAGGACTTAAAAATTTACTGTTTTTATAAATAAGCAGTAACTTAGTCACCAACGTATATATTTCCTAAATTAAACATTAATATTGAAGCTTCAACATTATATTCCGATAAATTACTTAGTATGAAACACTATATTATTTTGAAAATGTGTTTTTTTAAAAACCCTTGGTTTTTTTTATCACTTGTTTCTTTTTGATTTTATTACCTACATACATTTTTTTTCATCTAAAAACTTATTTTCTTATCACAGGAAGAATAACACTAATATAATGTCTTTCCTGAATACAAAAAAAAAAATGGTTTTTACATACAAAGCTATCAAATAATGTAAAGAAAAATGGCAGCAAAATATGAGAGCAATTTTTGTAACACTTTTTTTTATAGTAACCTATAGATGGTACCAAAAAACCTCCAAACCACCCATCAAAAAATTGTTATTTTTATAACATAATTTATTTTGATCATATTTTAGACTTTAAAATATCTATTCATGTAGTTTAAGGCTTTTATAGAGAAGGTAAGATGTTTATATGTGTATGTACACACATGAAAAATATTATATAACAGAAACAGAGCTAACAGTAGCACAGTCGACTGAGTGCATCGAAAGGCCACAGTAGAAAAATTGGAATTACATACTTTTGTTGAATAAGAGTCTCAGAATAACTGACGGGTTCGGAATCTTAGTTACCTGGATGCATTTTTAGCACATTTTCAAAAAATTTTGTAAAAATGTGCCTATATAACTTCACTCTGTCCGTCCGTCCGTATGTTTACAAAAAATTTTACACCGTTTGAAATAGAGTTAAGAAATTTTAACCATGGGTAGTTTTTGCAAAAAAAATAATTTCGTAGAAGAATTTTTTTCTGTAGCCCCACTTGTTACGGGCTACAGCCCCCCAAAGTTGGAAAAAGCCCTATATTTAAATGGTTATAACAAGAGTTCTGTTAGATATATTTTCAATCTGAAAACGGCAAACGAAAGCTGCAGGTTTCATAAACTTTATAAATTTTTGACAGGCAAATGTTTAGGGCTACCATACGGTACTAAAATTTAACATTACACAAAACTCAATTTTTGCAAAATTTTTGACCACACATATCTTCTGAATGGTTCAAGCTTGGGAGAAGTTAGATCCTCAAAAGTTAGTAGGAGTCGGTTAACAAATTTTTTTTGTCAAGCCCCCTGTTTAGAAGCTATAAGGTCTCTAAAATTGAAATTTTGCTATTTTTAAGCAGCTGTAACTTGAATACCTGTCCTATTTTTTTTTATTAATATACAAAATTTGAAGATCCAACATTATATTTTAACATATGTTAAAGGTTTTTCTTAAATTTAAAAGCGGTTCCTTAAATTGAAGAAAGTGTCTCTCAGTTTTACCCATTTTTGCTTAGATAATAAAATTCTAAGTAAAATTCCAAATTTTGGTTTAATTCCTAAAAACTACAAAAATGGAGAGAGAGTTGGTGGGTTAGATGAAGTTAGGTCCTTGAGAAATTTGGCGACCTTCCCCATTGAAGGGCTATTAGAACTTTAAAATAAAAAATTTACTGTTTTTATAAGTAAACAGTAACTGAGTCACCAACGTATATATTTCCTTAAACCTTAATATTGAAGATTGAACATTATATTCCGACAAAATACTTAGCATGAAACACTATATTATTTTGAAAATGTGTTTTTTTAAAAACCCTTGGTTTTTTATCATCACTTGTTTTTCCTATTTTCCTAATGCAGAGTATCAGAGTGTCAAATTTTAATTACAGTTATCTTAAGAAACATTTTTTTTTTTTAAATATTTTAAAACTTCAGCTACTTCTTAAGTATGATATTTCAATCTAAATTTAGTATTTAAGATATAATGGTATCTTAACTACTAGTTCTATGCTTAAGTTTATTTCTACTTAGCTCTTAAATAATATAAATATAAATTAGAAAAACCCACCCCACGAGGGTTACGGCATTTAGGTTCTAAAGTAACTGAAATATAAATTTCGTATCTATTAGAATCAACTAATGCATGGTATTTCTTAGAATCAACTAATAAATGGTATCAGAAGCCTCAACAAACCGATTTACAATTATTTTGCAAAAAATTCTAGTGACTGGCGTTTTTATTACACATTAGTCAAACTCTAAGAACAAATTCTTTTATATACGAGTACATGAATCGATTTAAGGATTGGCTATAAGGCAAAGGAATTGAAAGGCAAATTCGATAGAAGAGCAGAGTTGATGGAAGGTTAAAAACGAACTTATATAGGTGCTTTTTGAAACGTTAGAAATTATATAAAGGTATATTTCTACCAGAGGAGCACACATTGGATGGAAACATGTTTCACATTGTAGCACTTCTCAAAATTAATCAGTTTCCATAAACAGCAACCTAGGAGCCACCTAGAAATTTCCACTCTGTAGAAATAAGCAAATATTTACCATTTTTAATAATTTTTAATTATTGTTTAAAGACCAAATCCTTCTTTACATTATTTCGAAAAACTTGATCAAGGCTATCTATTCACCTTTCTTCGACTCTGTATTTATTATAAAAGTGTTACATGAAATAAATACAAGATGATGAACATAATTTAACTTGAACAACATATATTAATATATACTGTAGTAATCGGAGCGCATCGTATTCATATGCAAGTTGTATATTAAAAGCAACAAAAGAAAAACTGAATGAAAGGCAAATTACTATAAGAGTTAAAAAAAAAAAATGTAAAAGAAAAACTTTTTCTTGCAGCAAAGCTAAAAAAAAAAAAAAATTCCTAGAAAAAATAAAACAGGAAGAAGATTGGGATAAAAAGAAGCTATAGGAAATAGGACAAACCAGAGAGAAGATGTTTTATTTCCTTTTAAACCTCAATTTAAAGATTATAGATACTTTATTGGGGTCCTCATATATATATTAAGTTTATTCAGAATAGCAATATAATGGAAGCCTTTTCATTCGCAACTCGTTCAACACCTAAAGAGTAAAAAAAAACCTTATAGTATGTATTGTTTATATTTTATTTTATTTAGTATGCATGCAAATGAATATATGCAGAATTTTTTAAAGTGTTTTATATGAAGTTGGACTATATATAAGAAAAATGTATGTGTACAGAAAATATATCTATTATTTAATATATTGAAGATATAAAGTGTAAATAAAATTTATTATAACATTTAAAAATTTAAACATTTATTACCCATGTACAACATAAAAAGAAAGATAGCAAAATATTTCTTAAAAATTTATCTCTAACATGTTATGAATATACTGCGTATTTGTATAATGGCTTCTATACATATAAGTTTTTCCTATAGGTGTAAAAAATCACAATTCAATAATCAAATTTAAATTAAAAGTAAGAAGAACTCTTATGCATTGATAAAACTCATAAATTTTATCGTTACTACCATTTAGACCTATTCTTGTACAGACGTATAGTCTAGTAAAACTTGTTAACAAGCTGCAACAATAATATAAAAGGTTTTTCATAATATGAGATTCTATAAAAAAATATCCATATCACTGGATCTGGTCACCACACTAATTAACATTTAGTTGTTTAATACAAAGACAAAAATGTGAAGTACAAAAAACCTTCTAAGGCTTCTGACGGACGGAGACAGCGAAAAAGTGAAAAATGGATTTATAGTTTTGGGTTCCTTGTCGCTCTCCTATATGTCCATTATGAAAAATAATATGTACAAAATTTATCTGATAAATTCGGTAGCACTCTCAGAAACACTCTCTTCTTAAGGAGCTTTAGAAATGCATCAAAAACCACAGTTTAACTTTAATTTTTATCAAATTTGCTTTAAATGTCTAATATTAGTCATTAATTGTATTGCTAATGTATAATATTACTTCACTAAATACGAAACGTCATATCATAAGTCATGTTTAAATGTCATATAATAAGTCATGTTTAGACCTCATATAATAAACCATGTTAAAACATTATGTAATAAGTCATGCTAAGACATCATGTAATAACTCATATAAAACGTCGTGTTATAAGTCACGTTTAAATGTCATGTAATAAGGCATGATTTTCATAAAAATTTAAATCTTATTAAAATATTTTCTTAGAAAAGAGTTTAAATATTTTGTAAACCTAGGGCTTAACACTTGTCACTAATAAAATAATAATTTATTTGATAATTAAATGCTTTTTACTATTAAAAACTTTACTAATAGTTATCAAATAAACTTTTAGTTCAGCAAATCTTATCAAAACGAATAATTTGATTAATTGATTGATGATAAGTGGTAGATGAAATAGGGCCTTATTATTTTAATTAAAAAATTTAACAAACAATAAATAAATTAAATTTTAAATTTAAAAATTTAAAACGCTATACAATTTGTTATTACAATCTAACTTTAATATATATTGAGTCTCTATTGTTTTAAATTTCTAGACTTACCGTCGTCCTATTACTTCATAATAATATAAAAACATATAAATCAACCTACTTAATTTTGGATAATCACAAATACAATTGAAAAAAAAAATGCCTTTATTATTAATTATGTATAGATAGATTTGTATAATATTAATTCTTTTAATCAACATTTTTTTTTTTTGAATTAATAACTCATCAGTTGTTTCTTCTAGAACATGTTAATTTATTACAAAACATTATTCTTTCTCATATTATATATTATACAGGGTGGCGCAAAACGACCGATATGAATGTTTAATAAACTTTGAATGTTTAATAACTTTTTAAATTTATTTCTATTTTTAGCACATTTTCAAAAATTTTTGTAAAAATGTGCCTATATAGTTTCACTCTGTCCGTCCGTCCGTCTGTCTGTCCGTCTGTCTGTCCGTATGTTTACAAAAACTTTTACATCGTTTGAAATAGAGAAAAGAAATTTTAACCACGAGTAGGTATTACAAAAAAAATTATTTCGTAGAAGATTTTTTTCTGTAGCCCCACCCATTAAGGAGCTGCAGCCCCCCAAAGTTGGGAAAAGCTCTATATTCAAATTGTTATAACAAGAGTTCTATTAGGTGTATTTTCAATCTGAAAACGGTAAAAGATAGCTGGTTTTATAAACTTTATAAATTTTTAAAAGACAAATGTTCAGGTTTGCTATACGGTACTAAAATTTACCCTTATGCAAAACTCAATTTTTGCAAAATTTTTGGCTACACATATCTTCTATACGGGCCAAAGTAGGGTCTTGAAATTTTGGGAGTAGTTAGACCCTCAGAAATAAGTAGAAGTCGGTTAACAAATTTTTTTTGTCACGTCCCCTGTTTTGCAGCTATAAGGGCCCGAAAATTGAAATTTTGCTATTTTTAAACACCTGTAACTTGAATACCTGTCAAAATTTTTTTTTTGTGATTTACAAAATTAAAAGCTCTTTAAACATATTTCAACATGTGTCAAAGGTTTTTCTTAATTTTGAAGGGTGACGAAGCTACAGCCCCCGCAAATTTCAAAAAAGCCTTATATTTAAATTGGTATAACAAGAGTTCTGTTAGCTATATTTTTAATCTAAAAAAAGCAGAAGAGAGCTGTTTCCTTAGACCTTACAAAAATACATCACCAAAATGTGCAGAGTTGCCATATGGTACTAAAATTTACCATTATGCAAAACTCAATTTTTGCAAAATTTTTGGCCCCACATATCTTCTAAACGGTTCCAGCTGGGGTCTTGAAATTTTGGGAGAAGTTAGAACTCCAGAAACTAGTAGGAGTCGGTTAACAAAATTTTTTTGTCACGTCTCCTGTTTAGTAGCTATAAAGGCCCGAAAATTGAATTTTGCTATTTTTAAACACCTGTAACTTGAATACCTGTTCAAATTTTTTTTTGTTAATATACAAAATTTTAAGGTCCAACATTATACTTTAACATATGGTAAAAGATTTTCTTAAATTTAAAAGCGGTTCTTTAAATTGAAGAAAGTGTCTGTCAGTTTTAACCATTTTTGCTAATATAGTAAAATTCTAAATAAAATTCCAAATTTTGGTAGAATTCACAATTTAACTCCTTGAAGCTAAAAAAGATTGGGGAAGGGGAATAGTGAGGATTAGATCCTTGAGAAATTGGGCACCCTTCCCCATAGAGGGGCTATTAGGACATAAAAATTATAAAAATTGCGGTTTTTATAAGTAAGTAGTAACTTAGTCACCAACGTATGTATCTCCTTAATTAAACGTTAACATTGAAGCTTCAACATTATATTCCGATAAAATACTCAGTATGAAATACTATATTATTTTGAAAATGTGCTTTTTTAAAAACCCTTGGTTTTTTTTCATCACTTGTTTATTTTTATTTCAGAATTTTGTGAGAAAAACTTGGGGAATTGGAAATGGAACAGTACACAACAGATCAGCGGTTAAAAATTTCGAAAAGTAATGGAAAATGTACAGGAAAGACCACGAATGTGCGAAGCCGAAAAGGGTCATCATTTGCGGGATATAATTTTTCTACTGAAGCTAAAAATATTCCCCATTAATATACTGTATAACCAAAAACTAATAATATAAATAATTAACCATTAAATAAAAAAGATATTAAACATTCAAACTATATCGGTCGTTTTACGCCATCCTGTATATTCTATGTATTTTATTTTATAGATAGTTTTTTTTTCTACATTCATTATAATTTTCTTTTAATATTTAATTTTCCTAAACCATAAATTCTCAAAAAAAAAATAAAATTAATCATATTATATTATTATGATGATTTTTAGTTTATTGATGAAAGATTTTTGTTCAAAAATTAATTAATTTCTTGCCACATTCATTTATAATAAAATAATAATAATACTAACTTTTTTTTTGAAATAATTATTAAAAAGAAAAATTTTATTATTTTTTTCAAAATTAATTTTATTATTTATATTTTTTGTCATTATTTTCATTTTAATCAGTATACAATAGATAATAGATTTGAATTTACATGTGTAATAGATTTATTATTATTAAAGACGTTAAGTAGATTAATTTAATGAAATGTACTAGAGGTTTGAAGTAAGTGTGCAGGTATCAGAATGACAAGCAAATGGTTAATAATATTGTGGTTTATATATGGTAATAATGGGTGGGGGCTATAATTAACAAAAAAAACTTATTATAATTAAATGATGGTGTATCTCAAATGATTTTGATTTAAATTCAATTCAAAATTTTTGCACCAGAATACACATTTTTTTCAATTATAAAAGTAATTGAATTTAACCAATTGAAATTTTTTAATTAAACAAATAAGAGTTTTTATACTTTTTAATTGATTTATAAATTTTCTTATAAGTGAAATACCTAATCAAGATTATAATCAAGGACTGTCTAGACAATTACAATAAAATTATACGTGCATTTGATGAGTGAAGATGGGTTATTGGACGAAGCACTGCCTTTTCTTCTTCTTTGGTGCTGCAGTCGTTGTCGAATCTTAGCCTCCTTGAAGCACTGCTTAATATAATTTAATATTAATGATAATCTTCTCCCTCCAAAACGGATTGAAAATTTCCAGGTTACTAAACACTGTGTTCGGAAGATTTTATTTTAAAAAAGAGGAAGATTATTGTTGCCCTTGTCAACTTTTAGATACCCGTGCATACCCACTAACCGTTATTTATTTCCCTTATGCTATTATAAATATTACAAAAAAAAATATAACAAAGTATATAATTTATTATTATAAGTTTTGCTTAAAAAAAAAATAACAACAAAAAAAAAATTAAATTTTTAATTCATTATAGGTAACATAATTTTTGCTTAAAAACAAAAAAAAACCATAAAAGTTGGTCCGGGTGATGTTCAACTTTGCCAACTAACTTGCCCCATTACTTTACTTGCCCAGTTTTAATTTTAACCTCATAGCTTCATTAGATTCACAGTTATCGAATTGACAACTTGGCATGGCAGCTGCCCGAAAATGGGGCCGTAACATTTTGAAATTTCATATAAGTGCTCGATTCATTATATAACTAATCGTGTAAAATTTTCATCCTCGTAGTATAATCAGTTTCCAAGAAATTCATATTGGTGCAAAGAAGTTGTATGGCAGCCCCCCGAAAATGGGGCCGTAACATTTTGAAACTTCATATAAGTGCTTGATTCATTATAAAACTAACCGTGTGTAAATTTCGTCTTCCTGGTATAATTACTTTTGAAGAAATTCATATTGGTTTAAATTAGTTGTGTGGCAGCTCCCCGAAACCTTGGTCTGGTCTTAACCAAAAAGAATAGGGAACGTCAAAAATGTCCAAAAAATGTTTTGTGTGAATTTCAAAACTCTAGCTCTAATTTTTCAATTCTATCTCTTTTAATTAATTTTTAATTCACGAATATATTAAACTTAAGCAAAATAAGCTTCATATGATCATATTCATATAATGATCATAATGATAGATAATAATCATCATATTCATAATGATTTTATCTATCAATATCAATAAGCCATTTACTTAAAAAAAATCTTTGTGTTCTTTTTTGCTTATCTTAAATAAACTACGCATCATTTAAATCATATGAAATCGTAACTCGAAATCGTTATCTACAAAAAAAAAAACAAAAACAACAAAACAAAACAACAAAAAAACAAAATTCATATAATTTCATGTTAAATACAAGATGCATAGCAAAATATCAAATTTTTATATGAAAATATTGGAGTTAAAAAAGTTAGTTGTTCGAGAGCTACCCGAAGTTTTGGTCCGATATTTACCAAAAAAAAATAGGGAACCTAGAAATTGATTGAAAAATATTTTGTGAAAATTTCAAAACTGTAGCTCTTTTAGTTTTTGAGTTATCGTGCTGACACACAGACGGACGGACGGATGGACAGACACACATAGCTAGATCGACTCATTTTTCGATTCTGAGCCGATACGTACCCTTGACACTATATCTAGCTCGTCTAGATCGATGCGTTACAAACGGAGGAGCAAATCTAATATACCCGATGTCATATATGTATGCACGGGTATAAAAACTCCAGTACATCTGTTGCTTCAAAATAGCCTGCATCCTCCTCTATACGGTGTTTATAAAATTATTAATTTAATTTTATAAGATTTCTGGAAAAACCAGATATTCACGTTTTTAAAACTCGAGATTTTGCACTGCTTCTAAATGTAGAATATAAAATATAAGGAATAGGACTTTCTCTTTCCAAAATCTGGAAACTTTGTTTCATGTTATTGCTTTTTTTTTAACTATTTATTTGGTGATAATAGTTCAAAATTATGTTAAATTGAAAAGAAACCAACATCAGAATGCAATGAACTAGCGCCAGAATATAGTGAACGAACGTCAGAATGCAATGAAGGAACACCAGAGTCCAATTAACTAACGCTAGAATGAAATTACCATAAACCAATTCTGACCTTAGTTCGCAGAGCCTAGCTATAGAGGGTCTAAAGCCAACACAATTTCCTATCCATATAGTTTGGTTGTATAAACTGTTCAATTAAATTATTTGATTTACGAATTTGACTGAAAACTTATCTTTTGTAAGAATTTTAAAAGTAAAAGAAGCTTCTAATAAGCAATGTTACATTGATTGCTTAAAAAATACTTCATCTTTAAATACAACTTTCCATTGCAGGATCCTTTAAACTGATCTTCAAACAATTCAGCTCCAAATGCATAATTTAAAATAATTTAGGTTTTCTTTACTTTTCATAAAACCACGGAAAGTCAATCGAGGTACACTGAAATTAAAAATGTTAATGAAAATTTTTTAACCGTTATCAATAGGTGAAAGTTTACAATTGAAGCTTAATATTTTTTTTTTTTGATTGTTACAATGCAGCTTTTTTTAAGTACAAAAGAAAAAAATTCAAATTCCAAATAAAACACGATTTTAGGTTTTTTTTTTCTTGTTCTTGCAATTTTCTTTTGCAAAGGATAAAACATTAAAAACCCATTCAGGACAACACATCATCATATCGTATTTTCAATAAAAACACCGCATCCCTATCAATTTTATTTTTATTTAAGTAAAGTACATTTAAGATGCATATCATGTCTTTTGAAAACAAAATAAAATTTATAAAAAAAATGAAAAGTTTTTCTCTTCTCTTTGGATATTGGAAAAAACTAAAAATATATTGAAAATAAAAGGGGGTATGTAATTTATCTAAGGACGTTTTGTCTTACAATATTTAATAATATCTTATAAATCGCCATAAATTATTATTATTAATATATTTGTCTAGAATGAGGTGTAACAAACGCATTCAATTAAATGTGTTTTGTTGGATGTGTTCAATTATAAAATCTCCTAAAAATATGCAAAAAAATTATCAAAATTATTTTGATGGAAAAATTTTTTGAACAAAAAAAAAACACAATAATAAAAATTCTGTGGAACACGAATGAAAGAAATTTATGTAGATTGCATAATCCTACCCACATTGCATACTTTTAGGATGTGTTTTATTTTCTCATAATCAATATAAAAAATTAAATCAAAATCTGTAGGTAATAAATTTTAATTATTTTATTGACCTTTCTATTAATTTTATTTTTATTTTAAATTTTCTTAAATAACCATTTTTTTTTCTAAAAAATTTATAAAATTTTATTGATTTAAAGTTTCTTTTTGAAAATCCTTTTGGAAATTTTTAATTTTTTTTTTTTTCCAACTTTCCTAGAAAAACTGTATTGGTACCACCTGGCTTTATTGTAAATATTTTGAAAGTTATGATCTAAACTTTATTTATATTTTCATTCATTTATTCATTCAGATAATTTTTTAAGCATCTAAATTTTCCACCACCATTTTTCCAATAAAACGTATATTTCTTTTGATTATTGGATATTATAAATTTGAACTTTCATTTATTATTTAGTTATTTTTAGAAAATTCAACATTTCCTTTAATTGTGTCTATTTAGTACAAGTGGAATTTGGGTTTTATACAATTCGACCACACCATAAAGTAGGGCGCTTCCCACCCCTTAAAGCTCAAGTTATTTTATTTAAAACATTAAACTTCTTAATTAAACAACTTCGACATTAGATATGAGTATTATTATTATTATTATTTATTATTATTATTATTATTATTATTATTATTATTATTATTATTATTATTATTATTATTATTATTATTATTATTATTATTATTATTATTATTATTATTATTATTATTATTATTATTATTATTATTATTATTATTATTATTATTATTATTATTATTATTATTATTATTATTATTATTATTATTATTATTATTATTATTATTATTATTATTATTATTATTATTATTATTATTATTATTATTATTATTATTATTATTATTATTATTATTATTATTATTATTATTATTATTATTATTATTATTATTATTATTATTATTATTATTATTATTATTATTATTATTATTATTATTATTATTATTATTATTATTATTATTATTATTATTATTATTATTATTATTATTATTATTATTATTATTATTATTATTATTATTATTATTATTATTATTATTATTATTATTATTATTATTATTATTATTATTATTATTATTATTATTATTATTATTATTATTATTATTATTATTATTATTATTATTATTATTATTATTATTATTATTATTATTATTATTATTATTATTATTATTATTATTATTATTATTATTATT